>OU744722.1:5488270-6088270 GCA_916613615.1 Steromphala cineraria
GCTGAACTGTATACACTGAACTGTTGAATGACAACCGATATACCTGAACGGTATACACTGAACTGTAGAATGACAAGCGATATACCTGAACCGTATACACTGAACTGTTGAATGACAACCGATAAACCTGAACTGTATACACTGAACTGTTGAATGACAACCGATAAACCTGAACTGTATACACAATGAACTGTTGAATGATAACCAATATACCTGAACCATATACCTGAACCATATACACTGAACTGTTGAATGACAACCCATATACCTGAACCATATACACTGAACTGTTGAATGACAACCGATATATCTGAACTGTATACACTGAACTGTTGAATGACAACCGATATATCTGAACTGTATACACTGAACTGTTGAATGACAACCGATATACCTGAACCGTATACACTGAACTGTTGAATGACAACCGATAAACCTGAACTGTATACACAATGAACTGTTGAATGACAACCCATATACCTGAACCATATACACTGAACTGTGTTTGACAACCGATATACGTGAACTGTATACACTGAACAGTTGAATGATAACCAATATACCTGAACTGTATACACTGAACTGTTGAATGACAACCTACATACCTGAACTGTATACACTGAACTGTTGAATGACATCGATATACTTGAACCGTATACACCGTACTGTTGAATGACATCGATATATCTGAACCGTATACACTGAACTGTTGAATGACATCGATATACCTGAACCGTATGCACTGAACTGTTGAATGACAACCAACATACCTGAACCGTATACACTGAACTGTTGACTGACAACCGATATATCTGAACCGTATACACTGAACTGTTGAATGACATCGACATATCTGAACCGTATACATTGAACTGTTGAATGACAACCGATGTACCTGAACCGTCTACACCGTACTGTTGAATGACATCGATATATCTGAACCGTATACAATGAACTGTTGAATGACATCGATATACCTGAACCGTATACACTGAACTGTTGAATGACAACCAACATACCTGAACTGTATACACTGAACTGTAGACTGACAACCGATATACCTGAACCGTATACACTGAACTGTTGAATGACAACCGATATACCTGAACCGTATACACTGAACTGTTGAATGACAACCGATGTACCTGAACCGTATACACTGAACTGTTGAATGACAACTGATATATCTGAACTGTATACACTGAACTGTTGAATGACAAGCAATATACCTGAACCGAATACACTGAACTGTTGAATGACAACCCATATACCTGAACCGTATACACTGAACTGCTGAATGACAACAGATAAACCTGAACTGTATACACTGAACTGTTGAATGACAAGCGATAAACCTGAACCGTATACACTGAACTGTTGAATGACAACCGATAAACCTGAACTGTATACACTGAACTGTTGAATGACAACCGATAAACCTGAACTGTATACACACTGAACTGTTGAATGACAACAGATATACCTGAACCATATACACTGAACTGTTGAATGACAACAGATATACCTGTACTGTATACACTGAACTGTTGAATGACAACCGATATACGTGAACTGTATACACTAAACTGTTGAATGACAACCGATAAACCTGAACTGTTGAATGACAACCCGTATACACTGAACTGTTGAATGACAACCAATATACCTGAACCGTATACACTGAACTGTTGAATGTCAACCGATATACCTGAACCGTATACATTGAACTGATGAATGACAACCGATTTACCTGAACCGTATACACTGAACTGTTGAATGACAACCGATAAACCTGAACTGTATACACTGAACTGTTGAATGACAACCCATATATCTGAACTGTATACACTGAACTGTTGAATGACAACCCACATACCTGAACCGTATACACTGAACTGTAGAATGACAAACGATAAACCTGAAATGTATACACTGAACTGTTGAATGACAACCCATATACCTGAACCATATACACTGAACTGTAGAATGACAAACGATAAACCTGAACTGTATACACTGAACTGTTGAATGACAACCCACATACCTGAACCGTATACACTGAACTGTAGAATGACAAACGATAAACCTGAACTGTATACACTGAACTGTTGAATGACAACCGACAAACCTGAACTGTATACACTGAACTGTTGAATCAGCACCCATATACCTGAACCGTATACACTGAACTGTTGAATGACATCGATATACCTGAACCGTCTACATTGAACTGTTGAATGACAACCAATATACCTGAACTGTATACATTGAACTGTTGAATGACAACCGATATTCCTGAACCGTATACACTGAATTGTTGAATGACAACCGATATACCTGAACTGTATACACTGAACTGTTGAATGACAACCAATATACCTGAACCGTATACACTGAACTGTTGAATGTCAACCGATATACCTGAGCCGTATACACTGAACTGTTGAATCAGCACCAATATACCTGAACCGTATACACTGAACTGTTGAATGACATCGATATACCTGAACCGCATACACTGTACTGTTGAATGACAACCGATATACCTGAACCATATACACTAAACTGTTGAATGACAACCGATATATCCGAACCGTATACACTGAACTGTTGAATGACAACCGACATGCCTGAACCATATACACTGAATCTTGAATGACAACCAATATATCTGAACTGCATACACTGAACTTTTGAATGACAACCGATATACCTGAACCGTATACACTGAACTGTTGAATGACAACCGGTATATCTGAACCATATACACTGAACTGTTGAATGGCAACTGATGTACCTGAACCGTATACACTGAACTGTTGAATGACAACCGATATACCTGAACCATATACACTGAACTGTTGAATGACAACCGATATATCTGAACCGTATACACTGAACTGTTGAATGGCAACTGATGTACCTGAACCGTATACACTGAACTGTTGAATGACAACCAATATACCTGAACCATATACACTGAACTGTTGAATGACAACCGATATATCTGAACCGTATACAAATTGAACTGTTGAATGACATCCAATATACCTGAACCATATACACTGAACTGTTGAATGACAACCGATATACCTGAACCATATAAACTGAGCTGTTGAATGACAACTGATATACCTGAACCATATACACTGAACTGTTGAATGACAACCAACATATCCGAACCGTATACACTGAACTGTTGAATGACAACCAATATTCCTGAACCGTATACACTAAACTGTTGAATGTCAACCGATAGACCTGAACCGTATACATTGAACTGTTGAATGACAACCGATATACCTGAACCGTATACACTGAACTGTTGAATGACAACCGATATATCTGAACCATATACACTGAACTGTTGAATGTCAACCGATATACCTGAACCGTTTACATTGAACTGTTGAATGACAACCTATATACCTGAACCATATACACTGAACTGTTGAATGACAACCGATATACCTGAACCATATACACTGAACTGTTGAATGACATCCGATATACCTGAACCATATACACTGAACTGTTGAATGACATCCGATATACCTGAACCGTATACACTGAACTGTTGAATGACAATCAATATACCTGAACCGTATACACTGAACTGTTGAATGTCAACCGATATACCTGAACCGTATACATTGAACTGTTGAATGACAACCGATATACCTGAACCGTATACACTGAACTGTTGAATGACAACCGATATATCTGAACTGTATACACATTGAACTGTTGAATGACATCCAATATACCTGAACCATATACACTGAACTGTTGAATGACAACCGATATACCTGAACCATATACACTGAACTGTTGAATGACAACCGATATATCCGAACCGTATAGACTGAACTGTTGAATGACAACCGACATGCCTGAACCGTATACACTGAGCTGTTGAATGACAACCGATATATCCGAACCGTATAGACTGAACTGTTGAATGACAACCGATATACCTGAACCATATACACTGAACTGTTGAATGACAACCGATATACCTGAACCGTATACATTGAACTGTTGAATGACAACCGATATACCTGAACCGTATACATTGAACTGTTGAATGACAACCAATATACCTGAACTGTATACACTGAACTGTTGAATGACAACCGATAAACCTGAACTGTATACACTGAACTGTTGAATGACAACCGATAAACCTGAACCGTAAACACTGAACTGTTGAATGACAACCCATATACCTGAACCATATACACTGAACTGTTGAATGACAACCGATATAGCTGAACTGTATACACTGAACTGTTGAATGACAACCGATATACCTGAACGGTATACACTGAACTGTAGAATGACAAGCGATATACCTGAACCGTATACACTGAACTGTTGAATGACAACCGATAAACCTGAACTGTATACACTGAACTGTTGAATGATAACCAATATACCTGAACCATATACCTGAACCATATACACTGAACTGTTGAATGACAACCCATATACCTGAACCATATACACTGAACTGTTGAATGACAACCGATATATCTGAACTGTATACACTGAACTGTTGAATGACAACCGATATATCTGAACTGTATACACTGAACTGTTGAATGACAACCGATATACCTGAACCGTATACACTGAACTGTTGAATGACAACCGATAAACCTGAACTGTATACACAATGAACTGTTGAATGACAACCCATATACCTGAACCATATACACTGAACTGTGATTGACAACCGATATACGTGAACTGTATACACTGAACAGTTGAATGATAACCAATATACCTGAACTGTATACACTGAACTGTTGAATGACAACCTACATACCTGAACTGTATACACTGAACTGTTGAATGACATCGATATACTTGAACCGTATACACCGTACTGTTGAATGACATCGATATATCTGAACCGTATACACTGAACTGTTGAATGACATCGATATACCTGAACCGTATGCACTGAACTGTTGAATGACAACCAACATACCTGAACCGTATACACTGAACTGTTGACTGACAACCGATATATCTGAACCGTATACACTGAACTGTTGAATGACATCGACATATCTGAACCGTATACATTGAACTGTTGAATGACAACCGATGTACCTGAGCCGTCTACACCGTACTGTTGAATGACATCGATATATCTGAACCGTATACAATGAACTGTTGAATGACATCGATATACCTGAACCGTATACACTGAACTGTTGAATGACAACCAACATACCTGAACTGTATACACTGAACTGTAGACTGACAACCGATATACCTGAACCGTATACACTGAACTGTTGAATGACAACCGATATACCTGAACCGTATACACTGAACTGTTGAATGACAACCGATGTACCTGAACCGTATACACTGAACTGTTGAATGACAACTGATATATCTGAACTGTATACACTGAACTGTTGAATGACAAGCAATATACCTGAACCGAATACACTGAACTGTTGAATGACAACCCATATACCTGAACCGTATACACTGAACTGCTGAATGACAACAGATAAACCTGAACTGTATACACTGAACTGTTGAATGACAAGCGATAAACCTGAACCGTATACACTGAACTGTTGAATGACAACCGATAAACCTGAACTGTATACACTGAACTGTTGAATGACAACCGATAAACCTGAACTGTATACACACTGAACTGTTGAATGACAACAGATATACCTGAACCATATACACTGAACTGTTGAATGACAACAGATATACCTGTACTGTATACACTGAACTGTTGAATGACAACCGATATACGTGAACTGTATACACTAAACTGTTGAATGACAACCGATAAACCTGAACTGTTGAATGACAACCCGTATACACTGAACTGTTGAATGACAACCAATATACCTGAACCGTATACACTGAACTGTTGAATGTCAACCGATATACCTGAACCGTATACATTGAACTGATGAATGACAACCGATTTACCTGAACCGTATACACTGAACTGTTGAATGACAACCGATAAACCTGAACTGTATACACTGAACTGTTGAATGACAACCCAAATATCTGAACTGTATACACTGAACTGTTGAATGACAACCCACATACCTGAACCGTATACACTGAACTGTAGAATGACAAACGATAAACCTGAAATGTATACACTGAACTGTTGAATGACAACCCATATACCTGAACCATATACACTGAACTGTAGAATGACAAACGATAAACCTGAACTGTATATACTGAACTGTTGAATGACAACCCACATACCTGAACCGTATACACTGAACTGTAGAATGACAAACGATAAACCTGAACTGTATACACTGAACTGTTGAATGACAACCGACAAACCTGAACTGTATACACTGAACTGTTGAATCAGCACCCATATACCTGAACCGTATACACTGAACTGTTGAATGACATCGATATACCTGAACCGTCTACATTGAACTGTTGAATGACAACCAATATACCTGAACTGTATACATTGAACTGTTGAATGACAACCAATATACCTGAACCGTATACACTGAACTGTTGAATGTCAACCGATATACCTGAGCCGTATACACTGAACTGTTGAATCAGCACCAATATACCTGAACCGTATACACTGAACTGTTGAATGACATCGATATACCTGAACCGCATACACTGTACTGTTGAATGACAACCGATATACCTGAACCATATACACTAAACTGTTGAATGACAACCGATATATCCGAACCGTATACACTGAACTGTTGAATGACAACCGACATGCCTGAACCATATACACTGAATCTTGAATGACAACCAATATATCTGAACTGCATACACTGAACTTTTGAATGACAACCGACATACTTGAACCGTATACACTGAACTGTTGAATGACAACCGGTATATCTGAACCATATACACTGAACTGTTGAATGGCAACTGATGTACCTGAACCGTATACACTGAACTGTTGAATGACAACCGATATACCTGAACCATATACACTGAACTGTTGAATGACAACCGATATATCTGAACCGTATACACTGAACTGTTGAATGGCAACTGATGTACCTGAACCGTATACACTGAACTGTTGAATGACAACCAATATACCTGAACCATATACACTGAACTGTTGAATGACAACCGATATATCTGAACCGTATACAAATTGAACTGTTGAATGACATCCAATATACCTGAACCATATACACTGAACTGTTGAATGACAACCGATATACCTGAACCATATAAACTGAGCTGTTGAATGACAACTGATATACCTGAACCATATACACTGAACTGTTGAATGACAACCAACATATCCGAACCGTATACACTGAACTGTTGAATGACAACCAATATTCCTGAACCGTATACACTAAACTGTTGAATGTCAACCGATAGACCTGAACCGTATACATTGAACTGTTGAATGACAACCGATATACCTGAACCGTATACACTGAACTGTTGAATGACAACCGATATATCTGAACCATATACACTGAACTGTTGAATGTCAACCGATATACCTGAACCGTTTACATTGAACTGTTGAATGACAACCTATATACCTGAACCATATACACTGAACTGTTGAATGACAACCGATATACCTGAACCATATACACTGAACTGTTGAATGACATCCGATATACCTGAACCATATACACTGAACTGTTGAATGACATCCGATATACCTGAACCGTATACACTGAACTGTTGAATGACAATCAATATACCTGAACCTTATACACTGAACTGTTGAATGTCAACCGATATACCTGAACCGTATACATTGAACTGTTGAATGACAACCGATATACCTGAACCGTATACACTGAACTGTTGAATGACAACCGATATATCTGAACTGTATACACATTGAACTGTTGAATGACATCCAATATACCTGAACCATATACACTGAACTGTTGAATGACAACCGATATACCTGAACCATATACACTGAACTGTTGAATGACAACCGATATATCCGAACCGTATAGACTGAACTGTTGAATGACAACCGACATGCCTGAACCGTATACACTGAGCTGTTGAATGACAACCGATATATCCGAACCGTATAGACTGAACTGTTGAATGACAACCGATATACCTGAACCATATACACTGAACTGTTGAATGACAACCGATATACCTGAACCGTATACATTGAACTGTTGAATGACAACCGATATACCTGAACCGTATACATTGAACTGTTGAATGACAACCAATATACCTGAACTGTATACACTGAACTGTTGAATGACAACCGATAAACCTGAACTGTATACACTGAACTGTTGAATGACAACCGATAAACCTGAACCGTAAACACTGAACTGTTGAATGACAACCCATATACCTGAACCATATACACTGAACTGTTGAATGACAACCAATATATCTGAACTGTATACACTGAACTGTTGAATGACAATCAATATACCTGAACTGTATACACATTGAACTGTTGAATGACATCCAATATACCTGAACCATATACACTGAACTGTTGAATGTCAACCGATATACCTGAACCGTATACATTGAACTGTTGAATGACAACCGATATACCTGAACCGTATACACTGAACTGTTGAATGACAACCGATATATCTGAACTGTATACACATTGAACTGTTGAATGACATCCAATATACCTGAACCATATACACTGAACTGTTGAATAACAACCGATATACCTGAACCATATACACTGAACTGTTGAATGACAACCGATATATCCGAACCGTATAGACTGAACTGTTGAATGACAACCGTCATGCCTGAACCGTATACACTGAGCTGTTGAATGACAACCGATATATCCGAACCGTATAGACTGAACTGTTGAATGACAACCGATATACCTGAACCATATACACTGAACTGTTGAATGACAACCGATATACCTGAACCGCATACATTGAACTGTTGAATGACAACCGATATAAATGAACCGTATACATTGAACTGTTGAATGACAACCGATATAAATGAACCGTATACATTGAACTGTTGAATGACAACCAATATACCTGAACTGTATACACTGATCTGTTGAATGACAACCAATAAACCTGAACCGTATACACTGAACTGTTGAATGACAATCAATATACCTGAACCGTATACACTGAACTGTTGAATGTCAACCGATATACCTGAACCGTATACATTGAACTAATGAATGACAACCGATATACCTGAACCGTATACACTGAACTGTTGAATGACAACCGATATATCTGAACTGTATACACATTGAACTGTTGAATGACATCCAATATACCTGAACCATATACACTGAACTGTTGAATGACAACCGATATACCTGAACCATATACACTGAACTGTTGAATGACAACCGATATATCCGAACCGTATAGACTGAACTGTTGAATGACAACCGACATGCCTGAACCGTATACACTGAGCTGTTGAATGACAACCGATATATCCGAACCGTATAGACTGAACTGTTGAATGACAACCGATATACCTGAACCATATACACTGAACTGTTGAATGACAACCGATATACCTGAACCGCATACATTGAACTGTTGAATGACAACCGATATACCTGAACCGTATACATTGAACTGTTGAATGACAACCAATATACCTGAACTGTATACACTGAACTGTTGAATGACAACCAATAAACCTGAACCGTATACACTGAACTGTTGAATGACAACCGATATACCTGAACCATATACACTGAACAGTTGAATGACAACCGATATACCTGAACCGTATACATTGAACTGTTGAATGACAACCGATATACCTGAACCGTATACACTGAACTGTTGAATGACAACCGATATATCTGAACCGTATACATAGAACTGTTGAATGACAACCGATATATCCGAACCGTATACACTGAACTGTTGAATGACAACCGATATACCTGAACCGTATACACTGAACTGTTGAATGACAACCAATATACCTGAACCGTATACACTGAACTGTTGAATGTCAAACGATATACCTGAACCGTATACATTAAACTGTTGAATGACAACCGATATACCTGAACCGTATACACTGAACTGCTGAATGACAACCGATAAACCTGAACTGTATACACTGAATTGTTGAATGACAAGCGATATACCTGAACCGTATACACTGAACTGTTGAATGACAACCGATATATCTGAACCATATACACTGAACTGTTGAATGTCAACCGATATACCTGAACTGTTTACATTGAACTGTTGAATGACAACCTATATACCTGAACCGTATACACTGAACTGTTGAATGACAACCGATATAACTGAACCATATACACTGAACTGTTGAATGACATCCGATATACCTGAACCATATACACTGAACTGTTGAATGACATCCGATATACCTGAACCGTATACACTGAACTGTTGAATGACAATCAATATACGTGAACCGTATACACTGAACTGTTGAATGACAACCGATATATCTGAACTGTATACACATTGAACTGTTGAATGACATCCAATATACCTGAACCATATACACTGAAGTGTTGAATGACAACCGATATACCTAAACCATATACACTGAACTGTTGAATGATAACCGATATATCCGAACCGTATAGACTGAACTGTTGAATGACAACCGACATGCCTGAACCGTATACACTGAGCTGTTGAATGACAACCGATATATCCGAACCGTATAGACTGAACTGTTGAATGACAACCGATATACCTGAACCATATACACTGAACTGTTGAATGACAACCGATATACCTGAACCGTATACATTGAACTGTTGAATGACAACCGATATACCTGAACCGTATACACTGAACTGCTGAATGACAACCGATAAACCTGGACTGTATACACTGAATTGTTGAATGTCAACCGATATACCTGAACCGTTTACATTGAACTGTTGAATGACAACCTATATACCTGAACCGTATACACTGAACTGTTGAATGACAACCGATATAACTGAACCATATACACTGAACTGTTGAATGACAACCGATATACCTGAACCGTATACATTGAACTGTTGAATGACAACCGATATACCTGAACCGTATACATTGAACTGTTGAATGACAACCAATATACCTGAACTGTATACACTGAACTGTTGAATGACAACCGATAAACCTGAACTGTATACACTGAACTGTTGAATGACAACCGATAAACCTGAACTGTGTACACTGAACTGTTGAATGAGAAGCGATATACCTGAACCGTATACACTGAACTGTTGAATGACAAGCGATATACCTGAACCGTATACACTGAACTGTTGAATGACAACCTATAAACCTGAACCGTAAACACTGAACTGTTGAATGACAACCCATATACCTGAACCATATACACTGAACTGTTGAATGACAACCGATATATCTGAACTGTATACACTGAACTGTTGAATGACAATCAATATACCTGAACTGTATACACATTGAACTGTTGAATGACATCCAATATACCTGAACCATATACACTGAACTGTTGAATGTCAACCGATATACCTGAACCGTATACATTGAACTGTTGAATGACAACCGATATACCTGAACCGTATACACTGAACTGTTGAATGACAACCGATATATCTGAACTGTATACACATTGAACTGTTGAATGACATCCAATATACCTGAACCATATACACTGAACTGTTGAATGACAACCGATATACCTGAACCATATACACTGAACTGTTGAATGACAACCGATATATCCGAACCGTATAGACTGAACTGTTGAATGACAACCGGCATGCCTGAACCGTATACACTGAGCTGTTGAATGACAACCGATATATCCGAACCGTATAGACTGAACTGTTGAATGACAACCGATATACCTGAACCATATACACTGAACTGTTGAATGACAACCGATATACCTGAACCGCATACATTGAACTGTTGAATGACAACCGATATACCTGAACCGTATACATTGAACTGTTGAATGACAACCAATATACCTGAACTGTATACACTGAACTGTTGAATGACAACCAATAAACCTGAACCGTATACACTGAACTGTTGAATGACAACCGATATACCTGAACCATATACACTGAACAGTTGAATGACAACCGATATACCTGAACCGTATACATTGAACTGTTGAATGACAACCGATATTCCTGAACCGTATACACTGAACTGTTGAATGACAACCGATATATCTGAACTGTATACACATTGAACTGTTGAATGACATCCAATATACCTGAACCATATACACTGAACTGTTGAATGTCAACCGATATACCTGAACCGTTTACACTGAACTGTTGAATGACAACCGATATACCTGAACCATATACACTGAACTGTTGAATGACAACCGATATATCCGAACCGTATAGACTGAACTGTTGACTGACAACCGACATGCCTGAACCGTATACACTGAGCTGTTGAATGACAACCGATATATCCGAACCGTATAGACTGAACTGTTGAATGACAACCGATATACCTGAACCATATACACTGAACTGTTGAATGACAACCGATATACCTGAACCGCATACATTGAACTGTTGAATGACAACCGATATACCTGAACCGTATACATTGAACTGTTGAATGACAACCGATATACCTGAACTGTATACACTGAACTGTTGAATGACAACCGATAAACCTGAACCGTATACACTGAACTGTTGAATGACAACCGATATACCTGAACCATATACACTGAACAGTTGAATGACAACCGATATACCTGAACCGTATACATTGAACTGTTGAATGACAACCGATATACCTGAACCGTATACACTGAACTGTTGAATGACAACCGATATATCTGAACTGTATACACATTGAACTGTTGAATGACATCCAATATACCTGAACCATATACACTGAACTGTTGAATGACAACCGATATACCTGAACCATATACACTGAACTGTTGAATGACAACCGATATATCCGAACCGTATAGACTGAACTGTTGAATGACAACCGACATGCCTGAACCGTATACACTGAGCTGTTGAATGACAACCGATATATCTGAACTGTATACACATTGAACTGTTGAATGACATCCAATATACCTGAACCATATACACTGAACAGTTGAATGACAACCGATATACCTGAACCGTATACATTGAACTGTTGAATGACAACCGATATACCTGAACCGTATACACTGAACTGTTGAATGTCAACCGATATACCTGAACCATATACACTGAACTGTTGAATGACAACCGATATACCTGAACCATATACACTGAACTGTTGAATGACAACCGATATATCCGAACCGTATAGACTGAACTGTTGAATGACAACCGACATGCCTGAACCGTATACACTGAACTGTTGAATGACAACCGATATATCTGAACTGTATACACATTGAACTGTTGAATGACATCCAATATACCTGAACCATATACACTGAACAGTTGAATGACAACCGATATACCTGAACCGTATACATTGAACTGTTGAATGACAACCGATATACCTGAACCGTATACACTGAACTGTTGAATGACAACCGATATATCTGAACTGTATACACATTGAACTGTTGAATGACATCCAATATACCTGAACCATATACACTGAAATATGATTAAATTGAATCAAATACTGGACTTGCTTTGTCTGTTGCGACGTTTCGTCCGATACCATCGAACTTTGACGAGCTAATGACTGTGACTCGGTTGATTGGTCACACGTGATAGACGTCGCAACAGACAAAGCAAGTCCAGTATTTGATTCAATTTAATCATATTTGATAATACAACTGGATGAATGAAAACATTCATAACTACATATACACTGAACTGTTGAATGTCAACCGATATACCTGAACCGTTTACACTGAACTGTTGAATGACAACCGATATACCTGAACCATATACACTGAACTGTTGAATGACAACCGATATATCCGAACCGTATAGACTGAACTGTTGAATGACAACCGACATGCCTGAACCGTATACACTGAGCTGTTGAATGACAACCGATATATCCGAACCGTATAGACTGAACTGTTGAATGAAAACCGATATACCTGAACCATATACACTGAACTGTTGAATGACAACCGATATACCTGAACCGCATACATTGAACTGTTGAATGACAACCGATATACCTGAACCGTATACATTGAACTGTTGAATGACAACCGATATACCTGAACTGTATACACTGAACTGTTGAATGACAACCGATAAACCTGAACCGTATACACTGAACTGTTGAATGACAACCAATATACCTGAACCATATACACTGAACAGTTGAATGACAACCGATATACCTGAACCGTATACATTGAACTGTTGAATGACAACCGATATACCTGAACCGTATACACTGAACTGTTGAATGACAACCGATATATCTGAACTGTATACACATTGAACTGTTGAATGACATCCAATATACCTGAACCATATACACTGAACTGTTGAATGACAACCGATATACCTGAACCATATACACTGAACTGTTGAATGACAACCGATATATCCGAACCGTATAGACTGAACTGTTGAATGACAACCGATATACCTGAACCATATACACTGAACTGTTGAATGACAACCGATATACCTGAACCGCATACATTGAACTGTTGAATGACAACCAATATACCTGAACCGTATACATTGAACTGTTGAATGACAACCAACATACCTGAACTGTATACACTGAACTGTTGAATGACAACCAATAAACCTGAACCGTATACACTGAACTGTTGAATGACAACCGATATACCTGAACCATATACACTGAACAGTTGAATGACAACCGATATACCTGAACCGTATACATTGAACTGTTGAATGACAACCGATATACCTGAACCGTATACACTGAACTGTTGAATGACAACCGCTATATCTGAACCGTATACATTGAACTGTTGAATGACAACCGATATATCCGAACCGTATACACTGAACTGTTGAATGACAACCGATATACCTGAACCGTATACACTGAACTGTTGAATGACAACCAATATACCTGAACCGTATACACTGAACTGTTGAATGTCAACCGATATACCTGAACCGTATACATTAAACTGTTGAATGACAACCGATATACCTGAACCGTATACACTGAACTGCTGAATGACAACCGATAAACCTGAACTGTATACACTGAATTGTTGAAATACAAGCGATATACCTGAACCGTATACACTGAACTGTTGAATGACAACCGATATATCTGAACCATATACACTGAACTGTTGAATGTCAACCGATATACCTGAACCGTTTACATTGAACTGTTGAATGACAACCTATATACCTGAACCGTATACACTGAACTGTTGAATGACAACAGATATTACTGAACCATATACACTGAACTGTTGAATGACAACCGATATACCTGAACCATATACACTGAACTGTTGAATGACATCCGATATACCTGAACCATATACACTGAACTGTTGAATGACATCCGATATACCTGAACCGTATAGACTGAACTGTTGAATGACAATCAATATACCTGAACCGTATACACTGAACTGTTGAATGTCAACCGATATACCTGAACCGTATACATTGAACTGTTGAATGACAACCGATATACCTGAAACGTATACACTGAACTGTTGAATGACAACCGATATATCTGAACTGTATACACATTGAACTGTTGAATGACATCCAATATACCTGAACCATATACACTGAACTGTTGAATGACAACCGATATACCTGAACCATATACACTGAACTGTTGAATGACAACTGATATATCCGAACCGTATAGACTGAACTGTTGAATGACAACCGACAAGCCTGAACCGTATACACTGAGCTGTTGAATGACAACCGATATATCCGAACCGTATAGACTGAACTGTTGAATGACAACCGATATACATGAACCATATACACTGAACTGTTGAATGACAACCGATATACCTGAACCGTATACATTGAACTGTTGAATGACAACCGATATACCTGAACCGTATACATTGAACTGTTGAATGACAACCAATATACCTGAACTGTATACACTGAACTGTTGAATGACAACCGATAAACCTGAACGGTATACACTGAACTGTTGAATGACAACCGATAAACCTTAACTGTGTACACTGAACTGTTGAATGAGAAGCGATATACCTGAACCGTATACACTGAACTGTTGAATGACAAGCGATATACCTGAACCGTATACACTGAACTGTTGAATGACAACCGATAAACCTGAACCGTAAACACTGAACTGTTGAATGACAACCCATATACCTGAACCATATACACTGAACTGTTGAATGACAACCGATATATCTGAACTGTATACACTGAACTGTTGAATGACAACCGATATATCTGAACTGTATACACATTGAACTGTTGAATGACATCCAATAAACCTAAACCATATACACTGAACTGTTGAATGACATCCGATATACCTGAACCATATACACTGAACTGTTGAATGACATCCGATATACCTGAACCGTATACACTGAACTGTTGAATGACAATCAATATACGTGAACCGTATACACTGAACTGTTGAATGTCAACCGATATACCTGAACCGTATACATTGAACTGTTGAAGGACAACCGATATACCTGAACCGTATACACTGAACTGTTGAATGACAACCGATATATCTGAACTGTATACACATTGAACTGTTGAATGACATCCAATATACCTGAACCATATACACTGAAGTGTTGAATGACAACCGATATACCTAAACCATATACACTGAACTGTTGAATGATAACCGATATATCCGAACCGTATAGACTGAACTGTTGAATGACAACCGACATGCCTGAACCGTATACACTGAGCTGTTGAATGACAACCGATATATCCGAACCGTATAGACTGAACTGTTGAATGACAACCGATATACCTGAACCATATACACTGAACTGTTGAATGACAACCGATATACCTGAACCGTATACATTGAACTGTTGAATGACAACCGATATACCTGAACCGTATACACTGAACTGCTGAATGACAACCGATAAACCTGGACTGTATACACTGAATTGTTGAATGTCAACCGATATACCTGAACCGTTTACATTGAACTGTTGAATGACAACCTATATACCTGAACCGTATACACTGAACTGTTGAATGACAACCGATATAACTGAACCATATACACTGAACTGTTGAATGACAACCGATATACCTGAACCGTATACATTGAACTGTTGAATGACAACCGATATACCTGAACCGTATACATTGAACTGTTGAATGACAACCAATATACCTGAACTGTATACACTGAACTGTTGAATGACAACCGATAAACCTGAACTGTATACACTGAACTGTTGAATGACAACCGATAAACCTGAACTGTGTACACTGAACTGTTGAATGAGAAGCGATATACCTGAACCGTATACACTGAACTGTTGAATGACAAGCGATATACCTGAACCGTATACACTGAACTGTTGAATGACAACCTATAAACCTGAACCGTAAACACTGAACTGTTGAATGACAACCCATATACCTGAACCATATACACTGAACTGTTGAATGACAACCGATATATCTGAACTGTATACACTGAACTGTTGAATGACAATCAATATACCTGAACTGTATACACATTGAACTGTTGAATGACATCCAATATACCTGAACCATATACACTGAACTGTTGAATGTCAACCGATATACCTGAACCGTATACATTGAACTATTGAATGACAACCGATATACCTGAACCGTATACACTGAACTGTTGAATGACAACCGATATATCTGAACTGTATACACATTGAACTGTTGAATTACATCCAATATACCTGAACCATATACACTGAACTGTTGAATGACAACCGATATACCTGAACCATATACTCTGAACTGTTGAATGACAACCGATATATCCGAACCGTATAGACTGAACTGTTGAATGACAACCGGCATGCCTGAACCGTATACACTGAGCTGTTGAATGACAACCGATATATCCGAACCGTATAGACTGAACTGTTGAATGACAACCGATATACCTGAACCATATACACTGAACTGTTGAATGACAACCGATATACCTGAACCGCATACATTGAACTGTTGAATGACAACCGATATACCTGAACCGTATACATTGAACTGTTGAATGACAACCAATATACCTGAACTGTATACACTGAACTGTTGAATGACAACCAATAAACCTGAACCGTATACACTGAACTGTTGAATGACAACCGATATACCTGAACCATATACACTGAACAGTTGAATGACAACCGATATACCTGAACCGTATACATTGAACTGTTGAATGACAACCGATATACCTGAACCGTATACACTGAACTGTTGAATGACAACCGATATATCTGAACTGTATACACATTGAACTGTTGAATGACATCCAATATACCTGAACCATATACACTGAACTGTTGAATGTCAACCGATATACCTGAACCGTTTACACTGAACTGTTGAATGACAACCGATATACCTGAACCATATACACTGAACTGTTGAATGACAACCGATATATCCGAACCGTATAGACTGAACTGTTGAATGACAACCGACATGCCTGAACCGTATACACTGAGCTGTTGAATGACAACCGATATATCCGAACCGTATAGACTGAACTGTTGAATGACAACCGATATACCTGAACCATATACACTGAACTGTTGAATGACAACCGATATACCTGAACCGCATACATTGAACTGTTGAATGACAACCGATATACCTGAACCGTATACATTGAACTGTTGAATGACAACCGATATACCTGAACTGTATACACTGAACTGTTGAATGACAACCGATAAACCTGAACCGTATACACTGAACTGTTGAATGACAACCGATATACCTGAACCATATACACTGAACAGTTGAATGACAACCGATATACCTGAACCGTATACATTGAACTGTTGAATGACAACCGATATACCTGAACCGTATACACTGAACTGTTGAATGACAACCGATATATCTGAACTGTATACACATTGAACTGTTGAATGACATCCAATATACCTGAACCATATACACTGAACTGTTGAATGACAACCGATATACCTGAACCATATACACTGAACTGTTGAATGACAACCGATATATCCGAACCGTATAGACTGAACTGTTGAATGACAACCGACATGCCTGAACCGTATACACTGAGCTGTTGAATGACAACCGATATATCCGAACCGTATAGACTGAACTGTTGAATGATAACCGATATACCTGAACCATATACACTGAACTGTTGAATGACAACCGATATACCTGAACCGCATACATTGAACTGTTGAATGACAACCAATATACCTGAACCGTATACATTGAACTGTTGAATGACAACCAACATACCTGAACTGTATACACTGAACTGTTGAATGACAACCAATAAACCTGAACCGTATACACTGAACTGTTGAATGACAACCGATATACCTGAACCATATACACTGAACAGTTGAATGACAACCGATATACCTGAACCGTATACATTGAACTGTTGAATGACAACCGATATACCTGAACCGTATACACTGAACTGTTGAATGACAACCGCTATATCTGAACCGTATACATTGAACTGTTGAATGACAACCGATATATCCGAACCGTATACACTGAACTGTTGAATGACAACCGATATACCTGAACCGTATACACTGAACTGTTGAATGACAACCAATATACCTGAACCGTATACACTGAACTGTTGAATGTCAACCGATATACCTGAACCGTATACATTAAACTGTTGAATGACAACCGATATACCTGAACCGTATACACTGAACTGCTGAATGACAACCGATAAACCTGAACTGTATACACTGAATTGTTGAAATACAAGCGATATACCTGAACCGTATACACTGAACTGTTGAATGACAACCGATATATCTGAACCATATACACTGAACTGTTGAATGTCAACCGATATACCTGAACCGTTTACATTGAACTGTTGAATGACAACCTATATACCTGAACCGTATACACTGAACTGTTGAATGACAACAGATATAACTGAACCATATACACTGAACTGTTGAATGACAACCGATATACCTGAACCATATACACTGAACTGTTGAATGACATCCGATATACCTGAACCATATACACTGAACTGTTGAATGACATCCGATATACCTGAACCGTATAGACTGAACTGTTGAATGACAATCAATATACCTGAACCGTATACACTGAACTGTTGAATGTCAACCGATATACCTGAACCGTATACATTGAACTGTTGAATGACAACCGATATACCTGAACCGTATACACTGAACTGTTGAATGACAACCGATATATCTGAACTGTATACACATTGAACTGTTGAATGACATCCAATATACCTGAACCATATACACTGAACTGTTGAATGACAACCGATATACCTGAACCATATACACTGAACTGTTGAATGACAACTGATATATCCGAACCGTATAGACTGAACTGATGAATGACAACCCACAAGCCTGAACCGTATACACTGAGCTGTTGAATGACAACCGATATATCCGAACCGTATAGACTGAACTGTTGAATGACAACCGATATACATGAACCATATACACTGAACTGTTGAATGACAACCGATATACCTGAACCGTATACATTGAACTGTTGAATGACAACCGATATACCTGAACCGTATACATTGAACTGTTGAATGACAACCAATATACCTGAACTGTATACACTGAACTGTTGAATGACAACCGATAAACCTGAACGGTATACACTGAACTGTTGAATGACAACCGATAAACCTTAACTGTTTACACTGAACTGTTGAATGAGAAGCGATATACCTGAACCGTATACACTGAACTGTTGAATGACAAGCGATATACCTGAACCGTATACACTGAACTGTTGAATGACAACCGATAAACCTGAACCGTAAACACTGAACTGTTGAATGACAACCCATATACCTGAACCATATACACTGAACTGTTGAATGACAACCGATATATCTGAACTGTATACACTGAACTGTTGAATGACAACCGATATATCTGAACTGTATACACATTGAACTGTTGAATGACATCCAATATACCTAAACCATATACACTGAACTGTTGAATGACATCCGATATACCTGAACCGTATACACTGAACTGTTGAATGACAATCAATATACCTGAACCGTATACACTGAACTGTTGAATGTCAACCAATATACCTGAACCGTATACATTGAACTGTTGAATGACAACCGATATACCTGAACCGTATACACTGAACTGTTGAATGACAACCGATATATCTGAACTGTATACACATTGAACTGTTGAATGACATCCAATATACCTGAACCATATACACTGAACTGTTGAATGACAACCGATATACCTGAACCATATACACTGAACTGTTGAATGACAACCGATATATCCGAACCGTATAGACTGAACTGTTGAATGACAACCGACATGCCTGAACCGTATACACTGAGCTGTTGAATGACAACCTATATATCCGAACCGTATAGACTGAACTGTTGAATGACAACCGATATACCTGAACCATATACACTGAACTGTTGAATGACAACCGATATACCTGAACCGTATACATTGAACTGTTGAATGACAACCGATATACCTGAACCGTATACATTGAACTGTTGAATGACAACCAATATACCTGAACTGTATACACTGAACTGTTGAATGACAACCAATAAACCTGAACCGTATACACTGAACTGTTGAATGACAACCGATATACCTGAACCATATACACTGAACAGTTGAATGACAACCGATATACCTGAACCGTATACATTGAACTGTTGAATGACAACCGATATACCTGAACCGTATACACTGAACTGTTGAATGACAACCAAAATACCTGAACTGTATACACTGAACTGTTGAATGACAACCAATATACCTGAACCGTATACACTGAACTGTTGAATGACAACCGATATACCTGAACCATATACACTGAACAGTTGAATGACAACCGATATACCTGAACCGTATACATTGAACTGTTGAATGACAACCGATATATCTGAACTGTATACACTGAACTGTTGAATGACAACCGATATATCTGAACCGTATACATTGAACTGTTGAATGACAACCGATATACCTGAACTGTATACACTGAATTGTTGAATGGCAACCGATATACCTGAACCGTATACACTGAACTGTTGAATGGCATCCTTTACGTTGTAAGGTAATCAATCAGGTTATACCGTTTTCAAGCTTATTGACATCAGTTCATATGCTTGAATACGGTTTCGAAATCCAATCGTTATTCTATAAATGAAGAAGTTGGATGTTCATAAAACATTGTACTGGACATGAACCAAAGGTCTTGATTGAATAACTCTGTTCATCATGTGATATGATACTGACATGTAAACCTTTTCGAATGATATTCCTTGTAGTGAGGAGACATCTTCAAAGTATTAATGAATTTTCAAATCTAATACTGCATCTATAGAGTTGTAGGTCAGATCAATATCAATACATTAAGAAATAAGGTTTTCACTAAATCACTACAGAGAGAGCAAGTGTTGTGGATTATTTGTTTTAGTCATAAAACAAACTAAAACTACAGGCTGACAGAAAGATTCGAATTACCTTAGTCCAAATCTATTCACGATCCTGTGACTCCGACTTTTCAAAATGGCGCACCCCAGCTCAACTCGCACAAAACTTCCAGGCAAAATCCAGCTACAAGTAGTCCGCAATGCACAATAAATCTAGACACCCTGGTTGTCATGTCAGAGCTGATAAGGGATGCAGGGTATAACTTGTTTACTAGTGACTTGAAGATATTGATTACCAATGACGTAAGAGGGACCGAGCTAAGCTTTTAAAGAGAAAGAGAGAGCGAGGAAGAGGGACGAAGAGAGAGGGGGGGGGGGAGGGAGAGAGGGAAATAGAGAGAGGGAGGTAGAGATATAAAGAGAGAGAGGGATTAGAGAGGGTGAGTATGACAGCGAAAGAGGTAGGATGAGAGAGAGGGAGCGGGAGGGAGAGAGGGGAGGGTTAGAGAGGCTGAGAGAGTTCGAGAGAGAGGGCGGGAGTGCGTGAAAAAGATGGAGGGGTACAGAGAGAGATGGAGGGGTACAGAGAGAGATGGAGGGGTACAGAGAGAGATGGAGGGGTACAGAGAGAGATGGGGGGGTACAGAGAGAGATGGAGGGGTACAGAGAGAGATGGAGGGGTACAGAGAGAGATGGAGGGGTACAGAGAGAGATGTAGGGGTACAGAGAGAGATGTAGGGGTACAGAGAGAGATGGAGGGGTACAGAGAGAGATGGAGGGGTACAGAGAAAAATGGAGGGGTACAGAGAGAGATGGAGGGGTACAGAGAGAGATGGAGGGGTACAGAGAGAGATGTAGGGGTACAGAGAGAGATGGAGGGGTACAGAGAGAGATGGAGGGGTACAGAGAGAGATGGAGGGGTACAGAGAGAGATGTAGGGGTACAGAGAGATGTAGGGGTACAGAGGAGATTGAGGGGTACAGAGAGAGATGTAGGGGTACAGAGAGCGATGTTGGGGTACAGAGAGAGATGTAGGGGTACAGAGAGAGATGTTGGGGTACAGAGAGATGTAGGGGTACAGAGAGAGATGTAGGGGTACAGAGAGAGATGTAGGGGTACAGAGAGAGATGTAGGGGTACAGAGAGAGATGTTGGGGTACAGAGAGAGATGTAGGGGTACAGAGAGAGATGTTGGGGTACAGAGAGAGAGATGGAGGGGTACAGAGAGAGATGGAGGGGTACAGAGAAAAATGGAGGGGTACAGAGAGAGATGGAGGGGTACAGAGAGAGATGGAGGGGTACAGAGAGAGATGTAGGGGTACAGAGAGAGATGGAGGGGTACAGAGAGAGATGGAGGGGTACAGAGAGAGATGGAGGGGTACAGAGAGAGATGTAGGGGTACAGAGAGATGTAGGGGTACAGAGGAGATGGAGGGGTACAGAGAGAGATGTAGGGGTACAGAGAGCGATGTTGGGGTACAGAGAGAGATGTAGGGGTACAGAGAGAGATGTTGGGGTACAGAGAGATGTAGGGGTACAGAGAGAGATGTAGGGGTACAGAGAGAGATGTAGGGGTACAGAGAGAGATGTAGGGGTACAGAGAGAGATGTTGGGGTACAGAGAGAGATGTAGGGGTACAGAGAGAGATGTTGGGGTACAGAGAGAGAGATTGAGGGGTACATAGAGAGATAGAGGGGTACAGAGAGATGGAGGGGTACAGGGAGAGATGGAGGGGTACAGAGAGATGGAGGGGTATAGAGAGAGATGGAGGGGTACAGAGAGAGATGGAGGGGTACAGAGAAGATTGAGGGGTACAGAGAGAGATGTAGGGGTACAGAGAGAGATGTTGGGGTACAGAGAGAGAGATGGAGGGGTACAGAGAGAGATGTAGGGGTACACAGGAGATTGAGGGGTACAGGGAGAGATGTAGGGGTACAGAGAGAGATGTAGGGGTACAGAGGAGATTGAGGGGTACAGGGAGAGATGTAGGGGTACAGAGAGAGATGGAGGGGTACAGGGAGAGATGGAGGGGTACAGAGAGGATTGAGGGGTACAGGGAGAGATGTTGGGGTACAGAGAGAGATGGAGGGGTACAGGGAGAGATGTAGGGGTACAGAGAGAGATGTTGGGGTACAGAGAGAGAGATGGAGGGGTACAGAGAGAGATGTAGGGGTACAGAGGAGATTGAGGGGTACAGGGAGAGATGTAGGGGTACAGAGAGAGATGTTGGGGTACAGAGAGAGAGATGGAGGGATACAGAGAGAGATGTAGGGGTACAGAGGAGATTGAGGGGTACAGGGAGAGATGTAGGGTACAGAGAGAGATGGAGGGGTACAGGGAGAGATGGAGGGGTACAGAGAGGATTGAGGGGTACAGGGAGAGATGTTGGGGTACAGAGAGAGATGGAGGGGTACAGGGAGAGATGGAGGGGTACAGAGAGAGATGTAGGGGTATAGAGAGAGATGGAGGGGTACAGGGAGAGATGGAGGGGTACAGAGAAGATTGAGGGGTACAGAGAGAGATGTTGGGGTACAGAGAGAGATGGAGGGGTACAGGGAGAGATGGAGGGGTACAGAGAGAGATGTAGGGGTATAGAGAGAGATGGAGGGGTACAGGGAGAGATGGAGGGGTACAGAGAGAGATGGAGGGGTACAGAGAGAGAGAGAGAGAGAGAGGGAGAGGGGGAGAGGGGGAGAGGGGGAGAGGGGGAGAGGGGGAGATAGAGTGAAGGGGAGAGTGAGGGGGAGTGAGGGAGAGTGAGTGAAGGGGAGAGTGAGGGAGAGAGAGTGAAGGGGAGAGTGAGGGAGAGAGTGAAGGGGGGAGATGAGGAAGAGAGTGAGGGAGAGAGAGGGGAGAGGGGGGAGAATGAGAGGGGCAGAGGAAGAGAGCGAGAGAGAGGGTGAGAGAGAATGATAAATCGAAGTTGAGCTAAAAGTTTGTATTACTTTTATAATCTATTTCTAATATTTTGGCATGTTAGTTTATGCTCACTTAAAGTGACACAGAGTACCTTTCTTAAAAATGTTTTTGGTTTTGATGAGCTACAAAATATCTTATATGCTGATTGAGGTTCATATCTCATCACTGGACTTGCAAATATATCCATTTATTATATAATTAGCAATGAAATATAGGATTATACGGTGAAAATATAATCCATATTTTAAGAAACGCAGTAGAAAGTCATATTTTCACTGCAGTGAGAGATCTGTCACACTGACAAAGCGCTTCACTCACTGTATCAGTTCGCGTCCAAACTGACATTCTAAAATACGAAAGGCGCCATTGTTTCATCTAGTTCAAACCCCAAACATATCTTTGATCTGATTTTAATAAACATTCATAAATAATGTTTTCCCAAAACCATTTCCGATTAAATATCGAATTATTTCTATCGAACTAATTTTTACCGAGAAATGATAAATGGAGTTGTTAGACTGTCGTTCACCAAAACAACAAAACTTTGCTTTCCGACTGCGTTTTGCAATCTTAAAATTATATAATAAATAGACCATTTCATTGTTTTTGCCGAATATCATTTCTATCTCATCTCGTGAAGTGAGAAAGTGACATTTTCTCACTCCACTCGATGAGATAGAAATGATATTCGGCAAAAACAATGAAATAGTCTCTATTTATGCATAATATTTATAAAAGGCTTGATTTTATGGAAAAATCAAGAAACCATATCAAATAAGTTTAATATACGAAATTGTGCATCCAATTAATCTATCTATTAGTTGCAACACCTAATAAACACTATCGAATCGAATATATCTTCCTGGCAGCTTATGACAAGGTTTCAAAATTACGTTTGGCGAATTTGCGCGCGCGCCACTCGAGCCACATTGTCCGGTTTTCGATCAAAATTCCGATTTTGAATGGCTCTATAATTTCGCTCTTCTGTACTGACTGACCTTTAACTTGCTATTTTAAGTAACAGTTAGTGGTTCCCGATGTAATAACATCGATTTTAAAATTTGAAATATGTGATCCTATCAACATACTCTGTGTCTCTTTAACATTCTTCATTTTTTAAAACGTTTTTAAAGTTTTGATGTAGGTGGAGACCCACCCAAATGATTCACCGTTCTTCCTGTATGTATTAAAGATTTATTTTACTGAGCACATTTAGCATTTTACTCCAATTTATATGCATTATCAGTTAGATAACTCATAATAAATGACATCAACGTTAATGTTTTGATGCTAATCCTGTTACTTGATCTGTCATCTATTTATTTGTATCTATATATTATATATCCGTATATTTGTCTGAGGGGAACCGTTGTTGATTTACCCTTCTCAAAGCACGGCCAAGTGGAGATGAATTCTTGAGCTTAATGTTCGATGGAGATGTTCGGATCGCGATCACAGATGATACTTGTAAGGTAACCTTTGTGGGATATATGTTTTGAAAAGATCAGGGGATGATGTATACTATTTTTCAAAACAATGCAATGCACTATGATATTCTAAAATGTATGGACAAAATTTCAAAATAGGTTTTCAAGGTGTTCAAAGTGAAATGAATAAAATACATCATATAAAAATATTTTATATTATATTTCCTACTGTAGAACTATCATAATCTTCATTAGATAGAGAAATAGGAAATGATTAGAAGAGTTTGTTGAGTGTCCACCGCCGCCCCCGCACTCGTATTACTAGCTATAAAAACTTTTAACATTAACCTTTCCACAACTCTTATTCATGACTTTCTGCTTATACCTTCGTGAAACTATTTTGACGTGTTCACTTTTAAGGTCAAATGTCAAGGTCAGGAAACACGATAACTTGAAAAGGTCTTGAGCCATGAGCTCTAGCTTGGTATATATCATCTTTGGAAAAGTTAAAAAAATATTGAAAAGGTTTTCATCAAAGGTCATGGTCACAGTAAGGGTCGCGAATTAAGCATGGTTTAGCAAAATATATTTTTTAAAGTATTAACATTTACATGATTACATGATTGCTATACTCAGTGAAAAGTGTTCATTGATTGTGTCACCTGGAATGTCAAAGGTCAAGGTCACGAGACTTGAGTTATTACAATGTAAACCATATTTGAGTATATCCAATTTAGCTCTTCAAAACTCATGTACAGGTGTTACTGCTTATGCAACTCTTTGCAATTATTTTGACATGTCTACTTCCAAGGTCAAAGTCAATAAAGTAAATATAATCACTAGAAAACTCCTTGTTAATACGATAACTTGAATTGTGTGTGTGTTAAACAGCTCTAATTAGGTAAATATTATTTGGAGAAGTAAAATGGATTACTTCAACTATTTGATTTAAACGGTATTTATTTCCAGATGGTACATGGAAAGGGGGATTGATAGTTTTTGGTGGCTGGTACCTCTGACTGCACCACAAATTGTCCTAAGTGCATCCAAATGTAGATTTTCAAGTAATAATTCATGATATTTTGTACAATTATCAAATATATGATCACAATAGTCAAAGAGAGGAAGGATGTAAGAATTATAAAGTACATGCAAAGTATGTCGATTCAGACGGTATGTGTAGCTCCGCAGACAGTTTATCATCGGGCTTGCCTTTGAGATTATATTTTCTATGTGGGAATGCCAGTTACCGTTTGATTGGAAAGTCAATCCTAAGTGTTTATGAGTACTAAGATCATTTATAATTTTACCTTTCATGTCAAGATTCGGTACTTTCGTTGGTACCCGTTTTCTGGAGAATGATATGCTCTCGGTCTTTTCAGCATTAAGGTTGACTCTCCATTCATCGGCCCATTTAGAAATTCTGAGTAGATCATTATTAATAAGATATGAAGTTTCAATTGGATCACCAATAATTACGTACAGGGAGGTATCGTCGGCAAAGAGTCTTATATTGCAATTTATGTTATCCACTATATCATTGATAAAAACAAGAAATAACAAAGGACCCAAAACAGAACCCTGAGGTACACCTGCTAAGATCGATTTGGTGTCTGACTGGCGTCCGTTTATGACTGTATACTGATTTCTGTCAGATAGATAGCTTTCAAACCATTTTAACAACTTGCCCCCAATACCATATTTTTTCAATTTGAATAAAACCCCCTTATTCCAAACTCTGTCAAAAGCCTTGCTTATGTCACAGAATACTGCTTTTATTTCTTTTCCTTCATCTAAGGCTTTGTATATAAAGTTATATAAATGTGTCAACTTTTATACTGTGGAGTCTCCCGGTGTGAAACCAGACTGTAATGGAGTAATAATTCCATAGCTTAAAAAGTAATTATGTACATGTTTGTGAACACATTTTCCAAAAACCTTAGACAGACAACTTGTTAAAGAAATAGGTCTGTAGTTAGAGCACAGAAGTTTAATCTCCTTTTTGTGGAGTGGAACGACAGATGCGATTTTCCAAATGTCTGGAAAAACCGACTGGGTAAGAGATAGATTAAATATATAACACAGAGGTTTAGATAGGTAACTTGATAGGATTTTTAGGATTCGGTTACTAGTTTTATCAGGACCGATTGATTTATTTGAATCGAGAGATTTTAAAATATCTTCAATTTCTTTTTCCGATACATGTAGTTGTTGAAGGATGATTGCGGGATTTGTATTGTCATTTATAGATTCGTCGTGATTTGGAATCTTTGTATTGTTAACAAAGTAATTATTTAAGATATTGGCCTTGGCGTGATCGTCATCGTAGATAACTCCTTCGTGTTCCAAACATGGAAAGGATTTTGATTTGGAAGATCTTTTTAAATAATCTTTAACTAATTTCCACCACGCTTTATTGCCATGTTCTGAGTTCAAACTATTATCAAGTTTTGCATTATACTCTTTTTTTGCATTTTCTTATTTCTGAAAATACAAAGTTACGTTTTTGTCTAAATATTTTCCAAAGGGCAGGAGAATTATATTTTTTTACCTTTTTATGAACTCGGTTTCGTTGCCTAAGTAGTCTACGGATGTATCCGTTCATCCAAGGTTCGTCACGTGGACGAATTCTAACTAACTTATTAGGTACAAACGAATCCGTAAGTTGAATATCAGCATCGATTGTGTTTTGAGTACTTACATTGACATCATCAGTTAACCCTGCATTCCAGTCAAATGTAGATGCTGCTCGAGTCAGCCCATTTAAATCTATACTATTATAGTCATATACTCTTCTTAAATAACTCGGTTCAGGTGGTTTTTTATATCTCAATTTAACAAAGACAGGACATTACTACAGAAGTTGGCTAATGTCCCAAAAGATGATGTTAGATTTGGACAAGAAATCAGAATAAGATCGATGAGTGACTTTGAGGTAGGTGTTATACGCGTTGGTTCATTGATTATCTGTTTCAAACCGTAAAATCTTTCTATATTTGTAATGTTGTTGTCAGTAACGTTGTACATATTAACATTGAAGACAATGAGAGCTGATTGACTATCATTTGCTAAAGCTATTGATTCGTCAATTTAACTATTTACTTTTAATTGTTACATCTTTGATATACTCAATGCAAAGTGTTCAACGATTGTGTGACCTTGAATGCCAAAGGTCAAGGTCAAAGAAATTGCCTGAAGAAGGCAGAACATTGGAATACAAAACCCCAGTTTCGGGGCTGCTCTGCTTTTGCGGTGTCCCACAAACGCTAATCTAGTTATAGACTAAAGAATAGAAAGATGTTTTTCAAATACTCACAGTCTGTTGCAGTGGAAGGGACAACAGGAAGTCAAGCTACAGCTGTTGTCTCAAGTCAATACCTTTTAAATTCGAAATAATTATTCTCTTACACAAACTGAAATATGACATGGTCACTTGCAACATCATCCTCCGACAGCAGTCTCTGTCTGGAGACACCAAACTGGTTTATTTGATAGGAACCGTCCAGTATGCCATGTCTTGTCGCAATTACAAAACTATCCTGAGTCACTGTCTTCACTAATCCAAGGATGTTCCTCATGTCAACCTTTCCATTAGACTGATTGGAATGAGTTCTGTTCACCATAGAGTTACTGAGTTCATGTTTACATCATGATTGGTGAGTACAACTCACCAATCGGCATTAGCGCTAATGCCGCTGACAATAAAGAAAATCAATCCTATAATTTGCAGGCATTAGTGCTAATGCCTGCCAACTTTCGTCAATAACGCTATTGCCTAGACACTACGTTATTGCATAGGCATTAACGCTATTGCCGGATTTACACTATTGCCGCTAACATATACACACAATTGTATTTTTGATATGAGACGTTTATGTGATATAACGTCTATTTTCTGTTTCTTGTTGTCTTGTTATTTTTAGAAAATCAGAGTGGTCATTTGATTTAAACATATTTTATTCATGAAAAGACATGAATGGATTGGCCAACAAGCACAGAGGTGCTTATATTAAGGCCGCTCCAAAATAATTACATATGAAAAATATACAATGAATAATTACCAGTCACGCATGTCATACATTTTATAAGCTTCAAAAATAGTGATTATGCATGAATAAGATTGTTTGTTTGGCAGTCAATATATAAGTGCTTATGGAATGTCAAATCGATCAGATTTTATTATGAAATGATGAATAGATTTCAATAATTTGTCTAGATCATTGTTTGTGAGCGATGTACATCCCCTTAATACCGTGTTGATAGTAAATCCTTTCAAATAAAAGAATGATTGCTGTCTTAATTTTGTAAACTTATTGCATGTGAAAAAATAGTGTACAGCGTTTTCAATTGGGTGACCGCATTGGCACGCGCATCTTCACAACGTCACGGGCGAAACGAAAAAGTTTCTAAACTTTCCCATTCCTCCCTTGACATCATTGGCCGTGATTTCTGTGCTAGCATTTCAACCCGCTGCACGGAAGTAGAATAGTCCAATCAGAAGACAGCATGTTAACTGAACCGATTTGAAAAAATACTTTTGTATGTGTTTTACAAGGGCGAGAAACAATGACTTTGAGTGATACATAAATGTTTGTCTTCTCTGCATTCTCGGTGCTCATCAAAAACGTGAAAACAACCATGCGGACTGAAATTTGAAATTAAATTTCACTCGGATAGTTTTCAAAAAGATCGTCTGTTAGTATTTTGAATTTGTTCCGAAATTTCATTGGCTATTTTGTAAGAGCTGATAAGGGGCGTAACTCGTGATCACGATAGGTGTCGCTGCTCCGGATCACCAGTTTTCTACCTTGTGAAGGCAAGGTCTAAAGCGAGGAGAGTTGCTCGATACGTTTTCACCTTGCCGTGGGAAGATGTGGCACGCGGGGCTGTCAATAATATGTCTTTTAAATTTATCAGCATTCGAGTCACTACAGCGGAGCCTAAGGCGAGAGTGGATAATCTGACAGATTCTTGAACCGTGGTAGTCATTTTTAATTTGTTAAAACATCTGACAAAAAGTATAAGTAACCAGAGGTTAACAGCAGACTTTTCAAAACCTAAATTCAAATGTGTCCGACAGTCTACGGCCTCATTAGGCTATAAGGTATATTTTGTTATTTTTGGTAAGACTTTCTACATGATGATTTCATTGCATGTCCCATCAATAGCACATAATTCCGATTAACCATAAGCATACTGCTCATTTTATTTACACATAACAGATTCCTCACGTGTATTTGTTGAATCGGTTAAAATTTGTGATATTTGACAAAGACAACGCAAACAGCCGGACAAATCGTTGGTCATCCATGCAATATCTGACGAAGCATATTGCAAGGAATACATTGCTTATTAGTCTTAGTCTTAGTTGCACATCACAAGCAGAAAAATATTCTTCTTTTTAACAAAGTTTCGGACATGTCAAAGACTAAGACAAGACTCTTCAGGCTGATGACTTTCACCTGAGCTCTGCTTTAAGTAAAATAATAACAGGACACGGACGAATATGAACAAATTGTATTACTCTTGTGTTAACAACAAAATATTGGTTATGAAATTATGCATTGAGAAAACTAAAACATGATAGTGAAGAGTATTTAAGGTCTTAAACGATATATTCTACATTTTATGAAATTCTTAACTGTCATAGAGATTTAAAAAATATTTACATTGAAGAATATATAATATGAATATAATTCTTGAATAGGAATATAAGAATGAATCACCTTACGATTTTCAATGTTTTCAATACATACATGTACATCTACTATTGTGTAGGATAAAGTAACACAAGGTTGGTTCAAAAAGCCTTTACAGGATTACAAGTGTAGCAATAACATTCTCATCAATAACCTCTTTGTCTAGACAGCCGTTGATTTTACCAAAGCATATACATGTATGGTATTTTAGTAATTTTAAGTTTAAAGCATTAAAAGATATTGAACCTTTTTGGTCGGCAAAGCTAATTGTAGCAGTTGAAAGTAAACAATTGTGTTTCTATTACAAACAGCTAGGTTCCAACAACTGCTATACTTATATTTACATATATGACAACATGTTGGATTATTGTAACACCTTTTAAAACCAGAATTTCAGCATCCATTTTAGGCAATACTTATGCAGACTTGTCACTTGTTACTTTTCTTAAACAATGGTGTAGCTGTCACTTTGATCATACAAATTATTAATATCCACTCCAACATATATAAGGACATTCAATATTCTTGTTTAATGTTTAATGTTTAATGCATACATTTCGGTAGATTCAATCCAACGTTGAACAAATTTCAAGCATAGACGGATATGATCCTGCGGATGGAAAACAAATAATTACAGTGAAATGGAAAGTGAATTATAAAATCATTACTTCGGTTCATTATGGTTGAAATGCATTTAGCTGAAAAACAAGCGTACCATGTCAGATGTAACATGAGTGATTTCCTCCCCTCTTCTGCTGACAAGGTTCACAAGAAGCACCAACACACCACACGCTGTCTCGGAGCTGTAGATAGTCTTATTTTCTTTACATCAATTGGCAATTTAAAGTAAATAGAGATGCACTCACCAAATATCATTAGTTCAAACGAAATATGAAATAATACATCCATTTGACAAAGGATAACAGTAAATGAACTGGTAAATACACAATGTACTCATCATTAAATCAAATTCTATTACAATTAGATAATACATATACATAGTTATCTTATGATATCGTAAGCTACCATTATTAATTTTAATTATTTAAAGTGAAAGGAGATTTATTGTTAAAAATTAGTTATAAAAAGGTGGTTTAAAACCAGCAGAAAAAAAGTTGACAACTCAGAGAGGAGGTTCGAAACTGCCTGTATTCGATGAAAATACATGTTGGCGTTGCTCGTTCTGAAACGAACAATGACTCTATGTAGACTACATCTCTGATTACATACAATAATCAATAAATCAAGTAGTTACATAAAATACATCAAACTATAAAAGTAATACTTGCAACTATCTCTGAACAATAAAGAACTCTCATTAATAAAGTTGCCTTACAGTTATCACAATGAAATTAACACTCTTGCATAAATTACTCTACATTGTACCTCTTTGATTAATATCAAAACATACACAAATGTAAGAATTAGCTTCTATGCAAGAAATCTTATGAGATGGATTTAATATGCATTAAAATGGTTATAATATGTATCTCTAACCAGCTTAAGCATATTACAAAAACTCTGGAAATACTCTGCACAAAAACTTTATCTTTTTTACACTCACGCTACATTTATACACCACTTATTCACAATATTAAAACATTATTTCTCTGGAATAGTTAAATTAACATTATTTCCATTAAATTAACATTATGCTTATTATGTACCTGAAGGTGGTTCCTCTCCGGGTTATTGAAAAGGACATTGAAATATTTGGAAAACTATAATGTGAAACTCTAGCCAACATGGCTACTCTTTTCCATAGTTTGGAAAACGTGGTCACAAAACTCCACACAAAGACAACCCGAACTACAAAATTAACATTACTTCACAACACTGCTAAGAGCTTTGCAAAACTCCTTGCACTGACCTGTATTCGCTAGGTCATGTAGAATAATAGCCAACTCTGCAGGGAGCTTACAAACAGAAAGAAGCACAGGTAAAATATTCAAAAGTGCCCTATAATTTATAAATTAGCTGCTAGAAAAACACTTGGTACAATGAAGAAATTGGTAGCAACCCTAATTAATCCAAATGGGTAATTAAATATAGAATATTTACTTATTTTATGAAATTAGAAGAGTATATTTTTACCAAAAGGATATTGTCAATCCTCAAGCTATATGTTATTTGTGATGTATAATGAGATGATCTGTACATGGTAGAATATCTTGAGACAAGAGCTGTAGCTTGACCCTCTGGTTGTCCCGTCCCCTGCAGCAGACTGTCTGTGAGTACCGAGACTGTTCCCTCCTTCATCTCTCCTTCTATCATTGTAGATTATCTTGAGACAAGAGCTGTAGCTTGACCCTCTGGTTGTCCCGTCCCCTGCAGCAGACTGTCTGTGAGTACCGAGACTGTTCCCTCCTTCATCTCTCCTTCTATCGTTTAGTGCTTGATCTGTACAGTTCTCTCTCCATCTTGTAGTGAAAAGTAGAGTTAAATTTGGAAAATGTTATATCCTCGTTGTAGAGGCACGAATAAATCTCTTACGTGAATGGTAGATGTTTAAGTTTCATGGATTCTTAAATAGTATCTCAATTGTTATAATTGAATTTTACACGTGATAGATCACAGAAATGAAAGAATGAGTCAGCAAGACATGAGCCATGTTTCAGAGGTACATTTACTCCTGGTTTAGATTCTTGTCATCAAAAATGTGTCTTTGTTACAACCTGAATGTATTAACAACACGCCTTTCTTGCTATTAATAAGTTGAATATCAATATAATATCTTAATTTAAAAAGATGTACAAAACATAAATTAATTTAATACCTTGTTGTTAAGTTCAACATCACACATGTTTACGTGTTCAGACAATGCCAGTTCCCTTCCCTTTGTGAACGCAACATCTACATCAGAGAAACTAGTTCCTGAAATTATATAAAAACTTCTCAAATGCAGAATTTACATGTAGATACATTCATCAACACCATAATGCTATAACGTCATAAACATAATGACGTCATAATGCTAAGACGTAAAACACCACGATGTCACAATGCTATAACATGACTGGTTTGAGTTTTAGGTCTACGCAATGTTCAAAGATGTCCAAATTTTCATGTAAATATGATGAAAAAGGAATTTGGATGATAAATAGAATCTCACCCTCGTGTGTTCTGATATCAAATATATCAATGTATATGTTACTTTTCTCAACTTGTGTTGATATTATTTTATATCAGAAGTCACTTGGGTTTAGATTCACAATATGTGCTCACCTTAATCAACCTTTATATGGCTTATTGGCGGAGGGGATGAATTCATCAAGAAACAATCCCATACCTGGTTTTTGTATTTAACATTTATCAATCTTTTTTTCTATAGATTAGTTTGCATGTATTAGCTTATTTTTATCATCATTTTGTCGTTTTCTTAAAATACATTTAAATCAATAAAAGTCACAAATCATCATACATACTGGCAACAGAATGAATCCATCAGGTTGTTGTTTCTCATCTGAAACAATTATTTTTTCAGGAAATCAAGCTTTTGACAAAAACATGATAAGGTTACTAATCATATATAATATATATAAAAAAATAAAAAAACACTAAATCGGGTTTACTGTTAATGTAAATTTACCTGGAGAATAACCAATGTTATGCTATTATTGGTCCATTTTAAACTCATTCTGTCTTTAGAAACCAGTTTAACTAAGATATGAATAAAAAACAACGACCACCAAAAATCTTCACGATTCTTTAAATCTGCATTTTTGGAAATTGTTATTTTTTGTAAATCCTTTATTAAGACTAGATAGGAGAGTCCAAAATCTGTACTGTTTGGTTTTATGGTTGTACTACAAGAACAATAATGATTATTTCGTCCATATACATTTTTTTTCGATTTGATATTTCATTGTATTATTTTAACTAGGTGCCAGACATGCTTTCCCAAAAACGTTTTCACACATTTGAACAGCCATGAATACTGAAAGTTTCATTCTCGCTCTACAACCCACGACATATGCAATATTTTCTATCAAAACAATAAAAATGCAAACCTTTCTTCATGCTGTATAATATCTGAAGAGAAAATTAACATATATATGACTTAAGATGACAATATCATTAATATTTCAGCCAATACTATTTTGACTTTTCGATAATTTTAATAGATAATGTAGTACTGAAATCTATTTGGAGCTTAAGAACACTATATTAATAACACCAGCAACGTTTTGAAAATATATGCAAATCTTTCAAATGTATAGTTGAATTAGCTCCGGGAATAGTTCGACCTGTTTCCTTTGATATCGTACCTGTAAATGTTCCTTCACAGTTTTGTCTGGAAATGAGCCACCTGATCAGTAACATCTATTCAAACCAAAGATATATACTAAACTCCCCAGAGTATGCAATCACGAGCCATGTACCAGCACCTAATGAACCATCAAGTGTCCCCTCATGAACCGTGATTTATCACTCATGAACGAAGACCTATAACTTCACCGAAATCAGTCATGAACCAAACCTGTCACTTAATGAACTTTATATTCTTTTTAAATGCATCATCATTCCATGAACTGTAAACCATCTTGACTTCAAGCAAAATAACATCCAGCAGATAGTACCGTAACATCCTTTTACCAACACGGTAAATGATAAATATACGTTACCACTGCAACCTACAAACCAATTTCACCATACACCATAAACCAGCACGATCTTCCACTTCACCATACAGTGCCACTTTACCATATTTCACCATTCAAAATTCATTATCACTTCACAATATACAATATATCATCCCTTCACCATACAGTGCCACTTCGCTATATACCAACACCTCAAAATACATCATCACTTCACAATATACAATATATCATCCCTTCACCATACAGTGACACTTCACTATATACCAACACCTCAAAATACATCATCACTTCACCATACACCATCACTTCACAAAACATCATCAATTCTCATCATATGATCACTTCATCATTCAGAGCCAATTAAAAATACAATCACTTCACTGACTGGTTCTTTATCACCTGCAATGAACGACGATCGGTTGTTGTTGACCCTGTGTAGAGTTCTGTACCCTACTCATGAAGGTGAGAAGACACCATGGTCTGACCAGCTGGTGAAGTAGAAGTGCTGGATGTACCCTACTCATGAAGGTGAGAAGACACCATGGTCTGACCAGCTGGTGAAGTAGAAGTGCTGGATGTACCCTACTCATGAAGGTGAGAAGACACCATGGTCTGATCAGCTGGTGAAGTAGAAGTGCTGGATGTACCCTACTCATGAAGGTGAGAAGACACCATGGTCTGACCAGCTGGTGAAGTAGAAGTGCTGGATGTACCCTACTCAAGGGTGAGAAGACACCATGGTCTGACCAACTGGTGAAGCAGAAGTGTTGGATGTACCCTACTCATGAAGGTGAGAAGACACCATGGTCTGACCAGCTGGTGAAGCAGAAGTGCTGGATGTACCCTACTCATGAAGGTGAGAAGACACCATGGTCTGACCAGCTGGTGAAGTAGAAGTGCTGGATGTACCCTACTCATGAAGGTGAGAAGACACCATGGTCTGACCAGCTGGTGAAGTAGAAGTGCTGGATGTACCCTACTCATGAAGGTGAGAAGACACCATGGTCTGACCAGCTGGTGAGGTAGAAGTGTTGGATGTACCCTACTCATGAAGGTGAGAAGACACCATGGTCTGACCAGCTGGTGAAGTAGAAGTGCTGGATGTACCCTACTCATGAAGGTGAGAAGACGCCATGGTCTGACCAGCTGGTGAAGTAGAAGTGCTGGATGTACCCTACTCATGAAGGTGAGAAGACACCATGGTCTGACCAGCTGGTGAGGTAGAAGTGTTGGATGTACCCTACTCATGAAGGTGAGAAGACACCATGGTCTGACCAGCTGGTGAAGTAGAAGTGCTGGATGTACCCTACTCATGAAGGTGAGACGACACCATGGTCTGACCAGCTGGTGAAGTAGAAGTGCTGGGTGTACCCTACTCATGAAGGTGAGAAGACACCATGATCTGACCAGCTGGTGAAGTAGAAGTGCTGGATGTACCCTACTCATGAAGGTGAGAAGACACCATGGTCTGACCAGCTGGTGAAGTAGAAGTGCTGGACATGTCTCTTCCTGGAGTGCTGGGAATGTGGTTCTGGCAATCACACCAAAAGACGAACAATCCTCTACTTATGAGTCATTCACAAATAATACACAACGGCCTCATGCTAGCCAACATTTCGATTTCGATTTTTAAATCAAATTAATGTATAGATTTAATCTCTTTAAAGATGGGATAAAACATGTCTTATATTTCAAGACAATGTAGAAAATGAGAATTAAATGTAAGTTAAACCTACAACCAACCAACAACATTCGACTTAAACAGTGTATAAAAGAGAATTAGAATGTGCTCTACTCACTTAAATATGTGCATAACAATTCTATAGCAGTATGTATAATTACATAAATGCATTGTATATGTTAATGGTCATAAACAAATAAAAATATGATTTGACTTCAAATAACTTATTGTCACTTTTGAAAACATACTGATCTTCATCGCAAAATTACAAGATAATTGAAGATGTGGTTTTAAATCAATGCATGATTAAATACTAACTTGACCATGTGGCACAGTCAGGTTTGTAATGGTAATTATTTAGTATGAAGATCCAATGTAAAACAGTTTTTAACCAGCATAAAGAGATAAACATTCGTACCTTTCCAACCTCAACCAAACTGGTTACCATGACAATGGCTGTACATCCTTCCTGCCATACCATCCTTCAAACGTTTTCAAACAATTCTGGCTTGTATGGGCCTTAAACAAATAATAAGGGAACTATTGTGATGAAGTTGACAATGGTGGAGTTTTATTTTTCAAGTTCATTTCAGGATGCCTTTTTATTCTTAATGCAGGTTAATATTTTGTTTCAAAAGTATTTAAAGAAGTGTCAAAGCGAAAAATGATGAACCATATCTGAAACATTATGTTATCAGGTTTTGCAAAACATGCTTTAATGCAATGCGTCGGTATGGTACTACATTAGATATACACATTTCCTACAGCAATGGCACATCTCTGAACTAACATTCAATAAAGTGCATTATATCGGCCGATATCTAACTTAACATCTATAATTTCTCAGTGTTCAAACTTAAATAAAGAACATTCTGTCTAAACATTTTCATTTTGTGATTTTTGCACCAATTGTGTGTTCATACTGCCAGAAAATCGAAGTATCTGTATCTAAAGTATACATATTGCGTAATCTGCTTCACAAGACATTTGCTTATCAAATTTATATAAAAACTAAGCCCATCAGGTAAAGAACTTGTTTTTAGATGTTTAGAACTTCAAAGTTCACATAATCACAAACATATTTCACTATTTTCTTCAAAATATAGAAAGTCTGATTACAATATTGTATAGTGCGTTAAAAGGTCGCTACTCAAATATGTTCAGTTTGGTAATGAAAGCCGTTTTTGAAAGCCACTTTTTATGGGCCGCTTAGATCTATCTGACAACAAACAAGTGAATGCATTACTGGTCAAGTCAAGTCAAGTCTTTATTACAGTACGAAGGCTTCAGGCCCATATACAGTGCAGTACATTCATGATAATTTTATGCATTATTTCACATTATTATTTACACAAATGGTGTGCCATAAATTATAAGCTGTACAAGTATATATTTAACGAATAGGTGTAGACTTATTGAGACTTATATTTCTCTCTCTCAATTTATATGCATGCCATAAAAATTTACTTATCCCTTGCAACGCAAATTTATTGTCCGTTGTCATTATGGATCTAAATTTGAACATGTTTGGATTATAGTGATAAACAACCGGTAAATAATTAACCCGTAAATCGGTATACAAATGGCATACAAACAAGAAGTGATATTCGTCTTCAATTGCTAAATTACAAAATGGACATAAACGGTATTTTTTCTTCCTATTCCTAGCCATCTCCCTTCATTGTACTTAAGCCTTAATAATCCACATCTAAACTTAACAAATATTTTTCTTAATCTCCGATCAGTTCTACAATTTAAATACTTTTCTGGAGCTAAAATACTTTTGTATTCACGATATATGCAATATCTGGAACTATTTGATAGAGTACAGGTCCAAGATTGGAAGAACATATTTATAGCAACATTTTTAAAAGCTTGAATAAAAGAGGATACATCTCCCACAGATTGATACAGCCATACATTGTTTAACCAAAGCCGTGTGAGGATAGAATGTTACGAACATATGATGCAAAAGTAGTATAACCACAGTTAAAAAAGTATAATTGCATTTTGTATACTTTAAGTGGGATTCAGTTTTCATGCATTTCCATTACTCTTAGCCAGTACCTTAATGTTTTACACATTGCATTTACATAAAGAGGATATCTACCACATTCTCCATATACTCCATATGCGTTTGGGGTTTGAGGACTCACATTTAAAAATCGTTTACATGCTATTTAATGAATTCTCTCTAGCTTATCAAATGTGTGCATACCCCATATCTCTGCACCATACAATAATATTGGTTGTATTTGAGAGTCAAAAATCTTAAAGAAAACATTACAATTTACCATTCCAACTTTGCTTAAACTAACAATAACCTCCATTAGTGCACGTTTGCCTCTCGCGGCTAAATCAGTAATACAGCATCCCACAGTTGAAGAAAATAATATACCTAGGTATTTATTACTGTTTACCACGGTAATCTTCTGATCATGTAGAAACCATTGTTCATGCTTAGCTAACCTACCACCCCTTCGAAACACAACAATATTTGTTTTATCAAGATTCACCATTAGACCGGAGTGTTTTGTAAAGTTAAATAGTATGTTAAGTTGGTTTTGTAAACCAGGGACTGTATCGGATACAAGTACAACATCGTCTGCAAAGATAAGCAGTAGAATTTCTAACAAATCAGGAAATAATTGTATTCCGTATTTACCATGGTTTGCTAACTCGGCTGACAGCTCACTAATACCCCCATTTCACTGAGCTACGAACCGTTGCCGACTGAAAATAGGCCAAATGTCTTCATTGACTCGTAATTAAGCGTCACTGAGTCCTCTTTAGTCGCCTCTGAGCGTAGTTGAGTCTGTATGGGTCTGTATGAGTCTGGGAGAGTCGGGAGGTCAAATTTTGTCTGAGTGGGTTTTTGAACATGTTCAAAACCCCACTCCCGCCTTTTTAAGTCCGGCGAGGTTCGTACTTCTCAACCGGAAATTCCAGAAATTCCATTGACGTTGTATTGAGTCGTATGTTGCTCGTATCTGAGTCTTATTGAGTCGTATGGAATCATATTGAGTCGTATGGAATCATATTGAATCGTGAATAAGTCGTACATAGTTGGATTGAAACGTGGTTGTCGGGTGTGAGTCGGGAATGGTTCTTTCCCTAATTTACATGCCGACTCACTTCCAACTAGTGCAAACACATGTACCACTAACCAATACTCAAAGACGATCAGTGACGACCCGTTCCTGACTAATCATAACAAAAAAGTCGGCGGTTGTTGGCCTTTTTATGCCCGATTCCGGTCTAAAATTGCCGATTTTATCGTACGTGGATCGTCTGCGACTCGTACGTGAGACGTTTCTGTGTCGTGAGGAGTCTTCATTGTCGTGAACGCGTCGTAAATAAATCGTTCAGGTCGTGAGTGGGTCGACAGTGAGTCGTTAGAGAGTCGGAAATGAGTCTTTGTCAGAGTCGTGGTGGTGACTTGGTGTCGTGAAAGACTCGGCAGTGAGTCGTGAACGAGTCGGTCTCAGTCGTATTGAGTCGTATCTGAGTTTGGATGAGTCGTAAGTTCCTCAGTTTTTTGTCGGGGGTGCCTCGTAGGTCTGTCGGGAGTTCCTCTTCATTGTGTCGTATGTCAGTCGTGTATGTCGTAGATAACTCTTATCAAATTTCATAATTTGACCTCTATTTGCTCCCGACTCATGCCAACAAAGTCGTAGTGGAAAAGTCGGGAATAGTCGGGAAGAGTCTTGAACACTTTTCAAAGTCGTAGCTCAGTGAAATGGGGGTATAATGAATAGAGAGAACAATAAAGGACTGAGTACGCAACCTTGTTTTAAATCCACTGGACAATCGAAATAATCGGTGTATTCATTATCACATCTTACAGATGCTTTAACAGAATAATAAATACTCATAATTGAATTCAGCATTTTCTTTCCCATACCAGTTTTATATAGACGCTTCCATAACATTGAACAGTCAACCGAATCAAAGGCTTTTTTGAAATCTATGAAAGCTACATATAATTTCTTTTTCTTCTTCAAGAGACATTTTTCTATAATTCCATTTAGAATGAATATATGGTAGATTGTTGAGTATCCCTGTCTAAACCCTGCTTGACTCTCTGGTATCTTATCTCTTATATTAGACCAATTCGTAATACATGTATTCAGGATAGAAGTATATAACTTACTTAAAATACATAAAAGTGATATTCCTCTATAATTATCTGGGTTGTGTCGGTCGCCCTTTTTATGGACAGGTATTATAATGGCTTTGCTCCAGGCTTCCGGGAAAATACTTTTATCAAACAAAATATTAAACAGTTTCACACGGAAGGGCATTATCAAGCTTTCAGAGGATTTTAACAGTTCAACTATAACTCCGTCGTGTCAGGCAGCTTTACCCCTTTTTAAATGTTTGAGGCATGAACTTATTTCAGATTCAGTAATAGGGTTTTCTAGAATGCAATGGTCTATATCATCTAAAACATCATTATTCTCAACCATAAAATCTTTAATTTTAAAAACGTCCTCGTTTAAATTAAGATCACAGAATAAGTTCTTAAAATGGTTATATAAAGTCTTTTTATCAATCGGACAGTTTGAACTTTTGCTAGATATGCTTCTTAATTCTTTCCAAAAGGCAGATGAGTTGTTTATTGAAGAACATAACTTTGAACTTTTATTACGTTGGAACAAATACTTAGCCCTTTTACATTCGTTCTTATATCTATTACGCAATGTACAATAGCTTTGCTTACTGCTGGTTGATTTGTTGCTTCTATATCGGCGAAGTTCACGTCTTGCTTCTTGTTTTGTACGTCTACAATTATTATTATAAAAATTCTGTTTTACAATCTTATTTGGGCCTTTTCTAAACATATCAGCGGCATTCAAAAGATTTGTAACAAATGAATTTAATGATGACTCTAAATCAACACTCATCAGCTCTGTGAATGATGTTATACTTGGTTGTTTGGTATTAAGTGATTCTAGGAAAGACTTTCATTCCATATATATCTAGAACATGGCGTATCGGTATTTTCCTAATCTGTATATTTGTTTTCTTCATATTTCCTGCTTAAATTCAAACTAACTGGTAAATGTTTAGATTCTATTCTAGAGTGCACTGCAACATATTTACAGAGTTGGTGAATATTACAGATGCGATGAAATAATCAATTACACTGCAACCCATGTCTGAAATATATGTGTAGCTTCCATCTTTATCACCCTCAGTCCTACCATTGCATATATACAAGTTGTGCGCAAAACAAAGATCTAACAACTTTTTCCAAAACATATTTACAGTAGAGTCACAAGAGTTTCTTTGATCAATAGGGACATTCTGCTCCTCCGGAAAGGCTGATCTATCCAAACCCGGTTCATCAACTGTCTTCTGGGGGGTCGTTGCCACTTCCAACACGTGCATTTAGGTCCCCACATACGATTGACTCAAAACTGTGGTCCGAGTTGTGAGTTAGCCACTGGTCAAGTTCGTCTATCCCGGACACTCGATCTCCTGCTTTATAAAAGGAAGAGCAAGACGGGGGAACATACATCCGTACTAGGAGAACATATGTATCCCCTTCTGTGAAAGATTTATCTAATTTAATACTGACAGTATTCTCGATGTTCAAATTTACATGTTGGCAATGTTGAGCAATTGACGTGTGTATAAGCATATAAACACTGCCTGATAATCTACCAGCATTGGTTAGTCTTTCGGCTTTAGCTGCATAAACATTATAAGCCGATAATTGGGGGATATCGATTATTTGATCGAGAAATGTAATGTCTCTAATATGAATACGATATGAAATTCCTGTAGAAATTGAAGAAAGTCATTATCCTGTATTTTGGACATTAATCCATCTACGTTCCAAATAAGTATCGAAAGGTGACCAATATCATAATGAATATCATCACCTGTAGTGCTTGAGTCGTCTGTGTTGGCCCGGCCGCTTCGTTATTCGTCGCCGATATCCTGGGGTGGGGGGGTCTGTATCACGTGACTCTCTCGTCTCAGTGGTAAGAGGCGTCTCTCGAGGGGTGGCTGTCCGTGTCCGACTGTTAGGAGGTGCCGACGGTGCTCTGGGACGTACAGTTCTTCTATTGTTAGTTGAGGCGCGGGCAGAGAGACCATTGGTATTATCAGGCTTAGTGTGAAGGGTACCATTTTTATAATACCCAATTAAGCCTCTTTCCCTCAGGTCTGCTATTTTTCCTCGTTGCATTTTTGTTAAATCATTTGCAATGCCTATATTAGAGTTCTTTAATTGTTCACGATGTCTCAATGCTTCGATCTTATCATCCGTGCATGTAAACTTTGCAATGAGGGGACGTGGTTTTGTTTGGTGTTCTCTCTTGGGCCCTATACGTATAATGTCACTGAGGTCCCAAACTTTCGTTTGAACATGACGTGTCAATAAGTCAACAGGTTTTTTTTGCAGTCATTGAAAGATTCATTTTCACCCTCATTTACACCATAGAACACGACATTATCTCGTCGACTAAAAGATTCAAGTCTATCTATCTCGTGTTCCTGTGATACCAGTTTGTCCTCCATGTTTTCCAGTTTCGCATTAAGCTCGTCTACATCGTTGTAAAGTGTGTTCTGTTCTTGTGATATGTTGTCAATATCTTTGCGGATGTCTGACACAGTATGTTCTCAAGTAGAACACTTTACTGATAAGGCATTCAGATGTGATTTTACCGATGATATCTCAGTAATCATGCCCCCATTTTGTGACGTCATAAACAGAATCAGCCTCGTTATCTATACATCTATCGTAACAAAACCAAAGGGAAAAAAAGAAATAATTACCAATTTTCAGGAATTGTTTTTCACTCATTTGACGACGTAACACTACTAAGCATTTGTTGTAAGAAAGATATCCACATCAATGATAATTAAACAATTATTTAGGCGGTATTTCAGTTGAAATAATGATGCCTTACTCTGTATAGTCTGTTTATTACCTCACACCCGCGCGAGTTTTATGGCCCCTAATCCAGGTGTATTTTTCACATCCGATGATTACATTGTCTAAATGAAAGGCTAATTAAAGGCGCTTATTGGACAAATTAACAAAACTTAAGTCCAGCTTTCATTTTTTTGAAAAATCTTTGAACGAAAATCGAGAAGTGGTAAGGTCGAGGTTAGTTGATGTTTGACGCTTGTTATTCATGCATATACATGTACTTTACCTTGTGCAGCTATCACTCTTGTAACCCTGAATAATTCAAAAAGAAGTAATTACGATAACAGCTTACAGTTGACAGCAAAGATTTATAAGATAGGCAGAATGACATAGAATCATAATTATTTTTTTACATTTGTCAACTCGGTCAATCTTTTACAGCATATAACATATCACTAATTAAAAAAACTTGTAAGTAAATAAGGAGAAATGTGCCAAACATAATCATTCCTTAGTTTATCTTTCTTTGTACAGGTTTAAGTGAATGATTTAAAGGGGCAGTAGCACGTTTTTAGGGGGAATATAAGGTGATGTCAGGAAAATGAAAATTAATGGTTTCAATTGATAGACAATGTATTTAAACTGAATAAAGTATTAATAAATCAAATATATAATTAAAGTTTAGCCATGCGATTCATTTTTCATACACAAAATGAATTAAAGGTGTTCACACAAAATGGCCTCCAATGGATTTTAGGTGAATTTTCATACTTTGTTTGCTGACTATGGATGATTGATTTGTGTTATTAGATTTTTGACACTATCAAAATAATACATTTGGCATTAACGTACAATTATCAGTGAAAAATTTAGAATATAAAATTTCCACAAAACGTGCTACTGCCTGTTTAAAGCAGTCATTTAAAAAGAGTGTTGATGTAGTCCGATTATTAAAATTAAACGCTGATCCCATCAAATTTACTATATTCTGTACTTTTGAGGTATAATAGCAGTATGATCAATAACGATTTTGAAATGTTACTGTAAAACTCAAACCAAATTAGTGTCTTTAAACACTTTGATTAGATACAATAACATGATCAGATTGAAATACGACCATTGTGAAAGGTCAACATGTCAAAAAGACACTTATAAATCTCTCTTGCTTCAAACACTTATTGTTTAAGATAAATATATATATTTGTAAAGAAATCAACCAAAAAGGTCTCTGTATCTGCCTACAACTGTTTCAATAGCAGTAACAATTTTATTGCGAAATATACAATTTGAGTATTGTAATCATTTAAAAGACGGGCTTATTATAGCTCGATAAAACTATTTCATACAATAACTCACATCAATGAAGCTTGCATCTATGTAGTCCCCGTCACATTCATATTCGATGTCACCAAGTTCAACCCGATTGTAATCATCTGTAAAAGTTTATAGAAATAAGATATCCGATCCCTTTCAATCTATGAAATAACAAGTATTTGTCACAAAGGTGACAAGATCCCCCGTCGCAAATTGATGTTAACAACAAGAAGCGGGACGGACGTATGGACGGATGAACAGAGCTGAAAACTATGTCCCCCGTGAAGACTCAAGGTTAATGGGTTCATGAGATATGGCCCTAACAACATTTTCAAAACTGGTCAAAGTCTCGCTGTGACCTTGAAAATATGGTCAAGGTCACCAAAAACTTTTCAGGTCTGCGTATTCCTCAGATGAAGACTTGTACCAAGTTTGAAGATTCTAGGTTGAGCGGTTCATTAGATATCACGCTAACAACATTTTCAAAACTGGTCAAAGTCTCGCTGTGACCTTGAAAATGAGGTCAAGGTCACCAAAAGCTTTTCAGGTCTGCGTATTCCCCAAATGAAGACTGGTACCAAGTTTGAAGATTCTAGGTTGAGCGGTTCATTAGATATCGCGCTAACAACATTTTCAAAACTGGTCAAAGTCTCGCTGTGACCTTGAAAATGAGGTCAAGGTCACCAAAAGCTTTTCAGGTCTGCGTATACCCCAGATGAAGACTGGTACCAAGTTTAAAGATTCTAGGTTGAGAAGTTCATTAGATATCGCGCTAACAACATTTTCAAAACTGGTCAAAGTCTCGCTGTGATCTTGAAAATGAGGTCAAGGTCACCAAAAGCTTTTCAGGTCTGCGTATACCCCAGATGAAGACTGGTACCAAGTTTGAAGATTCTAGGTTGAGCGGTTCATTAGATATCGCGCTAACAACATTTTCAAAACTGGTCAAAGTCTCGCTGTGACCTTGAAAATGAGGTCAAGGTCACCAAAAGCTTTTCAGGTCTGCGTATACCCCAGATGAAGACTGGTACCAAGTTTAAAGATTCTAGGTTGAGAAGTTCATTAGATATCGCGCTAACAACATTTTCAAAACAGGTCAAAGTCTCGCTGTGATCTTGAAAATTAGGTCAATGTCACCAAAAGCTTTTCAGGTCTGCGTATTCCCCAGATGAAGACTGGTACCAAGTTTGAAGATTCTAGGTTGAGCGGTTCATTAGATATCGCGCTAACAAGAAGCGGGACGGACGGACGTACGGACATACGGACGTAAGGAGCTGAATACTATATCCCCCGCTTCGCGCTAAACGCGCGGCGGGGGATAAAAAACCAAACAAATATTAAAGGTAGTTTCGAATAATTGATTATTGAAACTCTTGTGATAAATGAATTTTATATGAACAATGTTACAACATTATCTTTAAGTCTATTCTGTTTTATTTTTTTCAATACTTTCTTCCACTTTCAACTATCGAAATGTTTGGAAGTGAACTCACATGGATAATATCCTCTGAATCTATTTTTCCTCTTGTTTTCCTTTCTCTGTGACTCTCCATAAGAATATAGAAAGTTTCAAGGTAAGGCCTGCAACAACAAAGCAGGACATCCATAAGTAAAATAACCTAAACGAAACCCAGGAAGTACTAAAATTGCAATACTTAGTTTAAACCATCATTCCATTCATTAATAGCTAAACTAAACCAACCACATAAACACACCTCATATTAATATTTGCCCGATACTCACAATACTGAGTGTAACTTATTCGCTCATTTCATGGCAAATATAGACGTCTCAGATCATATAAACCTACCTCATATTCCTCTTTGACTAGCAACGGGTTTTCCTTCATTTCCTTGATCCTCTGTGGAAGATGTGACACCGATATAACATTTTTTTAATCAACTTGATTCAAGTTGTAGTAATTCTTTTCATCCGTTTTAATGTTGTCAAAGTCTTTAACAATTTCCGTCTCGTCTTCTTCTTCTACTTCGTCTTCTTCTGCTTCTCATCCGGTCTTGTCTTCTAGTCTGTTGTCGTTTACTTGTCCATTCTTTCCTGCACGTGCTTTCTTCTTGTGACATTGTTCGCGGCAGTTTCTTCTGGTGATTCATGTACCAGATGAACAACTTGAACACTTTGTTGTTTGTGTATTTTCTTGGTCTCTCTTGTGCTTTCCTCTCGCAGGGCAAAGTTTTCGTAAACAGTTGCTTGGTTGCTCTTCTCTGTTGAGCAATACTGTACTTGTTCAAAATATTACATACATCATTTAATACAAGTTGACAAAATGATCAACGCATTATTTTTCAAATATTTACCCTATATAAAATAACCATTGATCATAAACCAGTGGTAAATATTTCGAAAATGTGTTAATTCATAGATAGCATTCTTGACCAATGAAATAATCATCTAAAAGAAGGACTAAATCTATTTAATTCGTTTTGTTTTAACTTACTAGATTATATGAATATGCCATTCATAAACATTAGTTTCGAATACATATATATGGTATATATAGATACTATAATGTATTGAATATACTTGATAGCGTGTATGATTTATATTTTATAGAGCAACATCAGGTTAGATGATATTCATCAATATGTTGGGGAAGGCAACAAGGAATTCTATGGATGAACAACTTCTTTTTTTGGACAATAGCAACGTTTCGGTACAGATCAATGTTCCGTTGTCAGGCATGTGTAAACATCTAGTGCTAAAGATATGAGATGTCCTAATGGTTGTCAGAATGGATGGACAGGACGTAATTGTACAGGTGTGTACCGTTTTCTCTTGGAACGAGGGTTATTTATCATTCCCAGGCACAATGTAGTGTTGGGTAAACGTGTTTCAGTTACCACAAACTATATCTTTTAACTACGGTCACAATTATTATTCATAGAAACTTGAACAGATGATTCACGTCGCAAGTAATGAAATGTTTCAAATCAAACTATTTGGACTGTAGGGGTTACATTTAAATTAAATTGTGGTCAATGTTGTCAGACAACTTATTAAAATCTGACACAGAAAAATCGTTTTATCTATTTCCTTGGTTGCAATAAATCCCCAGACATCACTCACTGAATTATTGTTTCTGTTTATCCAGCATGTTCTGTTGGACTCTATAGAGATGCTTGTACCAAACCCTGCAACTCAAGGCATTGTCTTTCCATGCCAACAACTTGTGATAAAGATGGGAGATGTCCTAATGGTTGTCTGAATGGATGGACCGGACTTGAATGCACAGGTGTGTCGTTTTCATTTATTAATGAACTGAACAAGGACCTTGATCAGTTTCAATTGACCTTTGACAAGGCCCAATATTACCTTGGATAAATTTGCTGATAGTTGTCAAAACCAATATGTGCACAATGATATATATGTTATATTGGAACTTTGAATAATGATTGTTATAACATGAGTGTGTATCGTTTTCTCTACACAAGAGTTAATTAACAGTCCCAACAGGGCAGAGTCAGATTGTCATCAAGCTATACTGTAACAATGGATAAACGTGCCTGTCACTAAGATGTGTGTCAATAATTTCCAGGCAAGACAATGTCAGTGGGACCTAATGTCATTTCAGCAATGTTGAGAAAAAATATTATCATTCTTCAATAATTATTGTTATGATTTGACTTATAAATCCAATAACAGATTGCGCAATGTTTACCTGTTATAATTAGAATTTGGCAAGTCTAATGAATCAACTTATTTTCCAAAAAGATATAACTTAGAGAAAAATCTTGTGCAAAGTTTATCCTCCAAATCTTTTCTCCTCTAGTCTTTTTAACATAGAAACTGCGCCTAAACATAAACTAGTGTCCAAAAGAAAGTACCCATCCATAAATTTTATACTAATTTTTTTGTGGATGTAAATGTTGTCCGAAAACTTATTGGATCATATTCCATACGTGCAAACCCATCTTTTTTCGGAAACGCATGACAAAACAAGTGAAAAAAATCGCCCCATAGCTGCAAATCACCTAAAATGATGATTCCTGCTTTAGCACAAAATGCAGGTCCATATCGACGGCATAAATCAGCTCAAACTACACGGAATGACCACAACAGAAAGAAAACCACAAAAATTATGCTGCATTTAACTCAGATGGAAAGAGAGAGAGCTGTCAGTATGGCGCAACTAGGCCCCAACAACACCATCATTGCCCGAACCTTCGGCTGCACCAGAAAAAGACTCAGGCAAACAGACAATACGTCAGACAGGCCAAAAAGTGGTAGTCCACCCATGACAACACACGTTGAAGACCGTCACATCCGCACGATACATCAGTGCAATCGTTTTTTTCCCGGCGACGTCAACGGCGTCGACAACACTCAGACGCCTCATAAGTGGACAGACGGTGTACTAACGACTATGAATCCATGGCATCCGAGCACGTTGTCCTTACCGCAGGGTCCATCTGACTCTTCAAAACCAGCGTCGTAGACTGGCATGGGCAAGGCAAGTCCTACGTTGGCAGCTTCGTAATTGGCGACGTGTGCTGTTTCCGTGAACGCAGGTTTTGTCTCTTCAGAAAAGACGGCAGAGCGAATGTGTATCGACGCATTGGTGAACGCACGGCCCAGAATTGGGTTTGGAGGCGGGTCCGTTATGATATGGGGAGGGATCTACAGCAATTTTTGACAACGAGGCATGGAAATTTAGATGCTGAAAGGTACGAGGTATTGAGACCAGTTGTGCTTCCTTTCGTTCAGCAACAGACGCAGGGAATTGTTTTTCATCATGACAACGCAAGCCCGCACACGACAAGACTGACAATTGCCTTCCTAGCCAATGCCAATATCGATGTATTGCCATGGCCAGCATATTCTCCCGACATGAATCCCATCAAGCACCAATGGGACCACCTGGATCGACAAATCAGGAGACGACCCGTACCCACTATCACGATCCAGCAACTGGAACAAGCTCTGATTCAAGAATGGCAGCAAATCCCACCACAGGTCATACGCCGCCTTACTTCTTCAATGCGTCGACGTGTTTGCCTGTATTAACCCCCATGGTCGTCATACCCGTTATTGATTAAACATTTCTTGTCATTTTGCAAATGAATTGCCATGTTGATTTCTGCTGATATTCAGTTTTTGATACCACCTGTATTTTTTTGACAGTCATACGGTAATTTTGACTTTGTATCAAATGAAATTGTCTGCATATACTGAGGAACTGAATATTCTATTCAGAACAAAAAAGATTGCACATATATCTGCATTGGTTCTTATCTTATGTTAAAAAACTACACTGGGTACTTTCTTTTGGACATTAGTTTATATGTCTGTGGAATGTTGCATTAAGCTTTTTTTTTGTTTTAATACTTATGATTGGAGGGGGAGGATAACACAACATGTATTAATTAAACTAATAGAGTTTACAAAGAACAAGTAATAACAATTGTATGAGAACTTGTTACAAATTTGAAATTTTTTCTGTTGTTAAACAGATCTATTTTACAAAGTGTAGCAGTCAGTATTTATCCACTGAGCTTTGTTCATGGTCTGGTGGTAGCAATTATAATGTGCATAAATAATGCCGAGCTATTACGTCACTTCAAGATATTGTTTACGATGGTCTTAGTCAGGAGAATATCGGTCTCCCTGTTTTACTCCTTTGTGCTTTCTTATTGTCCGTTGCTATTGATATTGGTATTTCAGAGGCTTGAATCTGTGGACATATTGCTTGTAGGTGGAACTCACCATGTTCATAACGGCCATCATTGACTTCAATCACTTATTTGCTTAAACAACATTTGTCTATGTGATATCTATTTTGAATTATATTTATGATGATTTCAAAATGCAATATGAAGATAAGATTATTTGAAAATTGTGAAACATTTATCCCATAGTAAGAATGGATTCATTCTTCAGAAAAACATATATTTTCCCTCCAGTTCTACCTCCCTGCCCTGACAGCAACAACTATGGTTTGAACTGTGCCAAACTGTGCAGTGACCGGAAGTGTAAAGCGCCCCCTACCTCGTCATGTGACCGTCTGACCGGAAGATGTCCTGATGGTTGTGAAGCTGGCTGGAGACAAGAAGACTGTACTCAGGGCGGGTCTAGTTGTATTATTCCCCGCAACAACGAAGTTGCGGGGGGTATTAAAATGGGTACCGTCCGTCCGTCCGTCTGTCCGTCCGTTACACTTTGTGTCCGGCTCATAACTTTGTAACTAATCAACCATTTCAATTCAAATTTGTCATGGATATGCAGAAACATGTAATAATGTGTCATGAGTTTACAACTTTTAAACTAATCATCACATATTGATCAAATTTGATATGAAGATACATAATCATCTGAAGGTGTGTCATGAAGTACAATTTTGAAAATATGTTTGTTTACATATGATCAAATTGATCTTGGAGATCCAAATACATAGATTTATTTGTGTGATATTAATTTTGTCAGTTTACTCGAATTATGCGAAACAGTGAACATAAAGTTGGTAAGATCTAGTTTTTGGATTAGAACAGTTTCCTTCATACCCTGAAAAAATTGTGTTATTTTGTGCGACAAAAAGTAGTAAGCAATATGATAAGTAAAACCTATACATGTTGTGCAATTTGCGGGGGATATAGCTCATGTCAGGTGCTTGTTACATATTGATTTATACTTGATTAACTGTCCAAACAAATTGAAGAAGGGCGTAGAAGGATAACCCGTTTTGCCACTGGAGGTTTGGCTTTTACTTTTGGTTTTGCGTTGCTACAATCCATAGCTTGAAATCTTCAACCGCTATGGACATCATTGCAAAGATGTGACTTAAGTTATTCTCAAGTTATTCATTGTCACATGTTATGATATGCTGTTATTATATTATGGTATAGAAATATACTCTTGAACTATTTACCATAACATGTGTTTTAATCCTAGTGTTATGTTCACAGAATGTCCTTCTGACCTCTACGGACCTGGCTGCAGCTCTTCCTGCAGTGCTCGAGATTGTTCTGATGCTTCTTCTCCGTGTGATCACGTGACTGGTCAGTGTGTTGGAGGATGTAAACCTGGATACAGAGGGACATATTGTAAACAAGGTAAGTTCTTCATTACATTCTACATAGAAATTTTATACCTCATTGCGATTTGAGATATTTCTTATCTCTCCTTGAATGAACTTTGTTTTGATTTAAGGCCTGTGTGACTCCAGTTATCAAGTTTTACATATATTTCATTTTGTCTACAGGCCTGGTTGTAGTCTATCCTGCCGTGACCGGAGGTGTCTGGATTCTTCATCTAGCTGTGATCACGTGACTGGTCAATGTCAATGTAAGGCCGGATATGAGGGAACAGATTGTAACAAAAGTGAGTCAATAGGTTCCATATATTCCACAAATTCTTCTTGCTTCTTGTTCACTGTGAACTGTAAGACGCAGATGTTAACAAAGTTGCCACTTAACAGTTAATTACAAACGTTTGCTGATACAGATCAGGTTAGCAACAAAGCAAAGGTATGAGACTGAATCTAACACGTTCTTCTGTTGTTGGGTGTTTTAGAAGCCTTAATACAGGGGCAGGCACAACGATAGATTAGAATGTAAAGTTAATGTTAATTGAAACCTCAGATAATTATCATTCATGTCAAAGTAACATGTCTTTTCAGATTTGTTGATATGCAAATGAGATAAAGTGAAGTAGTCTTCAAATTGGGAGAGATATTATGATTATTTCGACTTATAATGACTTTATTTTCTGCCTTCTATAACGATAAGGAATCTTGCCTAATCTTGCATTGGTGACCAGAACAAATAATCTTTACCAACAGAATGTGGGTCCAGCTTCTACGGACGGACCAGACTGTAGCTTATCCTGTACAGACAGGAAGTGCCGTAAATCTTCATCCCAGTGTGATCACGTGACCGGTCAGTGTGTTGGTGGATGTCAAGCTGGGTACAACGTAACAAACTGTATAACAGGTACATCCCCAACATTCTTCAACCTGTACTTTCGCTGTTCAAAATATTTATAATAGTCAAGAGTGTTTCTAAGATGCGATATCGATTAAGGGTCAAATTATCAAGTTTATATTCCCTTAACAGCATGTTCTTCTGGCAAATACTACGGAGTCGACTGTTCAAAGTCCTGCAATTCCCGTCACTGTGTGTCATCTACTGGTTGTGACCTTTAGACTGGACAGTGTCCTGGCGGGTGTGAGTCGGGTTGGACAGGAGTGGATTGTGCAAGTGGTGAGCTATGGTCATTGGTCAATATCTGTAAGTTTTCTGGAAGTAGGAGAGTGCTTCATAGCAATTTAATTCATTTATATAAGATATCACTTATATGTATTCTCCACAAATCATGATTATCTTCAGGATGTGATTGTTTTAAACAAATAGTTTTTGCTTAAGAGTTTCGGTCTACTTATGTTGACATAAACATGAACAATGCGACCGTGACCTTGATAATGCGACCTTGACCTTAAGGTGCCTGTTGGTTATGTTGCAACCGCAAAAAAACTATTGAAACGTGAAATAATTAGCCGTTCCCATTTTTCCATAATGGAATGGAAAGATTTCTGTTAAGGGTTTTAGCTTTTATGATGAATTAAAATCTCAATTATTAGTTCATTGTTGTCCAAATTCATATTCAGTGACAAGCTGTTGCTGTTCTTTATTCTGAATGTGGTTTTCCTTGTGCAATGGTTGTGTAGACAACAGAATTAGTTTTTTGAAAGAAAGATTTAACATTATTAAACGTACCTTCACTGTAATCCAGTCTACTTCCATATTAATCTGAATCATTTTTGTAAAACTGTCAATTATCTAATTACATATCTGTTGACTAGACCTACTATGCCTGCCAAAAGCATTACCTTGTTAACCGCTATAATTCTTATTCAGAATGCAAGTTGATGACATTATACAGTTCTAGTCCATACGTCATATTCATTATTTAGATAAATAATTTATCTGTTGACTAGACCTACTATGTCTGCCTCCTCTAGGCATGCTTTATTTCAACCTTATTATCACAGACGATACAGTGAAGTAGGGGATACCTAAAATCCCCCTCCAAGGGCGGTAAGTCAGTGGTCTCGTGACGTAACTCCAAGAAACCCTCACTCTCCTCTCAATTGCAGAGCAAGACAGTCGTTTATGTTTTCGTTCTTGACTCTGGGTTTTTCTAGTGTTATTCCTCGCGGCTTTTGCTAACCTTTCTTCTTATTCAATAAAGATGTTTCTATGCTAACCTGCACGCTCGTCGTTAACAGGTTGTCTTAGACAGTCTGTTTATTGTAGCCCTGTGTTGAGTGAGTGAGTGACCTTGTTGACATTTGCTAGGCTTTGCGCTACCAGATTGAAGCTGCATACTCTGCACGTGCAACTCGTGTCTCTTGCTTTCTCTTACCTTCGTCGTGTACGGCCTTGGTTGTGCCCTTCGGCAGTTCTTTGTCGTCTAGTGTCAGGTGGGTCTTCTGACAGCTCGTCGTCTGCTTAGGTCTGCTCTCAACTTCATCTGACACTAGTCCTTTGTCTTCGAAGCCCAGGTTTTGGAGCCTCCGGTGGTTAGGTGCTCCTATATTTGGACTTCCAATAGTCTAAACCGTACGATAGTCTGACCCTACGATAGTTGGTTGCTCCGATATTCGGACTCTCAAAAAATCTGACCCTGCGATAGTTGGTTGGATATCTGTTTATCGGCCCCTCAACTAGTCTTGATAGTCGCATCCTATGGTGGTCTGACCCAACGTTACTGTGAGGTTATTTGCTACCCATACCCACTGTTTCGGAACTTTTCGGGTTCGGACCTTACGACATACGGACCCTCAAACATCCCACCCTCTGACATCAGACCATCCGGCTTCAGACCTCTGGTATTTTGCCCTCCCGATAGCCTTCATCATCTAGCCTTGCGTGATTTCTCACTCAAGCGTCTCATCGTTTCTAAGTTTTGTTAGTTTAGTGGTGCATTGCAGTAATTAGCTATCGGAAGGGTTTACTTCTTAGTGTCAGGACTAGTGTAAGACACTGTTCTACTTAGGATACGACTTCCTCGTGTCAGTGACTCGACTGTCACCCACCTCGTCTAGCCTACATGCGTCAGTGACTCCACTGTCACTCACCTTATCTAACTTATGCGTGCCAATTACTTTGGTCTTCACTCGCGTGTGTACACAATGCGGAGGCCGCACTTGCTGTGTAGGAAGTGCAACGATTTGTGTGAGGAGGGTATTCCTTGCAACGAGTGTGCCCTTCTCTCGTCTTCAGACTTCAATTGCAAGGCATACCTTATGGTCATTTGCAAGTCCGTTACTGATAGGGCTTATGAAGCGAAACAGCTCCAACAGGTGACTTGGGTCGCGATCGAGAGGTTTCTCCCATTTGTCGCCCCTATCACTGAAGGTACTGATGAGTTTGACCAGGAGCCCCGGAATTTTCAGGATCATGTAGGGGTTTGAGGTTTCGAGCGTTTGCTCTCGCTCTGGGGCATGTAGCTCTCTGTCTTCCCCTTCTTGGGAGAGTAAGAGGTGTATGTCTCCGCTGAGGCTCAAAGTCGTCGAATCCACCACTCCCAAGAGTAAGAAGAAGAAGAATTTGGGGAAGCAGATGAAGCAACTCGTGGTTACCCCCTCAGCTTCCTCCTCTGCATGTTCCGTCGTCAGAGGGCTCGGTTAGGGGCCGGCTTCAGTGCTTCGTTTATCTGATACTGCGTCAGGCCTTTCACATTCTCCTCCTCCTTTATGTGCTCCAAGGGTCATGGGACCGGCGCCAACTAACCTTGGAACAGGTGGAGATAATATTCCCCATGGGGGCGGTGCAGGAGGCCCTGACCCTGCATCTATGGCTGGGGTTTTACACCCCAGTGTATGTCATACCGAAAAGGAATTTGACTAAATAGCTGCTTATTCACAACTTGAGGGTATTCAACGCTGCTACCTCATTCGACAGCCACATTTTCGACTATTGACTCTTCCCTCTGTTATGCAATCTCTTGAGCGTCCAATTTCTACAAGAATGTGACATTCAGTTTTTAATGTATTTGGATGACCCACAGCAGATCTCAGAGGCATCTTTTGGTGTTCTTGGAAGTTTTCTCCAATCATTAACCTACGAGATCTCTCCACAGCGTTCTCGAAGGCATCTCTAGGCTGGGTCTGCAGAAGGTAGTGTCTCCGACCAGACCGAGAAGGGGACAGTGCTCTTAGGAGGGTCTTATGTGTCTGTCCATGCTCCTTGAAATAAACTTCGGTTTGCATTGTTTGTTCTTTGTCTGTTGTTCTTTTTTACACTTCGCTTTTAACTTCTTTTAACCACTGACTTACAACCCTCGGAGGGGGATTTTACGTATCCCCTACTCCACTGTTTCAAGTTTCATCTGTGATTAGAAGGTTGAAATAAAGCATGCCTAGAGGAGGCAGACAAAGTAGGTCTAGTCAACAGGTTAGTATCACTGATTACGTAGTAATAGTACAAACACGTTTGAAAGTTACCAATATTATACAATAGAAAAACAACATCTCAATTGTGAAACCTGACTAAAACCGTAATTCTTTATCAATAACAGAAATAACAATACCTGTTTTTGGATTTGTATTGATAACAGATAGTTGTCAATTTATTAATGAATTAAGATTATGTTTATTCAGCGTGTACTGAAGGAACGTATGGTCCTGACTGTGAAAGGAAGTGTGGTAAGTGTGATGGTATCTGTGACAGTGTGGATGGGAGGTGTCCTGCTGGATGTCTGGAGGGATACAACGGAACCTGGTGTGATCTGGCTCTTGTAGCCATACAAGGTGCGTATGTATGACGAATGTGTAACTAATGAAATATGGAATAATCAATTTAATCACATTTTTATTATGATATTAATATATTTAACTACCAACGTGTTATAAGCATGCATATTTGAAATAATAGAAAGTTAAGACAGCCCTTACATCCTATTAATTATATCCAAGGCAAGTGCTGTTATTATCTCAGGTCTACTGGAGACATTTTAACGCGTTAAACATAAATTGTTAAACATAAATTGTGACGGTATTTTACACAACATAGATGGTGACAGGTCAGGATAGGACCCTTTTATTTCCCAATCGAATACTGAATGTTAATTTCTACAAAATAAGCATTCTTCCTCTAATTTGATTTAATAGATATTAGATAACCAAGGTTACAAAACATTTTGTCAGTTAAGAATATCTATACAGAATTATACCTTTGACGTTATACATCACCAGACACCGACGGCATGGAGCATAACTCTTATGGTGTTACATCACTTGTGGGTGCTGTTGTTGGAACGTTCCTTGTGGTGGTTCTGCTGGGTGTTTGAATAATCATCTGTCTCATCAGACAGGGGCGGTGAGATATATATGTATAAAGTTGTAAATGAAGAACACTAACAGACGTTTGGCGTAGTTGGATAAACCTTTATTTGTTTTTTATATATATTTGCTTGTGACTTCGAAAATTCAATGTGTATTAATATGCAAATGTTGTGTTAACTATTCTCTCCCATAGACTGCAGTGGATCAAGCACCTTAAAAACAGTAGACCAGTTCAGAGATCACGTGACTTCAACCAGATGAGCAGCATTGTTACTCGACCTGCTGACGTTTCAGAGCATGCGCAGTCAAGCAATAACGCTCCCATCAACGATTATGCTGAACTCGATTCAGGCACAATAAGAGGGAATAAAGATTATGACGTCATCCAAACAAAACATTACGAAAACCTCTGACCTATAACCGTTCTTTCTTGACAACATCAGAACTTGAGAACAAAGGTAACTTCGGATAAAGTGAAGAGAATCCTATTGTATCAAGGATTTTAGCTAGTTTAATTATCCCTGTCAAAATCGGGTTGTTGTCTGATATGAGGAATTTTATCATTAATCATCGATTAATTTAGTCATCTTCCATAACAAGATTTAACATTAATGTATCAATAGCGAGGTCATCACGCCAATGTGTAAACAGTGGATGCTTTCCCAATAACAAATTCTCTTAGCCTGTCAGGTGGTAAGAGGGAGGGGGTGGTTTTGATGGTTATACAGTGTCGTCGGTGGAATAAAACAAACTCTCAAAAACCATCAATACATCTTCAACAATTATTGGACTTCCCATTGAAAGTCTCTGCAGTTATATTGACCAGCACATTTCCAACAAAATTGATAAAATTTGAAGGGGTTCATCACACACTCTGTTTTCGGAATACTCTTCACTACCGTCTGGACGTAAGCTTTGCATGCCGACTTGCAGAACAAACAGGTTTCGCCCATCATTTGTAGCAAATAGTTTACGCTTATGTAAGCCATGCAGTAAAATGTGAAAGTAAAGTGAGTTATTGTTAATTTGGCAATTCATCTATGTCAGCCATTAGCGGCGTAAGTGAAATAGAAATGTATCAAATTGATGTTTTATGTTATTGATTATATTCGCATTTTATCAATTGCCATGCATGATGTAGTTATAATGTGTTATGTGAATATTTTATATATCTGTTTAACCTTGTTATTGTTCTTACATTTGAGAACAATGTAAAACAAATGTCTAATTGGGATAATAAGCCCTTATTTGATTCATTTGCTTCATAGTCATAATCCTGAATCGTGAAGCGTCCTAATATAAAATTGAAATTCGGAAAATATCTGACCTTCATTGACGATGCGAATTGTCCTTTAACGTACAAGTTGGGTTCCGTCATTTTGTTAAAAGTGGATTGATTTTCAATCATAAATGCTTTTTAACTGTCCTGTAATAGTAGTATTCAGCTTCTGCATTTCGGACACGACAACTCCTCACCAAATTGTTCTTGAATAAATACGAGTGTTATATCTAAGTGTGTGATCGGAATGTTATGTTTCTAAATCTAGAATTGTTGTTATACAAGTTGATCTAAAGTTAACACCTACTTAATATATAGTGTAAATTGCACCACATGTTTTGTTGTGAATCTCGCGAATATCTGCATATAAATAGAGGATCTCATGGAAGACTTAGTGTTGATCCAGAATATGTTACTGAAATCAACCAACATTAGAAGATTTTATATCACTCAAAGTCATTCCAGAACTATTATTAAATCAGTCTCTCTGACCTTAAAACTACCAGCAAATATCTTCTACAGTGAGGTCATCAACCTTGTGACGTCACAGTTTAGAGAAGTCTGTTCTTATTTATATCAATACCTCGTGGTATCACTGACTGATGGTGTCATTTTATCATTACGATTTGATTGTAGAGATAATAATAAATGTAGCTATGACTAGACGATATGATAATCGTTTGATCGCACTCAAGTGATATATACATCTACTGTGATAGCCACTTTTGGATAATGATTGGTATCAAACTCAGCAGTGGAAAGGATAACTAAATAGACGATGCATGTTTGTTCAACACATGATACAAGACAACACAAAGCTGATATAGATTCAAACACATGTGACCTGTGTGAGCCCGATTACACGTAGAGTGTCCCGGTGACAAACACTGATTGTGCGCGAGGCAGGCAATTACGATTTTTACAAATTACAAATATCCTGCTTCATGACAATAAATTTATTATATACATTGCAATGAAACATAGGATTTTACAATGGACATGGAATGTATGTTATATAAACTGAAATGAAATACAGGATTATACAGTGAAAAAAAATAATTAAAGTATATACACTGCACTGAAATACAGAATTTTATAATTAACACAGAATGTATATTATATAAACTAAAATGAAATACAGAATTGTACAGCGAAAACCGAATCTATATTACACACAATGCAAGATAATACAAGATTGTACAATAGAATATAAAATATAACAAAACCAGAAGAAAGTCAAATTTCACTGCAGGGAGTAAGTAGGAGTGGGTCTAACATATAAACATATATGTGGCACAATAAGATAAAAATAAAAGCAGGATTTTCAACAGTAATCCGAATATTCTATATTAAAGGTGTGTAATTTAATATAAGCTCGCTGTGGGTTACTATGTTCTATCATTGAAACTGAAATTTGTATCATCAGGAGACAGTGAATTGTGAATATATACGAATATAAATACCGAATTCGACGTAATAAGCGCCCTCTCCATATAAGCGCGTCCCCTAGCGATGCTATTAACTCAAAAAACATTAAGCGCCCCCTCTCAAGACATACCTTACATGACATACCTAAGAAATTTTACATTCAAAATAGTTAGAAGACTTGATTTCAGTCCTCCTCTATAAAAACGGTAATTGGGTTTGTTATTTTTCGCAGATCAACAATATACAAAAATTTTATCATTCGAATGAATGATTAAGACATTTTAATAAGCGCCCCCTCTTTCCATTTTTTTAACCGCCAGGGGCGCTTAATACGTCGTATACGGTACATCTTGTTATATAAAAAAAACATCTATTCATTGTAATATACATAATCGAAAAAAATCGAGCTTGATTACTCGGATCCTAATGAATGATATAAGGTGGTTAAAAAAGAATTTTGAAGCCTAAGGATGTAAAATCAAACTATCAATTTTAAGGTGCACGCATACCCTGATACTAAGCTTCTAACGCATGTCGGTTGGTTTGAAAAGTGTTGAAGTTGATTCCCCTCATAGCGATACATTTTTGGAATCTAACATTATCTGTTTGTCACAAGGGATCAAATATGAAATGTTGATTTGTTGAATAAATCTGGTCACACCCATTTCTTTACCTTTACCTTATTTCAATCGTATAGGAAAACTACTTGACGTTTGCTGGACACGGATTTCCCAGTCAGTTCGGCAGTATGGGGTCTGATAGTAGGCCTATCTAGGTGTAGAAATGCTCTGTGTGCAAATTGTTTCTTGTTACGTTCTTTGCTGTCATTACTGCAAACCAGAGATGCCGAAAGCATTTTATATAATTCTAGAACGTTTGCAAGTGCATTGCAATTTTCCCCAAGTTTCAAAAACGCAAACCATGTTATTTTGGTGGTGATCAAACCCTCTTTCCTAGGCTTACGGTATGATATTAAACTGATTAATTAATTACAACCGCTTAATACTATTCGTTTAATTTATGCATATCAAGGTGAAAAGTTTCTTTTGTAGGTGGGTTTATTTTTTTATCACTTTATGTCTTTTTTGGGGTACCATACATGTTCAAGGTTATTCAGCAGCAACAACGTTTGCAACATGTGGTACATTGTATCACATTGACATGGGTGGTTTCATTGTATACATTCTCAATTCAATGCCACAAAATTGCAAAACAAAACAATGAGAGATAAGTTGTGTAAAACGACTGCGGCAAGAAGATCAAAAGGATATAAATTGTTCATATCTGCAATCCGTATGGAGAATTTGTTTGCTGACCTTATATGGGTAATGAAGGGCGGATTTTAGGCAGTTTATGTGAGGTTTTCTGTTTTGACATTTGCATATATATATGTGAAATGTTTGGTTACAATAAAGATAAAGCTTAAACATAGCCAACGTAGCCAAACATAAAATTATCATATCGGGTTTCAACACGAACACGAGTAAATAAAATCTAGGTAAAATGTGGATAAGAAGACCCGTCCCCTATATGTAATAGAGTTAAGGAATAAACGCATCCATCTTTCCGATCTCGGCTCGCTTCCGAGTTATTTAAACATTATCGCTTTACATTGGTGACATCTCACACACATACACAAGAACCTCTCAGTTATACATTTCTCTGCAAAACTCGGCTTATTTCCAACACATGTCACCCTTCAAATAACTTTTATATCTATTTTAATTCGCAAATCGACCTCAGAAACCTCTGCTTGAACGTTAATCGGCACCAAATGCCGTTAGGGCGTTCTGATTGGCCCGTCATTCCATACATTTTATTTACGATGTCGGGTTCCTGTGGGTTTCAACCTAATGTCAGTTTTGCATTTGATCCAATCCAACAGCTGATGCCACAAATTGTACACTATCAAATAGAAGATGCTTTATAGTTTCTAATACACGTATTTTTGTGTGAATCTGTGCCGAAACGTCACATAAAATGAACAAAGGAGTTGTCATCCATATATTCTGCCTTATTGTCATTCTAACACCTAAAATGCCTCTCAAAGAACTTTTAAGTTTCGTTTGAAGTACAAAGTGGCGGATCTTGTATTTTCTAAAGAAATGCACTTTTGTTCGTTGTTAGAATTCTATGAATAATGCGATACTGAAACCACTTTAAGTTATAACTACCTGTGTTTCGGAATGGAATATAATTGTATATTATCCACTCTTCCTTTTGAAAATGTGACTGAAAATCAATTTCCCATTTTCCAATTAGGCATAACTTGGTAGGTGTGTGGAAGACAACACAATGTACAGTGCAGGCAGCTTCCGTGTACGCAATAACCTGGCAAGTGTACGGAATTATCGGACGGTGGTATATACTCACTCTAAAAGAAACGCACTGGTATATACTTTTTAAGCATACATCCGATCTTTAAGTTCGACAGATGTGTGAAAACGAAGCACTTGATGACAGTGGAAAGATAACTACACCTTATTATCTATTCAATCAAAATCATGACTTGTATCTATTCGACGGTGTCGTCATTTTCTTTGTTACATATTTTGAGAAGTGGTAGAATTTATGACAATTTGACATACACTCTGCACAATTAATGACTGCATGAAACTCTGGTATGAACACTTCAATGCAATCCAAGATTCAATCAGCCCACTTCTTACATGTATACTTTGCGGCTTTCTTATAGCTCAAAGGTCAATATCAAGGTCACCATACTAAATTGAACGATGGAACCTAAAAACAAATGAGCATCAAACCTAGGAAATATGAAATTTGAAAGCGTTGTGATGACCGAACTGTCCAGTCCGTCCTTAACGACAGATGATGAGCGGTGTGTGATTCCTTCTAAAAAATATGATTATAACACTCTTTACTAGCAGGGTGTCACGTGGGGTAGTTTTACCTTTATTGTGATTGGAGGTATCATTGCCCTGCTTTTCCGTCTTGACAAAATTACTGTTACTAACATTTTTAATCATCATAAATAAACTCATTGGTTTAAAACAATCTTACTCTTTCATCCCTCACGGTATTGCTGTAATGCGTTTAACAAAATCTGAAGATTGCAATGGTATTGTCACGATGTTCAAATGTAAACTGTGGACTTTAACTATCAATAAACAAGTACAAAACGATGATTCCACTAGTATAAAATTCTTAACATAACTTCTTCTTACACAACATTGATTTACTCATAATCAAATCTTAACCATTTGTTGTTCGTGTGCCTGTACCCTGCAATGCTTTCTTAGCTATATATTGTTCTTACTGTCCTTATGAATCGATACCATACACTTATATACCTTCACTGTGATCTTGACCTACTTTTCAATTTGTCAATTTTAAAGTAAAATGAAATTGCACCTAGGATTTCCAAGACGCAAAATTATTTTTTGCAAGAAAGTAATTTGTTACAAAACTTGTAACTAATTGATCTATAAAGACTCGCTTACGATTGTTTCGTATCTTGAACAAAATATCTAAATATGAATTGTTTCTGTTGAAGTCTAAAATGCCCACAAATAACACAACAATGAATTGGTGACAATGGAGAATAATTACAACATTTTCCCGCAAAATATGTGCACTATAATCTCTTTCAGTTTTATGTTGATATGTCCAATCTGAAAATTGCATTTTAGGATTAATTAAATCAATTGTATTTGTTGATCAGTTGGCAACATACACATTTATTTATGTCGAAAGACTACAATAGCCTACATTCAACAAGTTCTATTCAACTCACACATTTTTCAAAATTGTGTTTTACCCGTGCGTGTTTTGTTTTTGAGAGAGTCAAGCTGATGCGTCGATATACTTAAATGTTTGAATTTTCATCTCAATAATAACTGGAGAATCTGATTCTTATATCTGTCAGCTTTGACACACTCAAGTATCAGAGAGATGTGTAATAACGTTACGAGTGTTCCTTTCATCCGGTGTTCATGAGTGTACAATGTTAGAATGTTACAAACACAAATAAATAGTTATCTTCTAAATACAGTACAAATATCCCTCGCTAAGATGGAAAGTTTTTAATGAAATATCGATTCATTTGGTAGGTCAAAAAGCTTTTAACCAATCACATGTGTTGCCCTGTTGGAATACAGCAACAGTTAACCCTCTAACCGCCGTTCCATGTTATGTGCTCACGCAGTGCCGCTAATATTCGGAGTTAACTCGAGATTTTGGTCAACGTTGTACAATAAATGTCACTGAGGCGGTATTTATATTTGAAAATCCGTGTAATTTCAAAGGAAGAACCCTGAGTTGTCTACAATTAGATCAATTTATTTTGGGATCATAAAAGTCAAATATAGATATGAACATAAATTGATTATAAACGGCACAGACGTTTTTCATGCAAATGTCCAGTGGAGAAATCTAAGCATACCCTGGTTTGGTCTATTGTAATTAAATTGCTAAAATTGCTATTTCTAAAAATAAGTTGTTTTGTTATTTATCAAGAAAGAAAACTTCAGTGATCACTTTCTTGTGTTGCTTCCTACATGCGACCGATTGATCACGAAATATAATTAGTTTTTTGAATCTTGGTTGAAAATTGTTCGCCATGACGTCATTGACAAACAAAGTGCGCGCAAAGTCCTTGCTGTTTTTTTACAAACCCGTGCATATGATGTAATGTCATCCACAGAAAGGTAAGGACTCGACTTTGAAAATGATATAACTTATTTACCACTAGCATGAACTCTTAATCCTGATAACATTTAGTATTGTGGTGAACGTCTTAATAACGTATTCTTCAATAAACCCATGATCTGTGACGAAGTGTGGCATTGTTTTGTACTACTCTGCCTCGTTCTGAATTACGACAGTTGACAAAAATGTATTAGTCATTTAATTCCGCTATGAAAATCGAGAAAGTATCAAAATATCAAAATGATCATTTGGTATCATCTGTCTGCTAGCAGAATTGACTGTCTATTTTGTTTATTTCAATTCAAGACTTAGCAGTAACACATCATTGGTTGCTAAATGTTCATGGAAAGGTCTGATACATAAATGATTCATTAATTTCCAATTAATTCATATTTTCAACACGTTTGTGATGTTTTGACAAGAAATTACATTATGAATATTCAACTCGAAACAATTTATGATTCATAGTAATGCTTTCCTTTGCCTTGTAGAAAATGAACCCTAGTGGCAATGACCAAGTACTATATGTGTCTTTCATCGGGTGTTCGGATATGCACGGGTCTACTCTAACAATTGTTAAAATGTTACAAACACAAATATCTAGTTATCTTCTAAATAAAAATAGATTTTCATGCTCGTGTTTTTGCATAAGGAACAAACGTTGTTGCAGAATTTGTAAGTGCTTTGACTGCATATTGGGTTAAGGCTAGGGACCATAGATGGTCCTGCAGCATTATTTGGAGTTTTGTGGGGAGAACCCATATATGGTCCTGAGGCACTATAGGGGTTAAACTTATCCAGGAATGTCCATCATCAGATTGTACAGACAATATTGACTTTTTGTTTTCACTTTATTGATTATCAAACTATTAAATCTCATGATAAAGATTTATTATGACTAATCTTACATAAATAACCTGATGAACGAAATAAGCTGAAACTACTTGCACTACACTCATTCTCAATGAAGGTGCACAATTGAATAAGTGTTTCTCGCAAAAGTCGAAAGTCCATATCAGACTCTTTTATTGGTGTTGTTTGAATGTGTTGTAATCATACTATATGATTATGAAGTTTCATCAAATAATTCCTACTAGATTCATTGTTATAGCTGTCCAAACATGACATCACAATGTCTCAGAATTTAACGTTGTAGTGCTATTTGTGACGTAAAGCGATCATACAGTTTGACAAATGTAAATTATAGACTATGTTTATATTTATCAATGTCACATCTTTTCAAATGAAGGAAACTTTGAAAAACAAACAAAAACCTCGAAAATGTGTCAACAACAAAGGTTTATTTAGTATGTTAAACAAATCGATTGTTTATTCCTGAAAACGACCAAAAAGTACCAATATGTATGACATTGTGTAACACTCAATTATTGCCATAAGCTAGAATACATCTAAACATAACGTTAATTACATTACCAATACAAAGGTTGTTTGAATCGATATATTCAGTTTCTATCTACACATTTGCAAGCTGAAGAGTTTATGACCCTTTCAAAACTAATACATAACCTCTCCCGCAAGAACTAGACATTATTTTTCAGTAAAACTTAAAATTCAACTGTTCTATAACTTACAGCAATCATTATCTATAAGCGAATATGACAAGTCTTTTTACCGGTAGACTGAAGATAATAATGGCGAAGTACACATGTCTTTAAACCGCTACTACAAAACCTGAAATAAGTAACAATGCCATCTTTGCACATATCAATTCAATAGATTAGAAATTTTGTGTATGACTTTGATGAACTGGTGTTTTTGATCGGGCCGTGATCGAAGAGGTCGACCATCACGGGCTCAAAACCTAAAATACAAGATCGTTCAAATAGAGTGGTATTTAGTTCATGCGAGTTTGTGTTTGTCTAAATTTACAATCAAATTTGGGAAACAGACAGAACTTTGAATATTATCCTATCTCTTATTACTTCTAGTTTCCGGACATTTCTAGGCCTATTTTACATATTTAAAAGGCCTAAGACGTAGATTGAAACCTAAATCACATGGGAATTTCATAAAACATTTTGTTGAGAATAAAGTGACTTAACTTCAATAACCATGTTCTTTCTTGTATTTCTGGTCCAACACTCGTTTTGATCTCTGCAATACTCCTCCATATTTGGTTAGTTTGTACAGATGAGGTATGGAAACATAACGTAAATTACATAACGTAAATTACAAATCGGGTTTTCTTCTTTTCTGCGAGTCAAAAACATATTATGGCTGCGTTGGTGCGATTTTGTTAACGTCAAGCAAAATTAATAATTTTTAAGGACATCACTTTTTTCAATATTAACAAGAAACTCATAACGTAGATAACGCCTATGTTAACAGTGACATTTGCTTGGATTTTCTTTTTAATCACTAGTAGACAACTCACGGGAAAATTATATTTACTCATGTTCACTGCGCATAACCTTGTTTCAAAGCTGATTTTTAAGAACCAAAACGTAAATGACATAAAAATAGCGACATTAACCAAACTTCATTTTGGGAAAAGTTTAGTAAGCTTTTCTTATATGATCACTTAAAACATTCAAGAGAATAGGGTTTTCTATATCTTGAGCATGTTTGTAGCTTCCAAGACTTATACCTGCATTTCAGCTGCTTTGTCAACGTAATATCTCTTGTGGGCGACATTACCAATTATGCATGTTCCATAGCAATTAAGTCTTCTGTATAGATATATAAGAAGTAAAATATTTATATTTATCTTGATTTTCTAGTGAAAAATTAAATTTCCGATGGCATTGATATAATACTACGACATTGTTACGTTGTATTCATGACATTTTAAATTAATTATCAAGACGAAATCATTTTTAACAAATTGTGCACTCTCATTGAGAATGAGTGTCTAAGAAACAGCTATGACTGAATAATCAAAGGAATACTGGTTTACAATTCCTTTCACTAGAGAGCTTTAGTAGCCTACTGTTTCAACACGAGATGAATTATTACAAAATAAATCGTGAGATGGTTCTCTTAATATTTCAACAATGTTTTTTGTAACTTATCGAAACTTTGTGTAGAGGATTTCACACACTGTTACGAGAATATGACTTTAGAGGGACCTCTTTGATATTATTAGATGTCGTAATAGGACCAACGAAATAAAGTAGATAAATAAATATCTTTGAAATCATGAAGATGGGGTCTTGTTTTTCATGTTTTATAATGATAAATACAATGATGATATTTTCAAACAGGTATTTTGGAACTTTTTACACATTTGTTTTTGTGCATGTATTGTTAGCGGTAATTTTGCACGCAAACCCTATATTGATTACTTTCATATGAAAATGTTGATAATGTTTAAAGGTATGCAAATGCGGTCTAGTTTTTCATATTATGTTATAATGAATACAATAACAACACTTTGAAACAAATATTGGACAATTTTTCAACAAATCGTTTGTTTGTTACAGAGATGAGAATGAACATTTGAAGGCCGCTTCACTCAACAAGTCGCGGTTACTGACGGACATTCGTAGTGATTAAAATTGGGTTTTTATCTTCAAAACGTAATTAAAAAGGGTTCAAATGTATATTTGTTTTTCATATTATGTTGTAACGAATACAATGACAACATTTTCAAACAGATATTGGACAATTTTTCAACAAGTCGTTTGCTTGTTTCAGTGATGGGAATGAACATTTTAAGGCAGCTTTTTCGGACGGACATTCGTAGTGATAAAAATTGGGGTTTTATTTTCCAAAAGTAATTAAAAATGGTTCAAATGTATATTTATTTTTCATGTTTAGTCATAAGAAATACAATGAGAGTATTTTTAACCACATATCTCTTACTTTTTTACACAATAATCATTCCATATTCTAACTGACAGTTCACAAACTAACAACATTCACAATTTAACGTGTATAACGTTCTAATTTTGATCTAACTCTAACTTGTTATTATTTACAAATTCACAAACAAGATAAACTTACTATATTCAATCTGACAAGGCCTGCTGAATGAGTTGTATTTTCTGGTCAGTGACCGAGATCTCGCGCCCGCTGACCAGTCTCATTCTTGTAGCACAGCGGTCGTTGTAGTCTGAATAAACGTAAAACATGGGGAAAACCCGCTGGGTGAACTCCAGGTCTAATTTACACAAGAGTTTCCCCCTCCCCACGTCTAGGAACGCTACCCTCCCCCTCCCCACATCCAGCACCAACCCGAAGGTGAAGGTGAGCTCTACACCAGATGTGGGGAGGGGGAGAGAGACACACTCACCACCCTGATGTCTCCACCCCTCCTGATCTCTCCTCCTCACCCGGATACAGAGCTGGCCGGGGTGAAGGGGACAGTTGTCCCACACAGACACGCCGACCCCGCCGCGGAGACGAGAAACACAGACGTCCTTGTCCATGTGTCTCTCTCCCTCCTTCACCCCCATCTCCAGCAGCATCATGCTTCTCTCCCTCCACCTCAGTGCAGATTGAGTCTCCCAGTAGGAGGGAGACGTGAGGGGGGAGGGGGAGGGAGGGAGGGGGAGCGGACTGCTACAAGTCCCCTTGAACACCTTGAACCGACCCGGAGTGTTTCTCTCTCCACTACACGCCATGTTGTTCAGTTCCCGTCCAAAATCTTCCACTTGTAGCCATTCGTTTACTTTCTGTGAGTTGAGAATCATCGCCCGGCCTGGAATAAACATGTTTGTTGTTGTTTAAACATATACAAATAGCATCTTAAAATCTTTATTTTTATATTTCAAACATTTTGATGATATAATTATTGGTAATTGCCAAGATTTTTTAAAACTTTGTTCAACCGCGCAAAGTTAAAAAAATGGCTAACTTTCAAAGTTTATCAAATAAAAGAAAGTTGTCATCAAAACATAAACAAATGGCATATTAAAATGTTTATTTTTATATTTTAAGTAGTTTTATGATAAAATAATTGATAATTATATCTATATTTTGAAGATTAGTTCAACCGCTCAAACAAAAAAACTGTCTGATATTTTAGAGTTGATTATCGTGTGAATAAACAAATTTTGTTATCAAAACATATACAAATAATATCTTGAAATGTTTATTTCAGTATTTTGAATAATTCTATGACACAATTATCGATCATTGGAACAAAAAATATAAACTTTGTTTAATCCGGCAAAACACAATATTAGATCTACAGCTGATTTTACCGACAGTCGGTTTCAAAATGGATCAATTTGCGTTAAGCATAGAACAAATTGTTCTTATAGAAACTATACAAATGGCACCTTAAAATCTATATTTTGATATTTTGAATACAAGTATTTAAAAATATTTTATAATTGGGCAAAAAAATTTAAATTTTGTTTGACACTCAAATAGATATAATCAGTTGTTTTCTCAAAGCTGGAGTTACGGTCTGCGAAAAACAGATTTTCTGTGAAAAACATTGATTGAAATATATACAAATAGCATCTTGAAATGTTTATTTCACAATTTCAAATACTTTGATGACAAAATATTCAATAATTTCAAAAATAAATTTAAACTTACATCGCTGACAAATGACTGATAATTCAGCTGCTTTCTCAGAGCTGTGAGTCCCGGTTTGTAAATAAGATCAATTGTGTTGTTAAAATTGTGTCGCCGGAATAAGTGCAAATGGCACCTTGAAATGTCTATTTTACAGTTTTGAATACTTTGGTGACTAAATATTTTAATATTTGCAAAATAAATTTAAATTTTGATTGCTGACAAACTGACCGATAATTCAGCTGCTTTCTCAATCGCGGTCGGTAAATAACAGCAATAACTGTAAAAATAGGTTTTGCCGAAATAGGTACAAATGGCATATTGAATTGTTTATTAACATGTTTCAAATAGTTTGGTGATGAAATATTTAACCATTGAAACTTTTTTGTATAGTTAATTATAGGATATCTCTCAAACTGACAAAAAGGCTACATTTGAAAGCTGATTGTACATCGTGTTTTTCAAACATAGTATCTAAAATAGTTTTTACATTTTTCACAATAGCTTTATACATAGATTATAAATCATTAATAAATTGAAAAACAAAGCATTTCTAATATTCTTTTCCTGTCGCCATTTAGTTTTTAGAACTCATACAAACGTTTTCGTCAAATAAATAAAAACATGTACAAGTACAAGTAGGTCATTTTAGACCAGATTGACCTGCAAAAACGGTCAATGTTTTCCTAAAGAGTATATATGAAATTTTGAGTTAATCATTTGAAATATTTTATGATAAAATAATGGATAAATTCCACGAACTTCTACAACTCAGGCTGACGAAATAAAATTTCAGCTGTTTCTCCGAGCTGGGAATTACCAATTTTGAAAGTTCGTGTTCCATGTATTTACCGGTAATAATTATCCAAAATATGTTTTTGACCTACAGTCGTTTTAGAATAAACACACCTTGTCGCCCAAACATGCATTAATTGCATATCTTGAAATATGTATTCAATATGTTGACTTATTTGGTGAGAAATTCATCAATCAGTGAGAATTCTCTCGCTGTCATTATACATTTGATATTGCTGACAGTCCTACATATACATGGCTTTTCATTATATGAACTAGTTTTCATTTAACAATTAACAAATTCTTAACTCTATATATATAGGCTCACACAAACGATATCTTACATTTCTATGGCCCGTTTACGTATACATTGATATCATATCAATCAAATCAATCATATCAATTCCCTTCGTCAAACTATGTCTCTTATGCAAAGTTTACATCTAACTGATTTTCATTGATTAATTTTGATAAAATTTCATTCATATTATTTTAAAGTTTATTGATACTTTTTATTTGATATGAATTAGAGCACTGTTTCTTTTTTGTTGATATCAAAACTTAGAAAGACGATTATTTACGCCTAACTTGAAAACACCTCCGAATTGACATCTACCAAAGGTGTTAATTCAAGTGGGAAGAAGTACGCTAACATACAAGAAAGGAGGAACTTTTCATCAAAGCCCGTATAAAATAACCCATGCAATTGTATAAAAGTATGTGTATATGAATCCCCGTTAGAATCGGCCCTCTAAATTATATACAAGCTTACAATATACACAGTAAAGAATCGCCCTTGTAACTGTCTTAGATGTGTGAATAGAATGAAAATAGAATCACCCTCTGTTTCTATATACGTATCAACATAAAACCCTATATAGAATCGCATGTATAGATAAGGACTAAAAATCTCCACTTTACTGAACTAAAGTGTTAAAGAGAGTAGAAGTTTTTATCTTGTAAATTGTCCATAACAAACAAGGATTTATGCTAAAAGTATTATCTTGAGATTGCCAGGAATGTCAACCAGATGCTACTTAGTCGTAAAATCAATATTTAGTATTTAGTGCAAACTGTTTATGGCCATTGTTATCTAACACCTTTTATTATAAACTCTCAGACAAAAGACTGAATACATCATGTGTAAGATATTTAATTTCAAATATCTCAAATATTTGTTGTCGTATTCTTACACTGATAAGAACAAAAGTAAAGTCATCACTCAAATAACGCTTTTAATTGTTTTGTTTTTTTCCAAAACAATGAAATTAAAATAATGATAATCAATTGCTCAAAATCAATTTTCATGTAACACAAATCAGCACATCAGCAGAGCAGACATATTAACATATCATTGGCGGAGAAATACCGAGATCTATCTATGAAAATACACCGTGTTAACAGTCACTAAAGTACTCACGGAAATAAAAATAAAATGGTTTTTGGCGTTTATTTTTTTATTTGTCGACTAATGAAAGTACTTCTTACAGATGTTCAAATAACTAAGATTTTCCCTAATAGGCCTTATGAAATCATTGAAAAATGTACTTTAAATTGCCTTTGTTCAGGTAAAACTGCCCAAAATTTGCATATTTTCAATACATTTTGAAACCTGCTGTTGCTTACGTCACTCTCAGCAATGCGTGTGACAACAAACCTGCTACGCTCTTTTCACTTGAACTTGCAAAATTATGGGTGATATGGATTTTAAAGTTTTTCATAAATTATATGACAGTACAGTGTTGCTGATTATCACATACGGTGCAGCTGTGTTGGGGCTACAGGAATACTCGTGTATAAATGCTGTCCAGAACCGGGCTTCGGTTTTATTTAGGAGTTGGACGGTATGCACCAACTGACGGGGTACTCGGTGATCTAGGATGGGTACCCGTTAGCATATCTCAGAAGGTAGGCAGGTTAACAACAGTGGCGGCGGTATCTGGCAATGGACAATAACAGGTTAAATAAACGAATATTCATATGGGGAGATCTATGTGCCGCCCCCGGTTGTAAAAACTGGAATTTTAAGATAAGGAAACTTTTTAGAGACTGTGATTGCTGCTATCTTCAAGATTCAATTGGACCCGATCCGATAAATACATTGGAAGATATTCTATTAACTGACTTTAGATTAGCATGGACTGAAAGAATACATGCCAATACAGGGAAGCTGAGAACTTATAAGACTATCAAGAAAACTGGGTATCATGTCGAACATTTTGTAGTCTCTCATATACCCCGATGTTATAGAAGTGCTTTTGCAAAATTCAGACTGGGAGTAGCACCTATACGACTTGAAACAGGGCGATATGAACATTTACCCGTGGAAGAGAGGATATGCCCTATGTTTGAAAATTGCTGTGTTGATAATGAATATCATGTTATTTTAAACTGTCCTTTTTATGATGATTTACGATATTCGCTTTTTAAAGAAGCTGAATATTTTTGCCCAAATTTTAACCTATTTACAGATGCAGGTTTGAAGTACTCTTTACCCACGTTGATTTAACTCTATTGTGTGCCAAAGCCTGTTTTAACATTTTACGAAGAAGAAGATGGTGTTTATATAAGTAACAATTTTAAATCGTTTATATTACTTTTTTATAGTTTATCTTTCTATCCCAAAGGATGTTTACTGATAAATTTTATAACATTTTTGATGTACAATGTTAAACTTTTAATTTTCATTTTGTCTCTCATATTTCCTAAGGAATGGCTTGTGTATATTTTATTGATAAATTAACATGTATATATGCATTGTATACACAAGGTGAGACGTTAATAAAATATCTGTCTGTCTGTCTGTCTGCAATTGCACGTGCGTTGCCACTGCAACTCTGCAATTGACAACTAATAATTATGAATGAACTCGTAAAGAATAGTAGTTTGTAACAAGCGTTTATGTCTGTAAACTTAAACTTTTCAATTATTTTATGAAATTTGAAATCATATAAGATATGAATAGTAGATGACCTAAGATATAAAATTATTGTACATTAAACTATGTATTTTAATGGACGGTACTGAGATTACAGATCATTTACATAATATAGCTTGTATCAGAAACATACATTTCGACTTTGATATAATTTTGAGGCGTGAAAATGACACGTTTTTCTTTCCTGTAAATTCATATATTTCGGGCGATTTTACAAAAACTGTCTGAAACAAAAGTTGGGAAAAACATTGTATATAATCGACAAAAAGCATTTTATTTCTATTTCCGTGATTACTATAATGACTGTTATACATGTAGCTAAGTTGTATGCAATTATCATGAGATGCCACTCTTTAAATCAGAAATGACCTTGGGCTTCTGTAAATGATAATGCCCTGAAAATCGAACAATGCTCTGACGCAATGACACGATCATAAAGTTATGTTGTTGCTTTGACGTCTGTCTTTGAAGCTGACTCAACGTAAATGTGCCTCAATTTCCATGTTAACACAATGATTAAATAATGAATAAATAGAACATTTCTTGACAAATACTCTGTTTGTCTCGTGAGGCAGAAAAAGACAGTCACGAGCGATAATTTGACAGGAAGGAACGACGTCGACGAGGGTCGATGAAGGCAACGTTAAGGTGACGTTGTTGATGATGCCTGGAGAGATCTTGTGATGGTCGACCATTATTTTATTGTTGTTTGGAGTTACATGACTCGAGCCGGTGGTACATTCACAGGTCAGTGTAGACGCCAGTCCAAATTCCCAAACCCCCTTCGTTTACCTGAGCTGGACCGAAACGAGACAGGGGACGACTAAACTACATGAGATGTGCGTCCGGCGCCGGTCGGGGCGAATCTGCCGAGATAGCGTAGCTTTGCGTAGTGAATGAATGATGTTTATTTCCGTAAAGGGGCTACCGGCCCATAATACATTACATACATTACGGTACTTCAAGTCTAGCGAGTGCTTGGCCTAACTGTTTACAAACATGACGTCACGACACCAGGTGACATTTTGTACTGGAAGGCAAGAGCGTGTGTGACCGCTCTTTATTGCAAATCGGCTCAATTGTCCGATTTTGTTCGTATCGTATCAGTTAAACCCTGCCAGTGGCATATTAGCAAGTTGAGGCATCAGTTATACATGTGTTTTGCCCAACAACTCCAAAACTATCCGCTGAGTATTCGAATCTGCAGTCACGCGTTTTCGTCGCCCAACAACCTATATTTTGCCGAGTATGTGACAATTAGATTATACTGAATATCACTATTATTTCACAGAAAAATCACATAATTTTTAAACAGTTTCGAAATTTTGAGCTGCAAAAGGCAAGTAATAGTAAACATTTCTTTGATTTCACACGTAATCTACTTCTAAGATTTAGGATGACATTTGAATATACTAAGTGAATTAATATTCATTCTGTAAACTGATGAAAGTAGTGATTTCACCATGGTGTAGAAACTGATTGACCAAATTTCGAACAGTGTCAAAACTATTGTGAAGCACAAATTCATGAATATTTTGCGGTTTTGAAATCAATTCACCCAATCACACAAAAGAAGAAGAAAGTTCAAGGTGAGGCATTTAAAAAAGAACGAGAAGAAAAGAAGAAGAAAACAACCTAAAAACATTACCCTCAATGAGAGATCAATTTGCATCATCGTAACAAATTTGAAAATAGACATTAGAAATATGATAAATGAGGTAAATAAGTAAAAGAAAAATATTCATTGGTAAACGTGATTTATGACAGCTAGATATTATAATATGTTATCGCTAAATGTGTAAAAACGGGTACGGGATAGCTCAGTCGGCAAGAGCGCCGGTCTCACATTGCTGAGATCCGGGGTTCGAATCCCATCAAGGCCAAGGTGTAAAAACCTAGAGTTCACCTCTGTTAAAACTCTATAACTCTAACCCTGGAGCCCTAGTGTGTAGTGCAACAAAAACTGCGCACTTAAAAGATCAGACGAATTCATGTCAGTGGCTGAATGGTGGATACATGAACACGTGCATACGCCGAACTGTCGGTTATCAGCGTTCAGCAGTGTTGGACAAACTGCTGTGACTATGTATCTGAGTTCACCCAGCTGTGAATGGGTACCCTGTGTTGCATAGAATGGTCCCTAACTTGAGCGCCAATTATGGATGCCGGTTGAGTAGGCCTACTCCCCAGGGAGTTGAATTTGAAAATTTGAATTTGATTGGATGGTGAAAGAATGCCATTGACCAGGGGAAACAACAAGCGCCTTGAGCAACCACGAGTGGATGGATATGCGCGCTATATAAATATTCATATGATAATAACAAGAGTCATCAGAAGATGACATATCCCACCGGTTCCACATGATCGTAAGATGTAAACCTTTGAAAGATAATTGTAAATTTTTCAAGCAAGGTTCATAATAGATTAGTATAAGCTAATATATATGAAACAAAAACTTTCATGAACAGAGTCCAAATAAGAGCCGTTTCCATGGAAATAATAAAAAATAAAATTTTCAGAAATGTGAAAATATCAAAAGGCGTCACTTCAGTAGGTGGGCAATACACATGTAAAGTTTAAGAAAGATATGTGGACCGGTTTTATATATATGAAACGAAACCTTTCATGAACAGAGTCCAAATAAGAGCCGTTTCCATGGAAATAATAAAGAATAAAATTTTCAGAAATGTGAAAATATCAAAAGGCGTCACTTCAGTAGGTGGGCAATACACATGTAAATTTTAAGAAAGATATGTGGACCGGTTTTATATATATGAAACGAAACCTTTCATGAACAGAGTCCAAATAAGAGCCGTTTCCATGGAAATAATAAAAAATAAAATTTTCAGAAATGTGAAAATATCAAAAGGCACCATTTCAGTAGGTGGGCAATACACATGTAAAGTTTCAGAAAGATATGTGGACCGGTTTTTGAGTTCTGTTCCGGAAACGAAACCTTTCATGAACAGAGTCCAAATAAGAGCCGTTTCCATGGAAATAATAAAAAATAAAATTTTCAGAAATGTGAAAATATCAAAAGGCACCACTTCAGTAGGTGGGCAATACACATGTAAAGTTTCAGAAAGATATGTGGACCGTTTTTTGAGTTCTGCTCCGGAAACGAAATGATTACGGACGGACGGACATACAGACATAAAGGGCGATGACTATATCCCACGGTATTACATACCGGTGGGATAAAAATATAATAAAAGCTGACATAAGAATATTTTAACAACATGAACATGTATATTACAAGCAAGAAAAAAACCCAAATAAACAACAATTAGGCCTATATGTTATTTTAGAAATATCCAATAGTCGGGAGGAACGATTACAGGAATGGTTTTTATTTCAGTATATAAGATAGCCACGGCGGACAATGGGACCGACGATGCGCGAGACTAATGACGTCATTTCAGTTATTGGAACGTTACTTATCAAATGACGTCATAATTGTCAAGTCCATTGATCAAACTTGAGGGGGCATCTATTGTTCATCATGGCCGACTCGCCGTCTGTCGATTCAAAACCAAATCACATGTAATTGAGAATAGATATTTTGTGCAAATATTTAAACATATATGTCCAATAAATAAAATTCTCATGCATTTGATTGTTCAATTCATTTGATTTTGTGATAATTTGAGCGCCCACCCCTATACATAATGATGGACTCATCAAATGCTATTGAATATGTTCTACGAAGTGAGGCATCATTATTTTTAAAATGTGTTTTTTTAAATTACCATAATTTTCAACTGATTTTATATGATGGGCGAGTTATTGTTAAGGATATCTCATATAAAAAATAGAAAACTCGTTGTTGTGCATCTATCGTGCAATAAAACATAGCAGAGAGCATAAAACACTCAGGGCTGCATGTTAATGTGATGAAAAATGATTTTGGATGATAAATAGAATCTCACCATCGTGTCTTCTGACATCATATTTATCATATTTATCAATTTACCATTTTATCATTTATGGAAGCATTTAGGCGTTTATATATGTGAGAGGTGCAGCGACGTTTTGAAACTGAAACCAATATAGATCCTGCATGTCAAAGATCGGTAATGTTTCGTCTTTCTTAGATTTGATCAGTTTTCAATATTTATGGATATAAACGGATAATATGTAGGCCTAAAAAAAAAAAGTTTTTACATTATATACAATGAACAACTTATTTTGACAATTTATTTTACAGACGTCGACTGTTTCTTTTTCTAATTTAAAGTTACAGTTTGGATCTATAGAATTTACAAACATATTTTAATCAAATTATAATTTCACAGTTCATGGACATGATTATCGCGATTTAATGCCCTATAATAACTATCTAAAATGTTCCCTGTCACAAACATAAGTATACTAGCTGGTGTTAGGACATCGGCAAAAATAACATTTTATTTGAATTTTAGGTACCTGACAAACAAATAACCTATCGGTGCATACTTCATTAATGTATTTCAATATTTGCAGGATGCGTTATTTAGAAAATAGTCTGCCAATATCAGGCAGACGAACATAAAACGAGGAAGTTCGCTGGTTGTCTTCTGTGTTTACCCCGATTTTAGAGGAAAATAACTGGATACACTTTCTTTCTGTAGGGTAATTCCATATGTAAAATGATGTGCAAAAGGTCCTTATAGAGTAGGTGAATAAGAATAAGAAGTAAAACACGTCTTTCATTACAGGAATTATACACAAAGGGCATAATCTCTTTTTTCTAGGAATATCACACTTTCTACCTTCAGATACCATGAGCTTATGACCAGAGCAACGAAACTGTGGCAGCTAAATACGATAAAGTTGAAGAACATAACAATTTATTTATCTTTTCTGGAGTCCGATAACTGTACCATGAAATAAAGTCAAATCGTCAGCAAATAGAAGTATGAACATTTTAAGAATACTTCTATCAATCTGCATTTAGAAACTCAACAAGGTCACTCCTGTAGAAGGAAAACAGGAAGGGAGACAACTGGCACCAAATACGCCATCTTCAAGTGAAACTCACGACCTAACAGTATCATACATATTACGGAGTAACCTAAACGTCCTTCCCTTGAAATATTTCCTACAAAGAGCTTGAACAACAATGAAACTAAACTCTCCAGACGGAATCGGAATCTACAAATGCACTATAACCTTCCTTTATATAAAGACACGAACTTATTGACAATAGTGTCAGTCACAAAAACATCATCTGTAGTTTGGAATCCTTTCCGAAAGCCAGCCTGTACTGGTGTAATAAATTTTTCATCATTTGCGCAATAGTTAAGTCTATTTCAAAGTATTTTTGAGAATGCTAGCGTAGTAAGCTGTACTTAAAACTTAGTTTTTCGTAGTTATCCGTGGTTACCCGTATACAAGACGTAGTTATCCGTGGTTACCCGTATACAAGACGTAGTTATCCGTGGTTACCCGTATACAAGACGTAGTTATCTGTGGTTACCCGTATACAAGACGTAGTTATCTGTGGTTACCCGTATACAAGACGTAGTTATCTGTGGTTACCTGTATACAAGACGTAGTTATCCTTGGTTACCCGTATTCAAGACGTAGGTGTAGTCGTGAGAGGAACATAGTCTGAGATTTAATTTTTGAACATGTTATAGCTTTTTGAAGTACGTTTCATGTAATGAAAGTACCTAAACGTAGTAAGCCTTGTCCTCGAATATCTGGGGTTCACAACACTTCGTTAGGTATGAAGCCCGTTCTACTACGTTCAGGTCTATTCCAATACGTTACCTTATTGTCTTATCCTTCATTTCCGTTAATATAAGGGTAACACTGTTTTTCAGGGCATTATCATTTGCAGAAGCCCAAGGTCTTCAATTAACTGCCCGACAGCAGCATGTTAGCAGTAAAAGCTTGTATCCAACTCAAAATTATTAAAACCTAATATGAACTTTGTAACAACATACCATTCCTGGTAACACAATATATCAGAGGATATCAAGTATGCAAAATACATTAATGCATTTAATTATAAATTAATATTCTTATAATCAAGAATTTATTCGAATATTTGGAGAAATGTTATTAAATCTACTGCTAAAAACCTTAGCTGGGGACAAAACTTTTTTCACTTTATTTAGCAGGACTGACTATTTTTATAAGAAAACAATAAAAAAACATAATTTTAATATGCAACAATATTCAATATAACCATATTAATCACCTAATTACCGCTGTCAAAACCACCTTCATGTACCACCTTTGCTTTCTTGAAATGTACAGTCAAAACCCATCTTTAATCAAACTTTTACAATTGATTTATTTTCTGAAGACCAATGGTTAACTATGCGAGCAAAGAAATCATCTTCATACAGTTCCAAATGCAATTCCTTAAGCTATGCTTCAATAAATAGGCCATTTTCTTCACAAGTAGATAATTCATGTTAACTGATAAGAAATTAATTGATTATCAAATAACAAAAACATGATGGAGGACTTAGGATGCAGACTTGTCTAACGCCATTTATAGAATCAAATTAATCTGAAACGTTGAAATTATATCACGTAATAATAGCCAATGACACTAATACTGATGGAACACATAGAACCATGGATATTATTTGATCACAGAACAAGATCAGTATTTACTGGATCAAAGTTATTACAGAACAACATATAAACAATAAAAAAAGAAAGCACGGAAACTAAAACTAAATATCTTTGAAACATCATTGAGTACAAACAATAGCTGAAAAACGTCCCTTATTTCCTGACATGTCGCCCGTTCCATTCCGTTTTTGAAATTCAATAAAAGTAGTAGATCTATTATATTTATCATCCAAAATCACGTTTCATCAAATTTGCATGAATAATGTAGATCACTACATTGCCCTAAAAATCCTAACCAAGTGATGTCATGCCAAATCATTGGTTCATTAAACTGAACAGTGTGCCCGAGAAAGAAATAACATTTAATGACACAATAATAAGCGGTGATTGTGTATATTTCTTGTCCACTAAGCCAGACACGACAGCGCCATCAAGCAATGGCCCGGCAGTTATATGACCTGTTACGACACATGACTAGACTCACTGGACGTCAATAAACTGACACCTCACACCTGTTATCTGTAACATCCGGCTTTTTGATACACAACTTCAAATGGCAGATTCCTCGTCGTCTTCAAGGCACTTTTTAATGTGTATTAGATGTAACGGTTATGGTCCGGGAAGCATAAAACGCTACTCGACAAGGTCTAGTGAGCGTAGGCTTCCCGGTACATGGTCAAATATGTTATGGCTGAATGCACTCAATTAAGAATCCTTACAAATAACAAGTAAGATAGGATTAAGTTCTCAGTTGTTTATTCAGACACTTCCCCTGTCATTTTCACTCATTTCACTCATGTGATAAATATGTAGCTTGTTCACAAAATTATATACAATTATTTACAACTATTAACAAATGTACAATACTGTTGTTCAAGACAACTTAAGGAGGTCGGAGACGTGGTCAGCGTAGGTGATGTCACCGATGATGTTGTTCCTCAGGTCGTCCTTCAAGGCTCGGAGTCGAGAGTCAATGGTCCTGTACCGCTTCTTCCTCGCAGGCTCCCGCCAGTTACCATGTAACTGCTGCAGTTCCGTAAGAGACTGCTCTCGCTTCAGAAGCCGAACAACCTCGTAGATGTTCGGATGTTTCTTCTGGGCAACCTTGTTGATCTTGTGGTGGTACCCCTCCAGGTGATTGTTGGTCCTGTGCCCATCGTTCCCAAAGTGATTCCACATGGAAGGTTCCCATGTGCCCTCGATCCAGGTGGTGGTCACGTAGTCCATGAACCTGGTGGCCTTCTCTCCTGCAGGGCTTTCTGCAATGATGTCGACCCAGACATCCTCCACTTTGTCAAGGGTGATGTCTTGGCGGCTGGTAGGAAGGGCAGGGATGGTCTTGTGACGTTGTTGATACATGCCTGTCTTGACAGCAGAGAATCTAGGAATGACTCGAAGGAGGCCGTCAGGGACAACGTCTGCATGCTTTCTCAGGTTGGCAATCTCATCGTCGTAGATCTGGGGAATTGGTGTCACTTCTGTCTTGGCACGGTTGATCAGCTTGAGCTTGAACTCATCCACTTCAAAGATGAAGTCAGGTTCAGGATGGTTGTGGTTCAACGTCGCTGACTGCACTCTGTCTCCAGTAGTCACGATACGAGCAGAGCATCCCACCTCTGTGCACTGCCTGTAGGTCGTATCTCCCTTGTGCCGGTTCAGTCGAAACTTGTTCATGGCATAGTAGAGTGATCTTCCTCCTCGAACTGACTCAACAAAACGAACTCTGACCTGTGCGTTTGCCATCACAAAGTGCATGTCTTTGCTGTGAGAATTTGCAATTTAAATATACATGCATTACTGTTTTCTTTATTAAATACATCTTCTCAAATGAGACACTTGTTTTCTTAATAAAATATTTCTTCTCAAATTGTTACTCTCTAAATACACATATCTGTTAGCAGTTTTATTTATCAAATACATCTTCTCAAATGAGACACTTGTTTTCTTAATAAAATATTTCTTCTCAAATTGTTACTCTCTAAATACACATATCTGTTAGCAGTTTTATTTATCAAATACATCTTCTCAAATGAGACACTTGTTTTCTTAATAAAATATTTCTTCTCAAATTCTTACTCTCTAAATACACATATCTGTTAGCAGAAATCAGTGTTATTTCTGGTAACCATGTGTTTTGATAAGCATATCCGTCATGCTAGGCGTTAGGCTTAGTGGTACTTTCTCCCGCACCGACAATTATGCTTCCCGGTACATCTGTAATATAGATTTTAGGCGTCCAAGGCCGACACCGATGTAACTGCAGACTATTAAATTTAAAACTTCTTTGAGAGGCATTTTAGAAATTGGAATGACAAAGACGTTGTCATCCATATATTCCTCTGCATTATTGTTAAATTTATTATACAAATTTAAAACAATGTTATTTAAGAACGAAAAATGATAGATTAAAATTATTAGATGAGAACATTGCTTTTTTTTGTAAACCCCATTACCAATCACTCAGTTACACTGAATAATGAGACAAACATATGTTTATCTACATTGCATATTAGGCAATAAGCAAACATTAATATTATACTTCACTCTTTGATTGGATACTTTATCTTCTTAAACTGTAAGAAATATTATGTTCTTTTTAGAAGATTATGGGAAAAAAATAGTCATATGATTTAATCATATATTTTTCGTGAAAAAAAATAAGCTAATGAATGGATTTATCAAAAATTCAAAACTTATTTCAAAATCGTTCCAGTATAATTATTTTGGAATAAATGTAACAGGAAGGGTGATAGGGGCATATTTTTGTTCATATTTTGTTATATGATTGTTAAACTAGATTAGCGTTTGCGGGATACCGCAAAAGCAGAGCAGCCCCGGAACTTGGGGTTTCGCCTTACCCTGTTCCGCCTTTTACAGGCCTCACCAAATTGGGAATTTTCTCGTGACCTTGACCTTTGACACTCAAGGTCACACAATCAATGAACACATTTCTTTGAGTGTAACATTATTGTAATGAAATAAAGTGTTAAAAATTAAATTAATCCATTTTCTCCATATATGTTGACCTTGCTGTGACCTTGACCTTCGACAGTTCGTACCCAAACCTTTTTGAAAATGTTGTACTTCTCAAGAGATAATATATACAAAATCTAAACTTCATAGCACAAAAACTTTTCAAGTTATTGTGTTTACAAGGTATTGCAATAACTCATATCTCATGACCTTGACCTTTGACCTTCAAGGTCACACAATAATAGAACACTTTTTATTGAGTATAACAATCATGTATTGATTAAAAGTGATCATAGTTAAAATAAAGCATTTTCGCTAAACCATGTTTAAGTCATGACCTTGCTGTGACCTTGACCTTTGACGGATTGTAGCCGAAACCTTTTCAAATTTTTTTACTTTTCCAAGGATGATATATACCAAGTTAGAGCTTCATAGCACAAAAACTTTTCAAGTTATCGCGTTTACAAGGAATTTTGCGGTGATTTTATAACTCGTGACCTTGACCTTTGAACTTGAAAGTGAACATGTCATAATGATTCCCTGGAAGTATTAACATTTAGACATGTTCATGAGTTCTGAAAAGCTAAATTGGATAAAGTTATACCCAAATTTAGTGCATTTTGTAATAACTCATATCTCATGACCTTGACCTTTGACCTTCAAGGTCACACGATCATTGAACACTTTTTATTGAGTATAACAATCATGTATTGATTAAAAGTGTTCATAGTTAAAATAAAGCATTTTCGCTGAAACATGCTTACGTCATGACCTTGCTGTGACCTTGACCTTTGACGGATTGTAGCCAAAACCTTTTCAAAATGTTTTACTTTTCCAAGGATGATATATACCAAGTTAGAGCTTCATAGCACAAAAACTTTTCAAGTTATCGCGTTTACAAGGAATTCTTAGAGTGAATACATATCTCGTGACTTTGACCTTGAAAGTGAACGTGTCAAAATCGTTCCCCCGAGGTATGAGTAATAAGGTATGAATAAGAGTTCTGGAAAGCTTAGTGGAAAAAAGTTATAGCCAGTAGTACGAGTGCGGCGGCGGCGGCGATGGAAACTTCACAAAAACTGATAGCAGCCTAATTACAAACCTATTCATACTTAGAACGAAGTTATCATATTTATAAAATGAAGAATAATATCGCGTCTAAATATCTGATTATCCTGCCTCAACGGTGATCAGGGAAAAAGTCACAGTCCTTCATTTACTTCAACTACCTAAAACAATTGACTTTAAAGCTCTGTCATGAAAGCAATTTTGTATTTCTATATAAACTTCCTTTTCTTGTGAGATCACCATCCATCAACTGTAACATAACTGTTGTATCCCGGAGCGCTATCAACATTTAAACCACTAAAAGCTCAGAGAAAATTCATCCTTTCGGACAATGAAATGAAGAAGGGGGACAGATGCTTGGTGGTAATGGTGCTACAAAAGTATGGAATTCATTAAATCCTGATATCCAAAATAAAGATACACATAATGTCCCAATGGTTTCAGTACCCCGGACTATATATGTGTGTCAGCTTGTTTATACTCAACTGTGGCAGACTTTAAAGTAATATCCCGCTCTGAATCTGATCACCTCCCTTTAGCGGTAACTCTTCACCTTTTAACTGACCAATATGAGAATACACGACCCTCTATGTCAGAATATCCAAATAGATTATTATATAGATGGAGAGGAGAAAATAGGGAAGAATATATCAATGAATTTAGATCAGATTATGTAAATAGTTGCCTTAACACATTCATGGAATATATCATTAATGATGATATTGACGCATCCGTTGATTGTCTGATAGATATCTTGCACTACAGTGGAAGGTCTATGCTTAAAAGAGAGAGTAAACCTAAAAGAAAACAACCTGAATGGTTTGATTTAGAATGTGAACATTTAAAGAAGAAAAAGTACATATTGCTAGATCATTTCAGGAAATACTCAACTAAAGATAATTACACTGCATTTAACCAGAGCAGAAAAACATTTAAGAATATTTGTAGAGCTAAACAAAGGGTCTTTAGAGAAAGTGTTTCAAGGACACTTACTGAAGCATCACTGTTAAAAGATCAAAAAGGATTCTGGAGTATTATCAAAAGATATTCAAGAAAATCAGATAAGAAATGTGCTATATCGGCAGAAACATGGCAAACTTACTTTAATGATTTATTGAACCCACAAGTTGATACTGTTGGTGACCAGGATTTTGATGATTTTGTGAATAAGTACGTTGATGAACATGACTGTCATGAATGTATGGATAACGATTTTTCCTATGATATTACCACAGATGAGGTAAGAAGCTATTGATAGAATGAAACTTAATAAATCCCCTGGAAATGATGGGATACCATCTGAGTTCTTCAAGACTGTCAAAGATACCATTGCACCATATCTTGCTATATTATTCTCCCATATACTTTCTAAAGGTCAATTCCCTGAAGCTTGGCGTGATGCACTAATAATACCAATCTATAAGAAAGGTAATGCAAATGAACCTAGCAATTACAGGGGCATTTCATTACTAAATAGCATGAGCAAACTTTTCACAACAATTATTAATAAGAGAATCGATGATCATGTTGAAAGTACTGGCCTTATTGGTGAATATCAAGGGGGTTTTAGGAAACACCATTCCACAATTGACAATATTTTTATTTTGCAATCTATCATTCAAAAGTATACAACAAGAAAACAAGGAAAATTTTATTGCGCATTTGTTGATTTCAAAAAGGCGTTTGACATGGTTAATAGGAAAAAGTTGCTTTATATTCTTTTAAATAATGTAATACATGGCAACTTATTCAAAGTTCTACAAGATTTGTATAACAAGGTAAAATCTGCAGTCGTTATAGAAGGCTCGAAGCTATCTGACTATTTCAATTGTTCTACAGGTGTAAGACAAGGGTGTGCACTTAGTCCAGTGCTGTTTTCCATTTTTATCAAGGAACTGTCAGAATCTATGAGTGAAGCTTTTAATAATGGCATATTTATATCAGAAGACATGTATTATATCTTATCTTTACTTTTTGCTGATGATTTAGTTTTAGTTGCTGATACACCTCTTAAGTTACAAAAACAACTAGATTTGCTCCATAGGTATTGTTTGAAATGGGGTATGGAGATCAATACTGATAAAACTAAAGTAATAGTTTTCCGAAGCGGGGGAAGGCTATCAAGATTTGAGAACTGGACATATAATGAAACAGAAATTGAAGTGGTAAATGCATACAAGTATCTTGGTATAATGATGACCCCTTAACTTGTGTGGACGAGAGCATGTAATATTTTAGCACAACAAGCCAACAAAGCTTTATTCCCAATAAAAAGTATTATTCGTAAATATGAGGTAAATATGCGGGATGCATTTAAAATATTTGATATGAAATTTGTGCCAATTTTAATGTATGGAAGTGAAATATGGGGATATAAGAAAATGAATCAACTTGAAATCGTACATCGATCATTTTGTAAATTTGTATTGAATGTTAGTAAATCGTTCCCCAATGTTGCTTTGTATGGAGAATGTGGGAGATATCCCTTGTATGTAAATTCTTATATTAATTGCATTAAATATTGGTTCGGGTTGATTATCATGCCATCATATAGGTACCCTCACCAATCATATCTTATGTTAAAGAAAACCTGTGACGGGAAGCGAACTAACTGGGCGTCAAAGATTATGCAACTTTTATTCACTTATGGGTTTGGACATGTCTGGATACAGCAGGGAGTAGGGGATATAGATTCGTTTTTAAAATTGTTTAAAGAAAGACTAATTGATTGTGCTAAACAGGACTGGCACGCAGAACTTACAGATAAAAGCTCTTTACAATTCTATTCCACCATATTCCATTCATTATTTACTTCTGAATTGTACATTTATGAACTGAAAATGTCAAATACAGGAAAGCACTACTTATTTTCAAAAGCTGTTATAATCGTCTTGGAATTCAATGTATTAGAAAAGGTTTTAATGATTATGAAAGTTCTGATTCTAAATGTTCTTTATGTAATGTAACCGAAGATGAAATCCATATTGTATATCAGTGCCCAATGTATAAAACTCTTCGTGTTGATGTACCGCTTCTATTCAATAATAACAGAAATATACATGGTCTTAAATATTTAATGAACTCTAATGATTATGCTTACATGTTAGGAAAATTCTTGTACAATGTATTTCGTGTACGAGGAGAAAGGATCTAATACGCATGTGTATATTTTCATGTATGATATTTATTTAATGTGCTGTATTATGGGTCATTTGGCCTTGAAACAATTAAACTATTGTATTGAATTGAATTGAATTTGATACACATAACACAGTTTCAAAAATACAAATTACTGTGATATTCAATAATAATAATAATAATAATACTAATTTTAACGCCTAGTATGCAGTCCAGGACTGCTCAACGGCGATACAATGGCTGTACAATGTATATTATTACCCTGAAGGAATTGTACTTTCGAATTATATTTATTAAATTATAAAATGATAAATATTGTTAACAAAGACAACATAAGATAAGTCATAGCATGTGGCCTATCAACAGTCAACTTAATTTCAACACACAGAACTTATTTGAAACACCAAACATTTCAATAAGCATTACTATCATAAAATATTGTGATTTTTCCCTAGGCAAATTCGTGACTTTTTTCCACTTACCGTGTCAGATGTGGTCACGGATTTCAAAACGATGTACACTATTTTCAACAAATCATACAAGATAGAAATCATTCCTCTATTTGAAAGGGTTTGTTAAAAGCATTGTACTTAGAACGAGGATTAAAACGTTGTTCCCATATCATTAAGGCTTAAATTGTATGGAAATGATATATTTCGAAAAAAAAGATTGACAAAATGATAAAAAGTTTAGCCACGCGTTCATGCTTTAGCGAAGTAAACCTACTAACGTTACAAAGAAAGTACTATTTCAAAACAAAGACTTTGTATTTATCATATATGGTGAAAAGTAGTACATAGACGGAACGTAAATGCAATAACATTTAATAAAAGTACCGAGGGTACAGAAGCTCACCTTAAAATGAATGATGTGGTAATATAGTTTAATTGTGTAACCATATTTTATATGATAATTGATTATGGCTGCCATCATGATTTTTGTATCTTTTAAAATGCTAGTCTTCTGTTGGAAAAAATTAGAGCACGAACAAACATTAATACAAGAATGTTAATAAATCATGATTTGTTAACAAGCAGTAGGTTTTTGTATAACTTTTTTGTATATCTATGGCTGAATTGGTGACCATCTTGTATTTTTTAATCTTCTAATTGTTACTTATATGTGGGCATCCATATTAATTTCATTATCTTGATTGGTTTAGGAGTATTCATTTAAATGTCAATCAATAATAACAGGTTTTGTGACTCTTGAAGTCAAGAAATAGTCCCGAAAATCTCAAGAATTCTTTCTTAAAAGTACTTGTACAGTACTCTGACCAAAGTTTTCAAACACAATCACAAAAGTCAACAAACTGGTTAATCCAATGTTAGATTAGTAACACTCTCAACTTCCAAAGAACTAAAAAAAGATGCACATAATAAACATTTGGAATATATCCCTCTGACACAAATCACAAATTCAGCTAGTGATAAGTCCAATTGCCAAAGTAAACTGTCCAGGTCAATGTCTCATGTGATTCTAACTGAAGATTTCTGAATATCTTAAATCTTGACATATGTTAGTGCAATCTGATTGGTCAGAATAGGCTAGCCACATGGGGGTTTATGCTAATTACTAGATATGATGACCTGTGATGACCTCTTGCACCTGCATGTAGCTTATGTAACTTATCCTCTTATGTAAGTTACTGTTATTCCATAATGTGAGTGTCTTCCCCTTAATTCAGTATGCAATACAGATATTAAGAGGGGAGTTGCAGGAGAGGGGCTGGAGGATAGGAGGGGAAAGGAGGGATAGAAGAGAGGTTTTGCAATGGAAGGACAGGAGAGGAAAGGGGAGGAGGGGAAGGGGGGATAGAAGGGGTGGGGGGTAGAAGAGAGGTTTGCTATAGAAATAATCTGGAGGTCAACTCAGTAATATGTTTATTGAAGTATTTTAATATTAATTGCATGGAAACAACAGTTAGTGTTGAGAGTGAACAAATTTAATCATTTTAAATGCTTTTGAAAAGGATTTGATTGAATTGAATGATCATTATAATTATCTAGATAATCATCGTTCAGATCATAATCAGATCCCTCACTGGCTATGTTATTTGGCCTTTTATGAAGTGTCAGGAATTATGTAACCCACTGATATCATTATATGTTTTATTTAAAAGGATTTATTAAAACACTCATGGTTCAGGCTGTTCGCAGATAAAGATGATTCATAAATTTGTTTGTAACTGTATTTATAGTGTTGATAAATATTACAACAAGTGCATCAATACAAATATAAACACATTCATTTGATTGACCAGGAAATGTATTCTTGGATTCTTGATAATAAAATGAATGCGTCTTTGTCAGGAATCACTATATAAAAAAATACTCACTTTTCAGAATGATATCTTAATTGATTTAGTAGGAGAAGTACTTGGCCTGAAATCTAATTGAAAAATAATGACTTCTATGTTGACATGTTGTTCCCAGAGACCCTTCAGCATGATACAATTATCATTTAGTTTTACAGGTTTTCATAAAACATATGGTATTGAAACTGGAACCTGATACAAATTACCTCTTTCTACAATAACTTATGTAGATTACTGTACATAAAAGCAGATTCTTGACTTATTAATATTAACTCATCTTGCAGATTGTTGTACACAAAAGCTGATTCTTGACTTGTTTAAATTGTTATTTGTAAAAAGTATTATTATTAATAGAATACAAGTATACTTTTCATAAAGTCAATTTATATACTTTCCATAAAGTCCATTACTTAGATATGATAATTGCCATACATCATTATGTTGTATTTATCAATTAAGTAAAGATAACTAAGCAGCATACAAGCAGGCAGGGCTGCTAGCCCCAGATCCTTAAGGAGAGGGTAGCAATTTGTGGATTTGGCTTTGTGTATTTGGAGAAGAATAGTGTGCTGAGCATGTAAACCTGAACTCTGGCTAAGCCCTTATGTGTGGTATTTAAAAACTTGACGGGAGAGAACATGTATTGTTGTGAAAAATATATATAATTTCACAAAACATAGTTAGCTTATGTCCTAAATTGATTTTGTGTCAAGAAGAACTTCTGTTAGATATAGAAATGGTACAAAAACTTTGTGTTTTTGCTTTTGACATGTTATGTCCTGTGGGCCTGTGGCCTTTTTGACAGAATAAAACTATATATAGAAATGGTACAAATATGAGTAAACACAGGAAATGGAACCTGATACAAAATAACTCTTTCCACATCAACTTATCATGAAGATTGCTAAACACAAAACTTATTGATGACAACTTTTGTGTAAGTTGTTATTCTTAGAAAGAACATATCACTGTCATGAGATTACAAGTCTAATTTCCATAACCCTTTTGCATACACATGGCCATATAGCATATTGCTCTGCAATATCAATTGGGTCAGGTTGATTATGCAACAGACTAGCAGCTGACACTGTGATGCTAGCAGCCTGTATCAGGATGTGTATTAGAATAGCATTGTGGACTCTAGAGGCATATCTGAACTCTGGTTGACCCCTTATGTGTGGTATTTAAAGGAATATAAGGGAAATACCATTGTTTAAAATTCAACATGATGTTTAATGTGATTGGGTTTTTGCAGCTAGTTGCCATGAAGATTTTAAGCAAATTAATTAATTATGTTTGTCTTATATCTTAATTTTTTTTTAAAAACACTTAAAAATATAGAACAACTTGCATGACAATCTTAAATATTCCATATTCAAGATAATATTATGATTAGTAAGTTCAAATTAGAGAATTTATTTGATGCAAGTGATCACTTGATGAAAGCTTAAAATTTAATAATAATGATGTGTCATTGCAGCTGAAAAGTCAATATGGCTGCTTTTGCGGCCATCTTGGATTCTCAAAACTGAAACGTCTACCTTTCTGTGCGGAATCACTATAGGTATAACATACTACAATTTAGAAAGTATATCTAGATTGGTTTAGGAGAAGTAGTCTTTTTCATGAAATCTAATTGAAAATTCAATATGGCTCCCATGGCAGCCATCTTGGATTCTCAAAACTGAAACATCTACCTTTCTGTGAGGAATCACCTTGGGTATAACATACTACAATTTCAGAATGGTATCTGGATTTGTATAGGAGGAGTAGTCTTTTTCGTGAAATCTAATTGAAAATTCAATATGGCTGCCATGGCGGCCATCTTGGATTCTCAAAACTGAAACATCTACCTTTCTGTGAGGAATCACCATGGGTATAACATACTACAATTTCAGAATGATATCTGGATTCGTATAGGAGGAGTAGTCTTTTTCATGAAATCTAATTGAAAATTCAATATGGCTGCCATGACGGCCATCTTGGATTCTCAAAACTGAAACGTCTACCTTTCTGTGAGGAATCACCATGGGTATAACATACTACAATTTCAGAATGATATCTGGATTGGTAAAGGAGGAGTAGTCTTTTTCATGAAATATAATTGAAAATTCAATATGGCTGCCGTGGCGGCCATCTTGGATTCTCAAAACTGAAACATCTACCTTTCTGTGAGGAATCACCATGGGTATAACATACTACAATTTCAGAATGATATCTGGATTAGTTTAGGAGGAGTAGTCTTTTTCCTAAAAGTTTACGGACGGACGGACGGACGGACGGACAGACGGACGGACGGACGGACAGACAGACGGACGACGGACGAAGCGCCATGACATAAGCTCACATTTACTTTGTAAAGGTGAGCTAAAAATAACATACATAAAAAGTTTCATTCTCTACGTTTAACCTCTTTATAATAAATCAACTGGCCATTGAGAATAAAGCTGAGTGTGGTACGACAAAGCTTTGACTTTGCTAAAGGCTTTATCAAATAATAGTGCTTTCGTTAGAATTCTTATGATATTGGGGTAAAAATCATATTTTTTATGGGGCGTTGTTCTCATATCATTAAGGCTTAAATTGTATGGAAATGATATATTTCGAAAAAACAGATTGACAAAATGATAAAAAGTTTAGCCACGCGTTCATGCTTTAGCGAAGTAAACCTACTAACGTTACAAAGAAAGTACTATTTCAAAACAAAGACTTTGTATTTATCATATATGGTGAAAAGTAGTACATAGACGGAACGTAAATGCAATAACATTTAAAAATAACATACATAAAAAGTTTCATTCTCTACGTTTAACCTCTTTATAATAAATCAACTGGCCATTGAGAATAAAGCTGAGTGTGGTACGACGAAGCTTTGACTTTGCTAAAGGCTTTATCAAATAATAGTGCTTTCGTTAGAATTCTTATGATATTGGGGTAAAAATCATATTTTTTATGGGGCGATCACACTTAGGTTACGAAACCCGAGGTAACACCAAGGTTACGAAATCATCTACAGCTGCCGGGCGGTGCCCAGTTCGTGTCACGTGACCGCGTTACGCAACAAAAAAAAGTTCCGCGAACTCTCATTACCTCGGGTGATTAGCGTTGTCAGACCTGCGATTAGTCTCCCTTTAAATACACTTATAGGCATATTTATATGTGTCATATTTTCATCTAAAAATGCTTATTAAATACACTTATAAGCATATTCATATTTATTAGCATTATCTATAATCTATTACTTGTCTAATTCTATAATTGGTTAACTAAATTCTGTAATCAAACCATTAATTATGCTCCTTGATGTTGATCAAAACAAAATGCACATGTCAATGTTTATAAACAAAAGGTCAGCTGACCTTATTTGGATATCAACACAACTTGTGCCAGTTTGCAAGCAAGACTCATTTTCACATTATTTTTAAATCTTGTTAAAAAAAACCCGGTAGAATCTCTTCTTATTTTCAATTATGGATTTTTACTTCCAAAAGTTAAGTTAATAAAATCAAGAAACACTTTTATTTGTTAAAATAAAAGTACCGAGGGTACAGAAGCTCACCTTAAAATCAATGATGTGGTAAAATGGTTTAATTATACATGTAACCATCTTTTATATAATTGATTATGGCTGCCATCATGATTTTTTTATCTTTTAAAATACTAGTCTTCTTTTGGAAACAACTAGAGCTTGAACAAACATTAATACACGAATGATATAATCATGATAAGTTAACAAGCAGTAAGTTTTTGTATAACTTGTGTGTATATCTATGGCTGAATTGGTGACCATCTTGTACTTTTTAATCTTCAAAATGCTACTTTTATGTGGGCATCCGTATTAATTTCATTATGATATCTTGATTGGTTTAGGTGTATCCATTTAAATGTCATTCATTACTTACAGGATGGTGGCCACTTACATTTGTTTTGTAGTGAATCATTTATATGATTTCAAGATTATTTCACTGATGGTTATGCTGCATGGGATATTGAGAATCCCAAAAGTACAGATTTTTCAAGGAAAATGAATGACTGATTGAGAGGAAAGTCATAAACACAGCAATGCATAAGACACTTTATTTAACACTCATACAGTACTATAATGGTAAACATTTTTGCATTGTCAAATCAACAGAGAGATATGACAAATCAAATTTCCTTACTTTTCTTACTAAACCCTTTTCGATTTTCATCTGCATATTTATTCCACATCAACTTATCATGTAGATTGCTAAACACAAAGCTTATTGTAGACAAGTTTTGTGTAAGTTGTTATTCTTAGAAAGAACATATCACTGTCATGAGAATACAAGTTCATAACTTTTATTGCATACATATGGGCCAAGGCCATATAGCATAATGCTCCACCATATCAATTGGGTCAGGTTGATTATGCAACAGACTAGCAGCTGACACTGTGATGCTAGCAGCCTGCCTTGGGATGTGTATTAGACAGCATAGTGGAATATCTGAACTCTGGTTGACCCCTTATGTGTGGTATTTAAAGGAATATAAGGGAGATACCATTGTTTGAAATTAAACATGTTTAATGTGATTTGGTTTTTGCAGCTAGTTGCCATAAAGATTTTAAACAAATTAATCAATTATGTTTGTCTTTCATCTTATTTTTTTTAGAAACACTTAAAAATATAGAACAACTTGCACAACAATCTTAAATATTCAATATTTAAGATAATATTATGATAAGTAAGTTCAAATTAGAGAATTTATATGGTGCCAGTGATCACTTGATGAAAGCTTAAAATTTAATAATAATGATGTGTCATCTGCAGCTGAAAAGTCAATATGGCTGCTTTTGTGGTCATCTTGGATTCTCAAAACTGAAATGTCTACCTTTCTGTGCGGAATCACTATAGGTATAACATACTACAATATAAAAATGATATCTAGATTGGTTTAGGAGAAATAGTCTTTGTCTTGAAATCTAATTGAAAATTCAATATGGCTGCCATGGCGGCCATATCGGATTCTCAAAACTTAAACGTCTACCTTTCTATGAGGAATCACCATGGGTATAACATACTACAATTTCAGAATGATATCTGTATTCGTTTAGATGGAGTAGTCTTTTTCCTGAAATCTAATTGAAAATTCAATATGGCTGTCATGGCGGCTATCTTGGATTCTCAAAACTGAAACGTCTACCTTTCTGTGAGGAATCACCATGGGTATAACATACTACAATTTCAGAATGATATCTGTATTCGTTTAGAAGGAGTAGTCTTTTTCATGAAATCTAATTGAAAATTCAATATGGCTGTCATGGCGGCCATCTTGGATTCTCAAAACTGAAACGTCTACCTTTCTGTGAGGAATCACCATGGGTATAACATACTACAATTTCAGAATGATATCTGAATTCGTTTAGGAGGAGTAGTCTTTTTCGTGAAAGTTTACGGACGGACAGACGGACAGACAGACAGACGGACGGACAGACAGACGGACGACGGACGAAGCGCCATGACATAAGCTCACATTTACTTCGTAAAGGTGAGCTAAAAATGTATTATTATTTGACCAATAAGAGTCTTGATCAAGTCTAGATGGCTGAGGCTGTCATGGTCATGTGACTTAGTTCTCTTTGCATGATCTTTTCATGCTGCATACAACTAACCTCACCTTGCATGATCTTCTAGCTTTTTTTGCCCACAGGCCTGTACTTAAGCAATCTACCAGTCTCAAGCTAACCTGTTACTGTGGAAAAAGCCAGAAAGCAGAAGGTGAAATTTTTTTTATGAATTGACAATAACTTTACTTTTTTTAGGTTATTGTGTATCAATATATTTGAATATGAATTTGTCAAGTAAAAAATAGAGCCATTGGCTCTGTAGCTCATCAGGCTTCATCATCAACTATGATGTAGAGTGTGGCCAATGTGATACCCCCTTTGTAGAGGCCACAGGGTCACCAATCATACAATTAAGTATATAGCAGTGTATAAAATAGATTGGAAATCTAGCCTGTCTGAAAAATCATTGGTCAATTCCTTTGGCATTCTCTCCCCACAGAGGCAGCTCAGTCATACCCGAGCTAGCGTCTGTTCTATTACGCCAAGATCCTGGGGTTCCAGCGGATCGCCCTAAGCGGCAAAAAGTTGTAATTTGAGATAGCTCCCTTATTTGCAGCCAATGAAAACACCTTTTTTGATATCCACCACTTGGGGAATTCTCAACGGTCGTATAGTGACTTGCAAAGGCCTTTAGGTTTATTTTTCATTAACAATGTGAGAGGGAAACTATTTGAAAATCAGATATGGATAGGGCTTTTCATTAGAAACATTCTGTTTTATAATTGTGTAAATTGTTATTTGTTTTATGATAAATTTTAATTTAATAAATTACAGAATAAAAACTAATGAGAAGGTAAAAAGCGATCTTTTGTAGAAGGAAGAGTTATCTACCCTGGGTGTTAAATTTCAACGAAAGCTTTGCCGAACCACACGGGAATATCCGAGCTTTTGCGAATGACCACTTTTGAAACGGCGTCGCTGATTGCACAACTAACTTCGATTGCCTCCAATCAGATTTCTACCTTTCTGTCCCATGTATTAGCTGTAATAGAACAGAGGCTAACTCAAGTATGACTGAGCTGCCTCTGTGGGGAGAGAATGTTCCTTTGGGAAATTTAAGAAAAACATAGAGCCATTGGCTCTGTAGCTCATCAGGCATCATATTAAGTTTGCTTTATACAGGCCAGATTAGCTAAAAATGAAACTGATGTTATCTATTGCAAGAAAACCTATAAAAAAAATACAAGACAAATGTAACGATTTCGGAATAAATTTCCATACCCAAATGATTTATTATTATTCAACACTTTCTAGATCGCCAATATTAGACAGTGAAAGAAGTCCATACTAAAATATCCAAGGAGAAATAAATTTGCCATAGACTGTCATCTAATGGAGAAAAATAGGTTTTTAAGATTGTGACCCCTGTGACCCTATTTGGGGTCATGGGGTCACGAAACCTACAGTTTAGAATCCCAATTGGCCAAGGAGTCTACATGCAGTCTTCCAGCTCAATAGACCTTTGGGAACTGAAGATGATGATGAAAATAAGTTTTTAAGGTTGTGACTCCTGTGACCCTTATTTGGGTCATGGGGTCACGAAATATACACTTTAGAATCCCCATTGGCCAAGGAGTCTGCACATATAATTTCAGCTCTCTAGACCTTTTGGAACTTAAGAAAAAGATGAAAATAGGTTTTTAAGGTTGTGACCCCTGTGACCCTATTTGGGGTCACAGGGTCACCAAAGTTACAAATTAGAATCCCCATTGTCCAAGGAGTCTGCACATATCATTTTTAACTCTCTACTCCTTTTGGAACTGGAGAAGAAGATGAAGATAGGTTTTTAAAGTTGTGACCCCTGTGACCCTATTTGGGGTCACAGGGTCACCAAAGTTACTAATTAGAATCTCCATATGTTAAGGTACCTGTACACAAATTTCAGCTCTCTAATGTGTATGGTTCATGAGGAGAAGTCGCCAATATCAGACAGTGAAAGAAGTCCATACTAAAATATCCAAGGAGAAATAAATTTGCCATAGACTGTCATCTAATGGAGAAAAATAGGTTTTTAAGATTGTGACCCCTGTGACCCTATTTGGGGTCATGGGGTCACGAAACCTACAGTTTAGAATCCCGATTGGCCAAGGAGTCTGCACATATCATTTTCAACTCTATAGTCCTTTTAGTACTGGAGAAGAAGATGAAATTAGGTTTTTAAGGTTGTGACCCCTGTGACCCTATTTGGGGTCATCGGGTCACGAAATCTACAATTAAGAATCCCCATTGGCCAAGGAGTCTGCACATATCGTTTTTAACTCTCTAGTCCTTTTAGAACTGGAGAAAAAGATGAAAATAGGTTTTTAAGGTTGTGACCCCTGTGACCCTATTTTGGGTCACAGGGTCAACAAAGTTACAAATTAGAATCCCCATTGTCCAAGGAGTCTGCACATATCATTTTTAACTCTCTACTCATTTTGGAACTGGAGAAGAAGATGAGAATTGGTTTTTAAGGTTGTGACCCCTGTGACCCTATTTAGAGTCACAGGGTCACCAAAGTTACAAATTAGAATCCCCATTGTCCAAGGAGTCTGCACATATCATTTTTAACTCTCTACTCCTTTTGGAACTGGAGAAGAAGATGAAAATAGGTTTTTAAAGTTGTGACCCCTGTGACCCTATTTGGGGTCACAGGGTCACCAAAGTTACAAATTAGAATCTCCATATGTTAAGGTACCTGTACACAAATTTCAGCTCTCTAATGTGTATGGTTCATGAGGAGAAGTCGCCAATATCAGACAGTGAAAGAAGTCCATACTAAAATATCCAAGGAGAAATAAATTTGCCATAGACTGTCATCTAATGGAGAAAAATAGGTTTTTAAGATTGTGACCCCTGTGACCCTATTTGGGGTCATGGGGTCACGAAACCTACAGTTTAGAATCCCGATTGGCCAAGGAGTCTGCACATATCATTTTCAACTCTATAGTCCTTTTAGTACTGGAGAAGAATATGAAATTAGGTTTTTAAGGTTGTGACCCCTGTGACCCTATTTGGGGTCATCGGGTCACGAAATCTACAATTTAGAATCCCCATTGGCCAAGGAGTCTGCACATATCGTTTTTAACTCTCTAGTCCTTTTAGAACTGGAGAAAAAGATGAAAATAGGTTTTTAAGGTTGTGACCCCTGTGACCCTATTTGGGGTCACAGGGTCAACAAAGTTACAAATTAGAATCCCCATTGTCCAAGGAGTCTGCACATATCATTTTTAACTCTCTACTCATTTTGGAACTGGAGAAGAAGATGAAAACAGGTTTTTAAAGTTGTGACGCCTGTGACCCTATTTGGGGTCACAGGGTCACCAAAGTTACAAATTAGAATCTCCATATGTTAAGGTACCTGTACACAAAATTTCAGCTCTCTTATGTGTATGGTTCATGAGGAGAAGTCGAAAGTGTCCAAAGTTTACGGACGGACGGACAACGGACGACGGACGGACGCCGGACAACGGGCCATGCCATAAGCCCATCTGGACTTTCAGTCCTGATGAGCTAAAAATTGAAAAGCTACCAGTCCTGACAAAAAAATTACCAGTCCTGACCAAAAAGTAACCAGTCCTGGCAAAAAGTAGCCAGTTCAAGGACTAGCTGATATTATTTTAAACACTGTAAACATATAGGCGACAAGTTTCAGTTTTCTAGGCCTTATACTTCAGGAGAAGATGAAAATAGATTTCTAGGACGTTCCTGTTGCCTTTATTATTATTATAAAGCTACAATTCATCATCCTCACTAGTCAAGGAGTCTGTACACAAAGTTTCAGCTTTCTAGGCCTCATGGATCTGGAGAAGATGAAAATAGGTTTTTAGGGCGTGACCCCTGTGACCCTTATTAGGGGTCACAGAGCGCCCAAAGCTACAATTTATAATCCTCACTTGTCAAGGAGTCTGTACTCAAAGTTTCAGCTTTCTAGGCCTCATGGTTCTGGAGAAGACGATGAAAATAGGTTTTAAGGCGTGGCATATGTGGCCCTTATTAGGGGTCACAGGGCGCCCAAAGCTACAATTTATAATCCTCACTAGCCAAAGGAGTCTGTTCACAAAGTTTCAGCTTTCAAGGCCTTATGGTTCTGGAGAAGAAGTCGAAATTCCACAAGTTTACGGACGGATGGACGGATGGACGGTAGGACGCAGGACACCATGCCATGCCATAAGCCCATCGGGCCTTACAGGCCAGGTGAGCTAAAAAGGAGATTTTCAATAAGAATTATTAATTCTAACTTTGGAATTGCTTTTTATTGCAGTGATAACATCTATCATAAATTATTATGCTTCATTTGCAGATATTTTCAGTAGATTAGTAATCTTTTACCTTCAGTTATTGTGTTATCAAGGTTAGCTTTATATTGTTTGCTTATTGATAAAATATTTATATTTAATTGTATTTGTATAATTTAGACAAATTTTCTTGGTTATATTCATTTACTACTTGAGACAATATCTTGTATTTTATTGTCAATGAAGTTGTATTGTAAAATGTATCTTAATTAATTTTTTATTCTTCTGTAATTGTAAAATAAAGTAAGGAATCTTTTTTCTGTTTCTTTTGTAGTTTTTCAACGCCACCATTTGACAACAAATTGATCACTTGGCTAAAGAATTCAAACTTAAAACAAGGCAACATAATGGGAGCTGAATAAATTTTCAGGCCCTTTTATTGCCATGATGTCCCCTGTAAATAATGTTGCCAACCCTTATTGCCAGACTATCAGTGCATCATATTGTCACCTCTGAGAGAACAACTGTCAATGGAAATAAAGTGTTCATAATATGGTTCAGATGAATAAACTATAAATCTTGTGTTAACATTTGTCTGTTCTTGCTACAACAACCATGTATATTGCATAATTTCTTGAGGTTAGCTGTAAGATGAGCAATAAACAGAAAATTGCATTTTACAAGATAAAATACTGAGGTCAAGACATAAGACACAGTACTCATAACCATACACAAAAAACCCTGAAAAATATGCCAAAAACCTTTCTCACAACAATATTAACCACAGACCTCTTTTCTTATACATTTGGGTAAATATAAGGGACAATCTCTTGAAGGCATTGATAGTAGCTGCAATACATCTTGAATATAGTTAAATTTGTCTGTTTTAAATTCATAGAATTGAGATTTTTCATAAAGTAAAAATAAATAACTTATTTTAAAAGTCGCAAAATTCAATTGTCTTATTGTGCAAAAACAGTCAGGTATTCTTGTCTCCGTCCTATGCATTTTATGTCTGAAAGATAGACACATATCAATAATTCAAGAAAATATGGCTTAGTCTTTAGAATTTGATTTCCAAACAGACAGGTAGATGGAGCACTTTGTAGGTAGGTATGGTGTGACTACAATGGCATTATTCATGAATGTCAGGCTGGTTTCAGACCAGGGTACTCAACCATTGATCACATCTTCAGTTTGCAGGCAATAGCACACAAGTACCTCACTAGAACAAAAGGCAGATTTTACTGCATCTTTGTTGACTTTTCAAAAGCATTTGATAGAGTGGATCATGATGTTTTATTAAACAGTTTGAGGAAAGTGGGTCTCAAAGGAAATTTTATTAAACTTCTGGCATCAATGTATTCCAACCTTTCAGCATGTGTGAGATCATCAACTGGGCTATAGAATATTTTGAATGTAACATTGGAACCAGCCAGGGATGTGTATTAGGCCCAAAATTATTTATCATTTACTTAAATGAACTCATATGCCAACTAGAGCAGAAAGGTGGAGAAGGAATATTTGTAACAACTGATTTTCCCAAAATATATGCACTTGTGTATGCAGATGATGTGTCAATAGCTGATAGTGTTCTACAACTTCAGAAGAAAACTAGATTAGCGTTTGCGGGATACCGCAAAAGCAGAGCAGCCCCGGAACTTTGGGTTTCGCCTTACCCTGTTCCGCCTTTTACAGGCCTCACCAAATTGGGAATTTTCTAGTGACCTTGACCTTTGACACTCAAGGTCACACAATCAATGAACACATTTCATTGAGTATAACATTATTGTAATGAAATAAAGTGTTAAAAATAAAATTAATCCATTTTCTCCATATATGTTGACCTTGCTGTGACCTTGACCTTCGACAGTTAGTACCCAAAACTTTGTGAAAATGTTTTACTTCTCAAGAGATAATACATACAAAATCTTAACTTCATAGCACAAAAACTTTTCAAGTTATTGTGTTTACAAGGAATTGCAATAACTCATATCTCGTGACCTTGACCTTTGACCTTCAAGGTCACACAATAATTGAACACTTTTTATTGAGTATAACAATCATGTATTGATTAAAAGTGATCATAGTTAAAATTAAGCATTTTCGCTAAACCATGCTTAAGTCATGATCTTGCTGTGACCTTGACCTTTGACAGATTGTAGCCGAAACCTTTTCAAAATTGTTTACCTTTCCAAGGATGATATATACCAAGTTAGAGCTTCATAGCACAAAAACTTTTCAAGTTACTGTGTTTACAAAGAATTTTGTGGTGATTTTATAACTCGTGACCTTGACCTTTGAACTTGAAAGTGAACATGTCATAATGATTCCCTGTAAGTATTAACATTTAGACATGTTCATGAGTTCTGAAAAGCTAAATGGGATAAAGTTATACCCCAATTTAGTGCATTCTTAGCGTGAATACATATCTCGTGACCTTGACCTTTGACCTTGAAAGTGAACGTGTCAAAATCATAATAAGAGAATAAGAGTTCTGGAAAGCTTAGTGGAAAAAAGTTATAGCTAGTAGTACGAGTGCTGCGGCGATGGAAACTTCACAAAAACTGATAGCAGCCCCGTCCTTAGACGGGGCTGCTAATAAACCTAGTGTGTATGAAAATCAGAGACACGTAATACTTGATTGATGGCGGTAAACTCTCACGCTGGACGTTTGGTTTCATTATTGATTTGGTTTCAACATATTTTTATTCATTAAAGGATCCGGTTCGGTAAACAAGCAAATCTTTATATTTATAAAGATAATATAAGATATACTTATAAAAATACCTCACCGGTACAAAACATGATGAACAAAATACACAAGAAGTAGACATATATCAAAACCAAGAAATTCAGAACATGACATATCTATGTTTCAAAACTAGGTGATATATTGCCAGCAGTTGGTTTTTATATGATGTTTTCATTTTACGATGTTTCATCAAATCGCTTACTCTTGCAGATAAAATGATTTTTGGATTTTTCATTGTTCCCATAGATTTCTTTTACAAGATATGTGCTGCCTTCCAGTGCGCTAACCTTATTTTCATTTTATTAATCCCATTCCGGTTTACCTGTAACCTTATTCCGGTATTGGTTGCACATGCTTTTTGTGCAGTGTCGCTGTATGGAGCTGTTTCCAGCGTGCAGGCATTTTTTCTGTATTGTGTTTCGGAATGAGCCTTCGCCGCCGGACATATGTTTTGGGAACCACTCAATGTTTCGGGAAAGATACAGCCACCAAAGTGTATGTAAAACAATATTGTGTATTTCCGCAGTGTATTTGCAGTGTATAATTTATTTGTATTAAGCAAATTAGGTGTATGTTCATTAATTTTCTGTATTGCTCCAGTGTAACAGTATTTCGATTCATACTGTCAAATATAGTTTCTATTTTAGCATCTTTTTACGTTTTCCAGTAGTATCTCACTAAGTTTTATCTTTTTAGCAGTAAATAAGCAAACTTAGAGTAATTTCTGTGCAGAATTTCTATCCCAGTAAAGCAATCTTGACAGTGGTGTGAAAATGAAGCATTCATAAAATATCTCATATCAGCACTAGGCTTAGGAGTGATGGAGTTGCGTCCCTTGATTTCAGTGATGTTTGTCAGTATTTCAATTCACTTGGTAAACAACAAAAACTGTATTTCTTTTAAATTTATTTATTCAGTAATATCTTGGGAACTTTATCAGTATTATTCAGTGTATTTTACACATGGTGATACATTGATTATTTAGGAATTTTCGATTGTCTTTAAATATTTTAGGACTTGTGACTTTTATTTTATTTATTACAGCTTTTCACCCTACATAAATCCACAACACACTGTGGTTTGTCTACGATATGGAAGAAAATAAAAACTGATATGACGCTAACACGTCTTGTTCTTCCTTGCTGTCGTGGACAGGGGTTAGCTACCAGCATAGTGAAAAGACTTTGAGGGCTGTATCCAGGACTACCATCTCATCATGTCAGACGAGCATGGAGCTGTGGGCGGTGAGGACAAGCGGTCTAGGAAAAAGACAGAAGCAGGACAGGCTATGTATGAGTCAATAAGAAATCGTCAATTGGCTAACATTGAACGATTATGGAATGAAATTAACTTTCAAGTAGACTTAGATAGTGACATGATACATCTTCGTGAACAGGAAAAGACATTTTTAAGGCAGGTTGATAAATATCTCGCTATGTGCAGTAATTATCAGCTATTTCTAGAAAGGACATACACTAGTGAGAGTAGAGATGATCTGCAAGATTATCTTCTTGTGTACAATGGACGCTATTCAGAAATTGAATCGACAAAGAATATTGTGGATGAAGCAATTCATTATAAACTGGCAAATGAACACTTGTCTAGCGTATATAGGAAATCTAAATCAAGTTCACGTGGTAGAAGTTCACAACAATCTTCTTTAAAGGCCCGCATGAAAGCTGAAGCTGCCAAACAGCCATCAGCGTGATGAGAGAGCTCGATGTTGCACCAAGTGAAGAAATGGACCTCCTTATCAAGTGGCTTGGACCGGAGTCGTCGAAGCAAGCACTCAGTCTGAGGGCATCAAACTTCAACGACACCACACGAGGGTTTCAGCAGATCTGGCAGAGACTCGATGAGCGCTACGGCTCACCTGAGATGGTTGAGAACACTTTAAGACAGAAATAGGATAATTTCCCTAAGCTAAGCATAAAAGACAATAAGAAGTTGTTTCGATTGTCAGATTTATTGTCAGAGATTGAAGCTGTTAAAATGTGTAAGCAATATAGGTCATTGTTAGCATATTTTGATTCCACCAGTGGTGTTTCACCTATTGTATGCAAATTGCCGTTCAGTTTACAGGAAAAGTGGAAGAGCACAGTGAAGTTCATCAGAGACCTGAGCAGAATAAGGAATGACCCAAGCTTCTCGTTTGAGCAGACCGGTTTGAGCAAGACCGACAGGAACCAGAGTAAGCAGACAACCTTCAAGACCAATAAGGTATTCACAAAGAAAACTGAGATTAACCCTCAAGCTGAAACACTTTATTGCCCTTACCATGGTACAACAAAACATTCACTAAATCAGTGTAGATCATTGAAGTCAAAGAGTTACAGTGAAAGGAAAGAGTTCCTAAAGAAGCATGGATTTAGTTACCGATGTTGTACAAGTAACAAACATTTGGCCAAAAACTGTATGGAAACTGTGAAATGTAACTTGTGTGGTCATTGTAAACACCCAACCTTTCTTCACCTTGACCAGTTTGTTCGTGCACCAGACTATGGTGGGGAGAAGCCTGGAGACCCTGTCACGTCCAAGTGTACACAGATCTGCAGACAGCCTGGAGACCCTGTCACGTCCAAGTGTACACAGATCTGTGGACAGACATTTGGAGGTAAATCCTGTGCCAAAACTGTGTTGGTGAGAGTTTATCATAAGAGTCAACCAGACAGATTTGTGAAAGCATATGTCATATTGGATGATCAAAGGAATGTGTCCTTAGCTCGTCCTGAACTTTGTGATGCTTTGAACATTGATGGTGAAGGCCATTCAGTACACAATCTCATCTTGTGCAGGCCTCACAGAAGCTGATGGCAGGAAAGTTTCTGATTTAGTTTTTGAATCACTTGACAGAAGCAACAGTCTTGATATTGCTAATGTGATTGAATGCTCTCAAGTACCAGACTTAAGAGATGAGATACCTACTCATGAGATTGTTTGTAACTACCCTCATCTACAGGACATCAGTATTCCCCAACTTGCTAATGATGCTGACATTTTCCTCTTAATAGGAAGAGACGTTATCGAGGCACACCATGTTTTGGACCAGAGGATCGGATCGCCATATGCTCAACTGCTGCCACTTGGATGGGTGGTGATCGGCGAGTCTTGTCTCGGCAAGGTACATCAACCTAATCAGTTAACTGTGAACAAGACACACTTGTACAGGACTAAGAACGACCAGCGTGCTACTATTTTCCAGCCCTGCCACAACGACATTCATCTGAAGGAGATATTTGCCTTAACTCAAGAAGAAGAACAACTTGCCTATTCAGCAGAAGATCTGGTATTTCTAGAGCTTATGGACAAAGAAATGGTAATGGGACCTGAGAAACAGTGGATCGCACCTCTGCCTTTCAAACAGGAAAGACCACGCTTACCAAGAAACAAGTCACAAGCACTGAAGAGAGCTTACACCTTGGATAGAAGTCTTCAGCGAGATGAAATTAAGAAGAAACACTTCGTCGATTTCATGAAGAAACTGCTAGTCTCCAAGCATGCCGAAGTGGCACCTGACTTAAAAAACGAAGAGGAACATTGGTATCTACCCATCTTTCGAGTCTATCACCCGAAAAAGCCCGGACAGATACGTGCTGTGCTGTGCTGACTCGTCCGCAGCATACAATGGATTATCCCTTAACGACGTTCTGCTCCAGGGACCCGACCTTATGAACAGTTTATTGGGAGTGCTAATGAGATTTAGGAAGGAAGAGGTTGCAGTTATGGCTGATATTCAAAGAATGTTTCATTGCTTTCAGGTCAGGGAGGAACACAGGAACTTTCTTCGCTTCTATTGGTATGAAGATAACAATCCTTCAAGGACTTGATAAATCTGGATCTTACAACAGACACATATCCCCTACAAAGGAGGTTAGGATTGCTTTGGAACATAAATACGGACACCTTCGTATTTCAAACCTCAAGAGATGTGAAACCTTGCACCCGGAGAGGTACTTTGTCTAAAATGCACATTATTTTTTATCCCCTTGGATTTATAGCACCCATCGTGATTCAGGGAAAAGTATTTCTCCGAGAACTAGTTCAAGACAAGTATGACTGGGATCAAGAGCTTGAACCTGACAAGAAAATGGAGTGGGAGAGATGGAGAGATTCCCTGACTGCTCTTGAGAACATTGAAATACCTCGAATGTATTTACCTACATCTTTCAGAGAATCAAACACAAAAGAACTACATGTTTTTTCCAATGCATCTGAGAAAACTATAGCCTCCTCAGCTTATTTGAAGATGACAGACAAGAATGGATCTTCACATACAGGATTTGTTTTCCGAAAAGCCAAGGTTGTTCCTAATCATGCACATACTATACCCCGTTTGGAGCTTTGTGCATCTGTTCTAGCAGTAGAAGTGGCTGGCTTAGTGACAAATCATCTAGACTTGCCCCCAGATGGTTTTCATTACTACACTGACAGTAGAATAGTTCTAGGCTATATTAACAACACAACAAAGAGATTCAAAGTCTATGTTTCGAACAGGGTGCAGAAGATAAAAACATTTTCAGAACCTAACCAGTGGTCTTATGTCCCAACCAGTCAGAATCCGGCCGATGCTGCGACCAGACCCGTGTCAGTTCTCAACTTCAACGAGAGTAGGTGGTTGAAAGGTTCCCCTGAAGTAATCAACAGAACTGTATCTACACAAGATTCTTCAAGTCTGACTACAGATGAGGACATTGAGGAAACGGTCTGTACAGCATCAACTAAAGTATCAATCTGTCAAGGTTTAGGATCGCAAAGATTGGACGATTCTCTGAATGGGAACGACTTGTCAGAGCCATCGCTTTACTGAAGGGATTCATATGCAGTCGAAATAAACAGCAAGTTTCATGTAATGATGCTTTCAGGAATGCAGAACTTGTCATTATCAGAGAGGTACAAAAGGAAGTATTCAGGAAGGAAATTGAATGTCTACAGAATGGTTCACCACTTCCAAGAAGTAGTAATCTTGTAACTTTGAATCCATATCTTGATGAAAATGGACTGTTATGTGTCGGAGGTAGACTTTGACATTTACAAGTTGAAACAAAACAGAAGAGCCCAATCATTATTCCGAGACAGCATCAAATCGGCAAGCTTTTGGTGAGACATTACCACAGTCTCGTCAAACACCAAGGACGCCATTTCACAGAGGGAGCAATCAGAGAAGCGGGATACTGGATCATTGGTGGAAAACGATTGATTTCTTCAGTAATTCACCGCTGTGTGAAATGCAGGAGTTACGAGGTAAACAAGAGAACCAGATAATGGCGGACCTACCAAGTGATCGGCTGACACCAGCACCGCCATTTACTTACACAGGCATCGACGGCTTTGGGCCGTGGACTGTAGCGTCAAAGAAAACTAGATGTGGACTAGCTCAAAGTAAAAGGTGGGCAATATTGTTTACATGCCTAGTCTGCAGGGCAATACACATTGAGCTGGTAGAAGAAATGTTGTCTTCGTCTTTTATAAACACATTGCGGTGCTTCATAGCGATAATAGGCTAGGTAAAGGAATTTCGCTCGGACAAAGGTACAAATTTTGTTGGATCTTCAGATATTTTAGGATTTCACTCCTTGAATGTGGAAGATGGGGAAGTAGGACAGTTTCTATAATGATAATCAAACAAGATGGATCTTTAATGCACCCCATTCCTCTCACATGGGTGGAGCCTGGGAGAGGATGATAGGAACTGTTCGACGCATTCTCGACAGCATGTTAGGAGATATTTCACCCAGGAAATTCACTCATGAGGTGTTGAGCACACTTATGCAAGAAGTATGTGCTATTGTCAATAGTTGACCTATTGTGCCAGTCTCAACTGACCCAGATAATCCTTTCATATTGACCCCATCTGTTCTGTTGACCCAGAAGACAGGTACTGGACTGGATTCATTCACTATCAGTGATGATGATACCAGCTCTTTATTCAAAGCACAATGGAAGCAAGTACAGAGTCTTGGGAACACATTCTGGAAAAGATGGCGCGTGGAATATCTGCATACTCTACAAAAGAGAAGGAAATGGAACAAAGCGAAAACTAACATTAAGGATGGAGACTTTGTCTTACTTATTGAGAAGAACATTCATAGAAATGAATGGCCAGTAGGAATCATTGAGAACGCTTTAACAAGCAATGATGGAAAAGTGCGTAAAGCGGTTGTGAGACTGATCAGGGATGGTAAAGCGACACATCTCACCCGACCAATCACTGAGATGATCCTTCTGATGTCAGAAAACTAATAACTTGTTTTCTTTCAGATTTCACACTTTTGTTTGTAAATCGATGTAAATAGTTTATTGATGTATGATACTTTGTATTACATTTTGGACAATTTTGGATGTTTGAAACAATTTGTTTCAATATTTTCTAGCAGAATAGTGTCTTTCATGTATAATATACTGTTTCTTTTTTTTAGGACAATTTCTCAATTTTGGAGCAGTTGTACTGCCTAAAGGCTATTTTGGCATTTGTTTTGGAGCAGTTGTACTGCTAAAGGCCATTTTGGCAATTGTTTTTGTGATCACAATGTTTTTGGACCCTCTTAAGGAATGCTTGAGAGCATATATTGTATTTTTCATATTTTTGGAATGTAAAGGTACATTTTCTGCATCAGGTACCTATATTTTTTGTCACTTTTGGAATATTTTTGGATTTGTCGTAAGTGTATGACATATGTCGCTTTTGGAATGTAATATCTTTGTTCAAGATATTAGGTGGGGAGTTTGCTGCCTTCCAGTGCGCTAACCTTATTTTCATTTTATTAATCCCATTCCGGTTTACCTGTAACCTTATTCCGGTATTGGTTGCACGTGCTTTTCGTGCAGTGTCGCTGTATGGAGCTGTTTCCAGCGTGCAGCTGCAGGCATTTTTTCTGTATTGTGTTTCTGAATGAGCCTTCGCCGCCGGACATATGTTTTGGGAACCACTCAATGTTTCGGGAAAGATACAGCCACCAAAGTGTATGTAAAACAATATTGTGTATTTCCGCAGTGTCTTTGCAGTGTATAATTTATTTGTATTAAGCAAATTAGGTGTATTTTCATGCATTTTCTGTAATGCTCCAGCGTAACAGTATATCGATTCATACTGTCAAATATAGTTTCTATTTTAGCATCTTTTTACGTTTTCCAGTAGTATTTCCCTAAGTTTTATCTTTTTAGCAGTAAATAAGCAAATTTAGAGTAATTTATGTGCAGAATTTCTATCCCAGTAAAGCACCCTTGACAGTGGTGTGAAATTGAAGCATTCATAAAATATCTCATATCAGCACTAGGCTTAGGAGTGACGGAGTTGCGTCCCTTGATTTCAGTGATGTTTGTCAGTATTTCAATTCACTTGGTAAACAACAAAACTATTTATTTTACATTTATTATTCAGTAATATCTTGGGAACTTTATCAGTATTATTCAGTGTATTTTACACATGGTTATACATTTATTATTTAGGAATTGTTTATTGTCTTTAAATATTTTAGGACTTGTGACTTTATTTATTACAGCTTTTCACCCTACATAAATCCACAACACACCGTGGTTTGTCTACGATATGGAAGAAAATAAAAGCTGATCCGACGCTAACACGTCTTGTTCTTCCTTGCTGTCGTGGACAGGGGTTAGCTACCAGCATAAGATATATAAGAGCATGATATACAAGTATATGATATATAACAGAGTTGAATTTGTTATTAAAATAAACAAACAATCTCACTTCTTATTCAGTCATATCTTAGTTAAAGATTAGGAATAGAGGAGACAATTTTTTTCCAATCTAATGAAGTCATTATTTCTTTTAGATATGAAATTTTCAACTATAAGTATAAATGTATCTTTTAGAATGTGAACAAAGTCTTTGACTTTTGGAATCTTATTTTTCAAGTTGCAAACATAAATGTGTCTTTTAGCCAAAAGATGATTAATTAATGGTTGGATACTTAAAGTACCAAACCAAACGACAAATTCTGTCAAATTTAATTCCAATTAATTTTGAATCATCCAAATTTGAAGTTCATTCCAAAAATTATTTTTTCCTCACATTCCCGATATACATGGCTTAAACTTTCATCTGTATCATTACAAAATAAACAAACAGTATTTTCAACAAGTTTCATGTTCTTAAGTTATTTTTTTGTTTAAATAGTTCCATGTAAAAATCTGAATTGGAAATCAAGTATTTTCACATCCTTTATAATATTCCTATAAAAATAGAGCCATGGGCTCTGTAGCTCATCAAACTTTTAATGGAAATAGGTTTTCAAGGTTATGACCCCTGTGATATCAATTGGGGTCATGGGGTCACAAAATCTACAATTTAGAATCCCAGTTGGCCAAGGAGTCTACACACAACTTTTCAGCTCTCTAGACCTTTTGGAACTTGAGAAGAAGATGAAAATAGGTTTTTAAGATTTTGACCCCTGTGACCCAAATGGGGGTCATGGCATCACAAAATCTACAATTTAGAATCCCCGTTGGCCAAGGAGTCTACACACAACTATTCAGCTTTCTAGACCTTTTGAAACTGGAGTGGAAGATGAAATAGGTTTTTAAGGTTTTGACCCCTGTGACCCCAATTGGGGTCATGGTGTCACAAAATCTACAATTAAGAATCCCCTTTTGCCAAGGAGTCTGCACATCAAATTTCAGCTCTCTAAAGTCATTGGTTCTGGAAAAGAAGTCGAAATAGTGAAAAGTTTACTGATGGACGGACGGATGGACGGACGCCGGACGCCATGCCATAAGCCCATCGGGTCTTTCAGACCTGATGAGCTAAAAAGTAAAAATCAAATGCCAATCAAAATAAATATCTTGAAATAAAATTTCCCATCTCTGACAAATAGAAGGTAGAATGCTGTCAGACATCAGTTTATCATAGAATTTTCTAGAACCTTTCATGGGTGTCATGAAGTCTTTATGAAGGCATTGATGTGGAATTGCTTTACCTGTATGTGACTGTGTTCTTTCAAAGTGTTTTTCCATGAGTAAGGCAAAATATATAAAATATATGCAAGATCTATATATATGTAACACTTATCCCAAATTTATTTTTCAAATCTTCAAAACGCACAACACCTTCATCATTATACAAATCTTGAATTGTCAGAATTTCCTTATTTGCCCAGTGTCTAATAAAGTGGTGTGGGTTCCTGAAGTTGTGGTTGAGCCATATTGGTTGGGATAGGATTTCATTTATATTTTCTTCAATTTGGCATTTTTGACAGTAAGTTTCCATGCTTTCAATACATCTCTCCAAAAAGGATAATCTGTTTCAACAATATCTTGAACATTGGCCCCATATTTCAATATATCTTTAAGTGGGAATTTACCTGGGTTATTAACCTTAGGTATATTAATATAGCGTTTGAGAATAGACAGTTTCAAGGAATTCATAAAAGTTTTAATGTCTATCATACGCAGACCCCCCTCTTTAAAATCTTTTTTTTTTCAAATTGGTGCGTTTAATTTTATATATCTTATCATTCCAAATAAATCTAAAAAACAATCATTCAGGGGAGGTTATAAATTCGCCAGGAGGGTTTCGTAAACTTTTGAAAATATGAACTAGTTTAGAAAGGGCTAGTGTTTTGATAACAGTAATTTTGCCAATCAATGTCAAAGTTCTCCATGCTCCCTTTAGTCTTTTTCTTGTGTTGATAACCCATAGATCTTGCAATGTAGGAGTAAATTTATTCCCCAAAACTTCAAATTCCTTTCTTTGCCATTCTATGTCTAAATCTTGACACAATGTATCATTGCTACCAGCTTTTGAGCCAATCCAGATTGCCTTAGTCTTATCAATATTCATTTTCAACCCTGACATATTGTAGAAAGTATTTAGTGTGTCAATAGCAGCATACAAACTATCATCTGAGCCATCTAAAAATAATTCAGTATTATCCGCATATTGGCCTAACTTATATTCTTGATCATCAATATCAATACCTTTTATTTCATCATTTTGTCTGATCATACATCCAAGGATTTCAGCTACAAATAAAAACAAATATGGTGATAATGGATCACCTTGTCTACAGCCCCGTTCATTGGGAAAGAAATCAGATAGATGTCCATTCTGAATGACACATGAGGTGGTTTCATAAGTCAATTTATAAACCTCCAGTGACCCGGGGCTTACTCTAGAATTTATCGGAAATTTATTTTGATTGGGATTATACACGTTTTAAAATACTTTGTTTCAAAGGCCTTCTACGAATAAATACAATCACAAAATATCATATTTTTGACAAATCACAAATAAATTGTTCGCAAGCCTGGTTTCGATTTCTGCACCACTCGCTGACTAAACTGGCGCCTTTGACAACTCGGCTATAAAGACCCACGAGAACAAAGATGTATTTTCCGCAGTGACAATCATGTCAACTTCATGAGGCAGATAGCGAGCGCAAAGCACGTGCAGGGCGCGGATGTGCTCTCCGTTTGCTCATGGTGATTCCCTACCAGTAAAAATCAATGAATCCATTTTTATACTTATTATTGAAATTATTTTGTAACTACGGTTTATCTCGGTTCATAAGTTAGATCAAAACCTCGCCCTCGGTGTTGTTTGATAATGTAAGCCCTCAGCCTCGGGAAATTGGGGCGGGCCTGTCGGCCCTTTCAAATTTCCCTCTGCCGCGGGCTTACATTATCAACAACACCTCTGGCTCGGTTTTGATCCTACACATATTAACCAGCGAATAATCTCAGGACCAAATCAAAATTTTGCCAGGACAGAATTAATGAAATCTTTAGAAACTGTGTCAAAAGCTTTTTCAAAATCAATTAAAATCAAAAGGCCTTTCAAATTTCTTTTCCTTGTTTCGAACATAATGTCATAAAGTAATCTTGTATTTTCACTTAGAGTTCTGCCTGGCATAAACCCTGTCTGATTATCATGTATTAAGGAATCTAAACTTCTTTTTAATCTGTTAGCTATACAGGCACCTAAAATTTTATAAAGAGCATTTAATAAAGTAATTGGCCTCCAATTCTTTAATTGAGTTCTATCTTTATTAGCTTTTGGGATACAGGTGAGAACACCTGTCTTCATTGTTACAGACATCATGTTTCTATCATAAACATCTTCAATAAATCTGAAAACCCATCTGAAAAAAGTGAATAATGTTATGTTTAGTTTCCTCTGGGAAAACCACTTCTGTATAATAAAAATATACTTATTGGTGATCAACCTATAAAAAGTAAAACTTTTTTTTAACATGACATTATCAATATTTCCTGCCTGCTAAATGATAATGGCGACTATGTGTCTCTTGAACAATTTTGTCATGTCTATTTTAAGATAAATTTCCTTGAATTTCATGGAATTATAAAAGCAATTGAAAAATACTGAAAGCTCCTTAGTATTCACAAAACAGAAGTATTTCCAGATATCAATACATGCTTATGTGTCAGGAATCTCCTGGCATGTAACAGAGGATAAAAAAAATATTATTTTAAATCAACTGATAATGATGAAAAACTTAAGGTAATTGTGAAATGGGAAGAAGAGACTTAAATTAATATAAATCATCTTGATATCTTTATTAAACCTTTCAAAACAACATTAGATCCCAAATTGGGGTGGATGCAAATCAGACTGCTTCACAGAATCCTACCTGTAAATACCCACTTGATTAAGATGCATTTGGTTGAAAGTAATCTCTGTACACTCTGTGCTGCAGAACCTGAGACAATAATTCATCTTTTTGGGAATTGTAGAGCCACTAAAAACTTCTGGCAAGCTTTTTCACAATGGGTGGAGATGAATTGTATGCATACAGGAAATATAAATCTTCATTGTCAGCTGATTCTTTTTGGGTGTTCACCCACATTCCATACAGATGATACCTTTGATTTGATATTACTTTTAGCAAAATACCATATTTATAAGTGCAAGTTGAGGAAGATAGCTCCAAAATTATCACAATTTAAGCATGAACTTAAATATTATTATTCAATAGAAAAAATAAGATTTTGGAATAAGTCTAAGTTTAATGAATTTGAAAGTAAATGGGCAATGTATGCCAAACTTGTTTTTGATAATTATTAGTATGGAGAACATATTAATCATTTTTTTTTAAATTACAAAGGTGTGAATGTGTGAGTGAATGATTGTCTTTGTCCTTTTAAGTTTTTTTCTTGTATGTCTAAAAAAAAAACTGACCATGTTTCAAGACTACGTGTGTATATGTACAATGTTATCAGGAATAGGATAAAAAAAATTATTTTTTTTAAAACTCCTGAAAACCCAAACTTTAAGTTCTTTCCAAAAGAATTTGAAAAAATCTATGGGAAAACATCTATTACAGCAATTGCAACTTCATTTATGTCTATTTCCCTTTCCAATTTTTCTGTGAGCTCTCCACTTAAGACCGGAGTTATAATATTGTCTAAGTTTCAGTTAGCTTCGAAATTTCTATCTGAAGAATAAAGTTTGTTTGTAAAATTGCTTAACCTCATATAAAATTGAGTCACCATCTGTTATTTCCTGATTTTTGTCTGTGATAATTTTATTTATTGATTTGTTTACATAATTCCTAGTTTCTAGATGACAGAAATATTTTGTAGGTTTTTCTCCTTCTTCATACTTTAGAATTTTATTTCTCAACTGAATTCTTATTTCTCCTTCTTTAACCTGCTGCAATTCTAATTTTGATTTTGTTAGTTCTGCAAGTAAAGGGTCAATAACCAGATTCCAATCTCCAACAATAGCTATAATTCATTTTCCAAATCACAAATATTTCAAATAGGTTTATATAAAATTTAGGGTCATCATTGTTTGGTCCATAAATATTTGCGAGTGTAAATCTTTTTTCTTCAACGGTTATGTCAGCAACAATATAATTTCCATTCTCATCTTCCAATGTTCTATGTATAGTAACATCAATGTTATTATTAAAAAGTATAGCCACTCCTTTGCAATTAGATCTTAAAACACAACAACTCCTTTGGGCAACTAAATTTATTCTACAGTAAGGCAATGGCAACATACATGGGTAAAGCTGTAGCAGGGCAATAGCAGGCATAAGGCAGGGCTGCAAATCAGGCAATGATTAATATGAAAAGGCATGGCATAAAATAACAACAATATACACATTAGGGAAGATTGCGCAATGTAATTAGAACTTAAAATACATGTTACATAATGTTACCTGCTCCTGTCTCATAAAGATCAGGACTTTTGTGTAGGTAAATAATTAGGGAGAGGTGGGTGGGGAGCAATAAAATTAGTGTGGGCATAGCAAGGCAGCGAATCTAAGACTGACTACACAAAGGGGGGACAGATCCCAGGGAGCAGGGGAACTTGTATTGTAACTATGGTGACAGAGATGTTTAGGGGATGTGATTGGATGCTTGGGGACTCCCTGGAATAGAACAGTCACAAGATGAGAGTGGTACATACAGGAGACAGCTGATTGGTTGGAGAGGAGAGGGACCCCTTTAGGTAGGAAGTGCAAGGGGTAGCTAGGGGCAACAGAGAGGCATGCAGTGTAGCTAAAATTAGCCTTCCTCAGGAGTTGCTGTTTTTAACAAGACTGACACAGTCTAACCTAAAAGGTGCAATTATACTCTGCAAAACCCATTCATTCTTCATTATGTCTACATGTTCCTTGACAATATGTACATCTTGCAAACAGATTATGGAAATTGATTTGTTTTCTGTAAATATTCATAACTTCTTTTCTTTTATTCTTATCTGTTAATCCCCTGTATACAGTTTGCTGAAATCATTCTAATTTTCTTTATGTTACCCGCCAATACCTATATCTATAATAATAAAGGTATAGTGTTTTAAGTAGATTCAGAAGTGAAGTAACTGCCGTTATCAGGTGTATGCCGATCAAAGCACGGTGAAGTGTATGAGATTCTCAAAGTAGTGAGTAACAATATTAGCGCGAAATTGAAAACTCTCAAATCATACAAAATGGCGTCTTATCAGATACCCGTGCCAAACCCCGTCATCATAAGGGGTGACGTGGCCAGTAACTGAAAGAATTTTAAGGCTGAATGGGACTTTTATGTCATAGCGACTGAACTAAATGAAAAAGATAAGAAAGTTCAGGCAGCTGCCTTGTGTCGAGTTATGGGCATCGAGTGCGTGAAGATCATGAACAGTCTGACTTTAACTGTAGGAACTAGAGATGGCAACACAAGAGATAGATTACTGACAGAAAGACCAGTTCCAAATTTAGCAAGATGTATAGAATTGCTAAGGGCAAGTGAACTTTCCAAAGACACGAGCGTTGATCAACATCGTCTATTCAGAATCTTGCAGACTACATCCGCCTTCCCATTGCATGCTGGGAGCGACCTTCATACGGGTGGTACAAGGATTCCCCCGTTCTATAAATAGATAGTGCTGACATACACCAACAATAGGCAATATGCTGCAAGTATCATGGAAATCTGTTTTGTGACTGCTATATATATGAGAAAATATAGCAGTCAAAAACAGATAATCCTGGCCATGGTATGGCTCCTTAAGGGGTAAAAGACTGCAAAGTAAAGAAAATACCCACATTAGGAAAATATTACACTTAAATAGCATTATCAAAGACCAAAAAGTTTGTAGAAAAATCTTTCGTCGAAATTTTGATATCATATTTAGATTGTTTAATAACATTAACATACTTATTTCGACGCCCAAAGTACAGTACCCCTTGTAGAAAGGGCATAGCATTTACCGAACCCGCTTTCATTACGCGTGTAGGATTTACACCATGTCACAACTAGCGTATTTGCGTTCGATTGGTATCAACTTTGGCAGCAATTAACGAATACCTTATTCGGAGAAAAAGAAAAGAAAATCTAGTCGTGCGCGACAAAGATGGTTTTCAAGCACATATTCAGAGACCGGAAGTTGTGAGATGGCCACACTTGATTCGCCTTTATGTTGGCTGCTGTTTCCGTAATTTTGGTAAATTATCTCATATTTAATGAATTTTGGTCCGATTTTCCCAAGGTTGGTCGCTAAATTTTTCTAAAAATACAACGAATACATTAAAAATACTTTTAAAAATATTGCAAGTATGATACAGCATCTTTAAAAGATGAAATGGGAACATGATAATTTTGTCAAAAAAGAATAGATAAAAGAAAGAAAAAATAAAAATAAAAGCAAAGAAAAGGGTGGGATTGCCATATTGTGTCTTCCCAGGAGGATAGTTATGTAACATGAAATAACATTGTCCTTCATCATAAATAAACAAAGATAATAATTGTTGATGGCATCACATTGCCGATGTTTTAAATGAACGACATATATTGTCACTGTCGCCTTATTCAATTATTTCTGATTGAGTCTTTGCGGTCCATAAAAATCATGGAAAGGTGTTAATAGAGTTCATAAAAATAACTGAAAACTTACTTCATATATACCTTACTTTGATCAACATGAAGTGAAAAACACATGTGTGCTAAGCACTGAAGCAAAGGATTAGTAGTAAACATCCGGTTTCTAATTTACTTCCGGTTAAGCAGTGACCTATGGCTAAAAATAGAAAGCACGTGTGAGTTTGTAAACAAAGATCGTCGAGTAAAAGTCTATTCAACTCAGACGGGAATCAGTAGCAAAAATAACATTCACAGCAATAAACTCAGGAGTATGTAGTAGGTTATATAGAGAATCTCACCCAAGTGTCTTCTGATATCAAATATATCAACACAAGTTGATAAAAGTAACAAATATCCGAGGCTTGCCAGGATATTTTACTTTTATTACACCCCGTGTAAGATAACGCAGTCCCCGCAGTGCAAGAGCAATTTGAATCTTGATTTAAAGCATACTAATAATTTTCAAAATATGTAATATTTTACATAGTATTTATACACAATATAGCATCTTTCTTTAAGATAATAATGGAAAATTTCAGAGCTTCTTTTATTGTGTCACATATTTTTTAAAGCATACAAATAATTTCACAAACCCCATTTTCTTGACAACATTGGTAACAGGAAAGAAAGTTTGAATAACAGGATAGAAACTAAGTCATAATGTGTATACATAAAAATAGGATTTTACAAAAATAGATGGTTTCACAGATATATTACCTATTTGCATCCTTTTCTTTTGAGAATATCTAAAAAAAATATTTTCTAACATCTACTCGTTTATTATCTTCTTATCCTTCTAAAACATTTGGTAACAGGAAAGAAATATGCCTTGATAGATCAGAGTTTGTGGACATGTTATATTTTTTCTGAACATTTTTCAAAACAAATAGATTCACTTTAACCTATTATGTTTTTATAAGTTTGTGATATATCTTTTGTTATAATATAAAAAATTAAAAAATACTTTAAGAAATGGCAACTTAGGAGAATTATAGGGAAATGTGTCTGTCATTTTTATCCTTATGAAATTCGCACGGATTTTGAAAATGACCCATATATATGTTTATATGTGTCAATAGAGACAACTCTTCTCTGTCCCTCTTCCTCAGTAGTGCATCAAATGAAAATATTTAATAACAATTTATCTTAATAGTGTATTTTCTGTCTTTTGGGAATTCTGTCTTTTAAAATTATTCACCTGGCTCGTTCCATTATTTTAAAGGTTAGAGCCCATGTGACGCATCATTTATCAAACGTGAAAGTGTTGTTTTAAGCTTTCTGTCTTTTGGGAATTCTGTCTTTTTAGACGATACTGCTGTGAACAATCTTGTAATTTAAATCTAGATAATTAACTGATTGAACCCTGGTCAAAAGAGATTTGAATTGGCATTTGGGACGTGATTTGTCATAAAGTTTATAGCTTTTATCTTAGAGCTATTTCTCGGGTTGCATTGACTATTTTCAGACATTTTGTGGAACCGTGTTCACATTCCACCAAATACTTATATGAGTAAATTTACTCCTAATGAGTAAATTGGGCATGTGAGCGCGTTTACCTATATAAGCAAATTTGCTACCGTAGTAACTAACTTCACCTCCAGAGGTATAGCAGAAGCAAAAGTGCTTATAAGCAAGTTTGCCTACATAAGTATTTGTGGCATGTGAACGCAAAATGTCTTTTCATATGAGCAAAATGGAATTATAATTCTTAACGCCCAAATGACATACTTGCAATATTTTTAAAACTATTTTTACTGTATTTGTTGTATTTTTACCAATAGTTTGTGAGCAACCATGAGAAGATCTGACCAAAATTCATTAAATAGGAGACATTTTACCAAAAAGACAGAGACGTAAGCCCTGGCATGTCGACATGAAGGCAGTCAAGTGTGACCATCTCACAATTTCCGGTTCCTAAATATACGCTTGAAAGCCATCTTTGCAGCCGCGACTCGATTTTCTTTTCTTGTTCTTATCAGGCACTAGTTGCCGCCAAAGTTGATACCCATCGGACGCAATTGCGGTAACGGAGACGTGCTGTAAAACCTACACACATAATGCTGATGTCACTGAAGCGGGTTCGTTAAAAACTATGACACTTTTGCAGGGGGTACTGTACTTTGGACGTTGAATCAAGTATTTTATTGTTGATAAAAACATGTAAATAAGACATCAAACTTTCGACGGAAGATGTTTCTACAGATTGATATATTTCTTTTCTCACGCTAATTTTCATCACGAACCGCATGCAAGTATGACAATAGTGCTTTAAAGTCAGACAGTATGACATGTTTTCAAAAAGAAGCTCTAGTTTGATGATTTGAGTGAAAGAAGGTCATATGGTGAAAGAAATATAGTCAAAAGAAGGCATTTGGATCGACAGAATGCAACAGAAACTGAGAAAACTTAACCAATACGGAAAAACTAAGAAATTATTTAACAAAATGGTTGTGTTCTGTGATATTTTGTCAAAGTCCTATGCCACATCACAACATGCAATCATCAGTGTGCTGTGAACTTAGAACCAGGGTTGTCTAAGTACTTCCAGAAACAAGGTCATCTATCTTCAGTTGCCAAAATGTTATGTTAATATTGGGGCGACTCAAACCATAGCGGAAAATGGTTTGGGAAAGGCTATGGTTAGGTCTGTAAGTAAAGGGTTGGCTTCAGGGTTAGGCTACGATAGACAGGTAAGTGAGTTCACGTTAAACTTCTTTTTACGTTCTTTCGCAACGATGGGAAAACAAAGCATGTGTCTTTTGCCAAAGGATAATTGTCAAACCCTCGCACACCATGAAAGCATTTCTTCCAGCCTTCACTAATGTCAGTAAAGATTTTCACAAATCACATGTTGAATCACAGTATATAATGAAATAAGCGAATAACAGAATAACAGAATTATTAAAATCTAAATATTTTAGATGTTTAAAAGACTTACCTTACCTTAGATGTGCATGTTCCTATGCTTACCGACCAAGATTGAGACTCGTGTTGACGGGGCTATCTCTATGTGAACCAAGTAGTGATACGGGAAGTGACACGTCAATACGGGGACAGGTATACCGGAAGGTAATACTCAATCACATGATAACCAAAAACTCTCACTTTTTTCCGCCAGAAAAAGTCCGAAGGAGTCCGGAGAAAAGGGGAGGAAGAGTCCAACGATGGGCGGGATAAATCCTCTAAGGTAAGGTAAGTCTTTTAAACATCTAAAATATTTAGATTTTAATAAGTTTTAAACTTACCTTACCTTAGATGTGCATACGATTCGACAGCAAGGCAGGTGGGTAGGACTCCAAGAGGACCATGCCAAACTGTGACCGTGCAGGCAGAGGAGACTGAGGGCGACGAATCTAAAAAGACACGAAAAACCAACAATCAACCAAGGCCTAAAGCAAAGCTAAGGTAAAGAAGAATAAAAAACAAACATCTTTACCTAACGAGCCGGCGGTTTGGTGAGTTGCTGAGCAAACACCAAAGGGCCAAAGGACTGTAAACCATCCACATCCTCCACCGCTAGGTCCCTGAGGTAGTGGGAAGCAAAGATGGTGGTGGATCTCCAAAAACAGCCCTCCATGATCGTAGGAACTGAACAGTTCCTGTGTAGAGCAATCGTGGAAGCCAAAGCCCGAAGTTCATGCGGGTTGTTGGCTGCAGGATGGGGTAAGCCAGCAGCGTCATAGGCTGCTAAGATGGTCGAGCGGATCCACAAGGAGATGGAGTTCTTGTTAACCTCGCCCTTAACTGAGGGGGAAAAGGGGATGAACAGTCGTTTCCTGGTACCCCTTCTGCTGGCTGACTTGTCGATGTAGACCTTCAAGGCCCAGACAGGACAAAGAGCCAATTCTTCAACCTCTGAAGTAGCAACAATAGAGGACAACGGGGGGATGGTGAACCAGGAAGCTGGTTCTTGGCAATAAAATCCCATAAGAGCCCCAAATGAATAGAACCATGACGAGATTGCTCAAAACGGACACGAGTCACATCCAGGGCGTGGACCTCACTGACCCGTGCCGCCGTGGCCATGGCGACCAGGAAAGCAGTCTTCCGAGACAGGTTCTCAAAGGAAGCAGATTCCAACGGTTCGTAAGGACGCCCACGGAGATGCTGTAGAACCACGTTCAGATCCCAGGCAGGAGGACGGAACTTCTTCTTCTGATCCTCCTGCTTGAAGGCCTTAAGCATAGCGAAGAGTTCTGGGACTGTCGATATCTTAGTATCCCTCTTAACTGCCAGGACGGAGTTGATGGCAGAAAGGTACGTGCCAATAGTACTGCCTTTTAAGGAACGCTTATTCCGAAGGTACAGTAGGAATTCCGCAAGGAATTGGGGCGACGCCTTGACAGGGTTCTGTGAATGTTCAGAGCAGAAACGTTCAAAGGAAAGCCACTTGTCGTCATACAGAGACCTGGTGGAAACTCTATGGGCCTTGGCAATAGTGTTGGCCACCTGCGTCGAGTAACCCTTCTATCTCAGAGCTTTCTTAAGATGGACCAAACGCAGAGATGAAACCTCTCTGGGTCCGGATGAGACAGGCGACTGTGGGGATGGCGAAGGAGGTTTGGCCAGGGAGGCAGAGGGTCTGGATCCCTTCCGACTAGATCTCTGAGATCTGGGAACCACGTCCTGGCCGGCCACCAAGGCGCGACCAAAATCAGACGTATCTGCTGGGTCTGTTTGAGCTTGTCTACTACCTTGGGAAGAAGGATTGGAGGAGGGAACGCATAAGCGTCCAGTCCTTCCCAAGAGAGCGACAGGGCGTCCACTGCCCAAGCTGCCGGATCTGGAAGAGGGGAGACGTACACCGGCAGCTGGTTGTTGAACTTAGTTGCAAAGAGGTCGATCAAGGGTCTGGGATGGAGTTGGCAGATTAGATCGAACGCCTCCGGATGCAACATCCATTCGGTTGGCGAGGGCTTGTCCGGTCTGGACAAGGCATCCGCTAGGACATTCCGGCAGCCCGGAATGTGACGAGTCCGCGTCTCCACGTTGTTTGAGTCTGCGAGATGAAACAACTGGAACGTAAGGTCTAGTAACCTCCTCGACCCGGTGGTTCCCTGGTTGTTGATGAGATACACCACAGTGGAGTTGTCGGATACCACCAGAAGTCGAGACCCGCGCAGAAGCGGTATCCAATGCTGAATCGCCAAGACTGCTGCCTGCAACTCTAGGTGATTGATGTGCCAGGATTTCCTCTCGTCTGACCACAGACCGGAGACTGTGTGATCGTTGAGGTGAGCCCCCCAGCCCAGGAGAGATGCGTCCACAAACAACTGATGAGTGGGAGTGAACTCGACCAAAGAGACTCCGACGCAAACGTTCGACTGGACCGTCCACCACGTCAGGTACTGGTGGAGGTTGAATGGTAGAGCGAACTCGGAGTCGAGGTCGTCGGCAAGAATACGAGGCTTGAGGAAATTCTGGAGAGGTCTCAGCATGAGTCTGCCTCTGATGGTGAGATCCTGTGCTGACGTTAGAAGACAGAGAAGGGACTGCTACGCCCTGAGTCTTAGGGGTTCCCGGAGAGCTTGATGGGTGAAAGCTACAATCTTGCTCCACCTGTCGAGTGGAACGGACAGGCGAGCGAGATCGGTCTGGAAGTGACCTCCTATGAAGGTCAGACGTTGAGACGGAACCAGTGAGGACTTCTCGACGTTGATTAACCATCCCAACTGATGTAGGAGTCTGCGAGCGAAGTCTGTCTGTCTGTGTAGCAGAGCTGACGAGGCATGGCTCATGAGGCAATCGTCTACGTAGGGGTCGAACCGGATCCCCCGAAGATGTAGGAACTTGACGATCGGAGCCGTAATTCTCGTGAATAACCACGGAGCCGTAGAAATTCCAAACGGGAGCACCTTCCATTGATAGTGTCGATGATCCATGACGAATCGAAGGTACTTCCGATGGGGTTCGTAGATTGGCACATGGAGGTAGGCGTCCTGGAGATCGAGGCTGACCAGCCAGTCGTGAGGTTGGAGCTGGGAACGCAGCTGCTCCAGAGACACCATCCTGAAGTGAGGCGGGGTTTCCATGTAGCGTTCGTTGAAAACCGCCAGATTGTGGATCATCCTCAACTTGTCCGAGTTCTTCTTCGTGACAAGGAAGATGGGAGAGTAGAACCCTGGGGTGTCTATGGGTTCCAGCACTTCTTCTATGGCCCTCTTCTCCAGCAGGATCTCTATATTGGAGAGAAGCTGAGCGTGAAGGGTCTTCGGATACACGCGTGACCGGGGCAGGTTGGTCAGAGGCGGAGACGAGGTCATTGGCAGCTTGAAACCTGTCTTGAGGATATCGAGAACGAAGGGATCTTCTAGGATTGTCCAGTTGGGCCAGAAGATCCCCGAGTCTCCCGCCTACAGGGGTCTGGTGGATCAGGACGGCTGGGGGCGGGAGATCCCAGTCGTGGTTTCCCAGGGCATCAACGCCGCTTGTAGGACCTGAACTTGACCCCTGGGGTTCGGGGGCCCGTTCTGGACTGCTGAGGTTGAGACACAGGCTGCTTGTCGGTTTGTCGGCCTCTGCCTCTGTTGCCCTTCTGTGCTCCTCTAACCGAACTACCGACGCGGAATATAATTAAACTTCGGCCTGTTGGAGAGGTTGATGGCAGAGTTCAACGCACGGATACCGGATAGGGTCACCTCAGTCTGAGTCAGTGCCGCATGTTCTTTATACACCTCAGGGATGAGGCCGGCAAAGACGGAGGGATGAGAGAAGGGAGCTCGCATTAAGGTCTTCTTGAATTCGTCACTCCAACCACAGGGAGCCAGGAGACCCGCACGACGAATGGTTAAGACATTAGCCAAGGCTGATCGGAGGTGCTCCACGATGTCTGCCAATGTCTTATGTTGCCACCGCATCATGGTGGTGAGGTGGAAGATCCGGGACTTGTTCTCCTCAGTCAAATCCTGCAGGATAGCGTCCGTGGCCGAGGCCAGTGCCGAGATAGGTTTAAGCGTCCTCCGCAGTTCGGTGTCCAAGGCCATAAGTTTAGCATCGGTGACCTTGAACTGCTGTTGAGAAGCAGGGGATAACCGGCCCACAGACTCATCCTGGACTGCCGCACCGTCAGCAAAGTCTAAGGAATGCACCTTGTAGAGGTGTGAAGCATTCTTGGCCGCCTTGAACGTAGGGTTAAGGGAGAGTTTCTTAAAATCTTCGTCCAAGGAGGCTATGGCGTCCAGAACCAAGGGGTGTGGAGGGATTAACAGGGTAGGCTCATCCCAAATAGCCTGCAGGCGTGGAGCATTAGGGCCTGGAGACGGACAGTTAACTAGCCTGTCGGCTACCCAGCCGGTGACCTGACTGATGTTGAGATGAGAGGGTCTGTCATCATCCTCTTCATCGACCTCATCTTCCAACCGGTCCTCCTTGTCCTGCAACTGTAAGTGCGAACGGGACGTGGAAGGAGTAACTGGATCACGCTGCCTGGGAGATTCCGGAGAACGCTCTGGGGTGCGGAATTTCCTGGACGACGACACCGTACGACCCCTAGGAGAGGGAGTGCCCTGTGGGGGCGAAGGAGGAGGTCTGATCGGCGACACAGTGCGCTGATCCTCTTGTCGAGAACGCTTGGGAGGCTGTTGTCGATCCCGAGGGTTGCTAGGAGTCTTGACAGGATCTCGCTTGCGAAGAGGAGAGCGAGACCGAGATCTAGAGTGATCCTTCCTAGGTGGATGAGGAGACTCCGAGCGCCGAGAGGAGCGCCGAGGAGAGCGTCGCGTCTTGGATGGGCGCCGAGGAGACTGCTTGGGGGAAGCAGACCGTCGAGGAGAGCGCCGGGAAGGCGAGGAACGCCGATTAGAAGACGAGGAGCGCCGAGGGGAGCGCTGAGGGGAGCACTGAGGAGAGCGCTGCGTCTTCGAGGAGCGCCGAGGAGAGCGCTGAGGAGAGCGCTGCGTCTTAGAAGAGCGCCGAGGAGACTGCTTGGGTGAAGCAGATCGTCGAGGAGAGCGCTGGGGAGGCGAGGAGCGCCGCTTGGACGACGTAGAGCGCTTAGAGGAGCCCTTCTTCTTAGGAGAGGGAGAAGAGGAGCGCCTAGGAGTCCTGTCTCTCGACTTGGAGGCTCGATCTGACGAAGGAGAGCGCCGATGAGAGGACGAGGAGCGCCTGGAGGAGCTCTGTCTAGAGGTAGAGGCCTTGGATGCCGACTTGGAACCTCTCTTGGGAGTCGGGGAGCGACGAGAAGAGGGCGAGGAGCGCCTAGAGGAGCTCTTCTCACGCTGACGCCCTGTAGGAGAGGAGGAGGAACGCCTGGAGTTCCTGTCGGAAGACTTCGAATCCCGGCGACGGTCCTGGTGACGGAGGAACGCTTCAAGGAGCGCAGGTAGCCGAGGATCGGACAAGGCTGGTGTCGGGTTAGGCAAGGGATCCTGAGGAGGGTCCACATCCTTTGGAGGGACCTTGGAGAGGTCCGACGTAGAAGGAGTAGGGTCCTGAGGAGTAGGAGGCTCGACACGAGGGGGGGTCGACCTCGGGGGGGTAGGTGACGGGTCTTGAACCTCTGAGGACATCCTGTGCGCCCGCTGTGAGAATCGCTTGCGCACTACCGCCGAATAGCACTTGAAGGCGGAGGGGGACAGAGATAGACACTCCTGACACCTGGATGACACCGTACACAATCGAAGGACCAAGCAGTCGGGGCAGCGTGAATGCGGGTCCTTTGCTGATTTCTGACTCTTGCACTGAGTGCAATAGACTCTCATGGGATGTCTGTAACATCAAAAAGAGAGTAGCAAAACATCCACAAAACATACGTTAAATAAATAATTACCATAGCGTATATATTTATTTAGAAATATAAGGGATGAAGATGTTAAGATATATATTTATGCAAAGAGTATAAGATATATATATATCAAAAGGTATTAAGAAGCATTGGGTATTAAAGAATTATAATTATAATATATAATATATAATATATAATACCTAGGCAGATTTATTACTTAAAATTGAAAGTAATAAAGAAAAGAAAACAATAGGGTAGGGTAAAGTCAATGTTAAACATGAAACATGTGCTATGACAGCAGTAACAATGGTTAACAAAGCAAAAGACAAACGAATTCAACCCCCCCGGGGCAAAGTTGTAAATAACGCTAAAAAGGTTAATTCTAGCAGAAAAAACGACAAGAAACAAGAAACAAAGATGCATGGGGTTGAAATAAATCAGAAAGGTGCGTAAAAAACGGAAATTTGAAATAACGACATACATGCCGTTTTACGACACCACGCCCACAAGGAAGCCGCCATTACAGGCAGGGGAAAAAAACAACAGGTGGGCGTGAAAAAACACGAAAACGAACGCCACAAGTGCAAAGAAGCACATGGAATGCGAGATAATGAAGTATAAGCGACCGAGAATGCGAAAAGAAGCATGAAGAACGCGTCGCAAGGAAAATATCGATGCAAGTTTTAGAAAAAACGAAGGCAAAACATCACGTCGAAAAGGTAGGTGTGAATAATTAAACTACTTGGTAAAGATAGCGAAGTGAATACATACCAAAATCAAAATATCTGAAAGGTAATAGCAAAAATTTCACTTAGATCAACACGAGGTATGTAGGGTACGGACCAAAGGAAAAAAGTGAGAGTTTTTGGTTATCACGTGATTGAGTATTACCTTCCGGTATACCTGTCCCCGTGTTACGTGTCACTTCCCGTATCACTACTTGGTTCACATAGAGATAGCCCCGTCAACACGAGTCTCAATCTTGGTCGGTAAGCATAGGAACATGCACATCTAAGGTAAGGTAAGTTTAAAAGTAACATAATTATGGAACAAAACATTCAACTCTTGATCTCGGAACACGAATGAAGTCAGAATACAAACTCAGATGACAGCACAGTGGCTGCTTGTTTGTTTTCATGATATAAACCCTTCAAAAACTATCGAGTTGCTTTAAATCTTATTTCAATGAGATTATTAAACGTTTTTTCATTTCTCCACTAGAATCCTGATTTTGTTTCATAGCCGCTTCAATGGACATCGTTCTATAAACCGGAAACTACCACTGTAGAGCCCACAAGATATTGGATCAAACAACCTCCAAATGGACAGATCTATGAATTAAAAACAGTCTGCTTAATGCCACAGTACATTTGTCAATAAGAGGCATAACTTCTGTACCCAAAATTGCATTCATCTAGGGGTAATTGTGTCTGAGAATATTTGTACCAATTCGAGCATAAAATCTATGAATCGCTCCATGTCCATTTACGCATTCCAGAGCCATTGATATTTCGGAATTTGCTATCTAACTCAAAGATTGTCAACAGATGTACATATTGCTAAATTGTCACTTATCTATGTGTAATAGTTTCTGTGGAATCTTTTCCTTATTGTAACTATAATCAACAACACTTGACTTCCAGTAAATATATATTTGGTCGAAAAACTACAACTTTTGACAAGGTTATGGTTTATGTGTGGAAAGTTTGGTTGATGCAGATTTAACAGTTTTAGTGATAATTGATCGGACTGAAGGACGGATGGGATGTTATAAATTTATACCCCTCATACACTATAGCTATAAACCCCACTTATACCCAACTTACTTGGAATCGCCCTTCAATACAGCTATAAACCAGGTACCCATCAATCCCGGAGTTGCTGCCGATGTTGCTGAACTGATAGCAGTCAACTGACGCATGTGTAGAACCAACTGCCACAACTTTACAATGAAACAGTAGTAACAAGGAACTAGCAACAAAACATCTAAATGATCATTTATCTGACCATTGTGGATGTGTTAATGCTGTTGATCAAAATAAAACTGACAACATATCTTACCTTGTACAAGGGTCGACGTGTCCCCATGTTTCACCCTACACAGCACCAGGTCAGCAGCAGATCTGGCTATCATCCCGTCTGACCAGGGTAGACTGCCATCTGTGAAATTGAAAGGTGGAAATATTGTACCAATAACGTTAGTATTTCCATAGATTATCTATAAAGTGTTGACTTGATTGTGCATAATATATAGTTTAATATGTTTAGAATTATTTGTATTCTTGTGACATAAATTCGAATGGCACAGTCATTCTGTCTATCTGTAAATGTACAACTGTCCTATTGTTATGTACGTTTAGAACTTTCAGTAACCGGAGAAGATTTTAAAATCGTGTTTGCTTACCATTTGAGTTATGAATAGTCAAAATGTTTTACAAAATGTTACTACAAATTTTAGGACTCTTTCATATACTGATACTTATGGCCGAATTCAAACCTCAAGAATATTGTTTGGATTAAAACTTCTAAAGAAGAAACATAAACATTTAAACAACCAAATATCTTAAGGTCAAACCTCAAAAATATTGTTTGGATTTAAACTTCTAAAGTAGAAACATTAACATTTAAACAACCAAATATCTTAAGGTCAACCTTCTTGATAATTCATAAAGATGTGAGACTTACTGCACATACTTTGTAAACAAAATTTGGTTTATCTTACATTGTATAACAACATGCGGATTATTACCTTGATCATTAAGGTAGTCCAGTGGTGTATACCCGAGCTTGTTTTGTTTCTTCATGTTTCTTTCTTTCTTCAGCTGTTGTACTTCATCATCACTGATTCCTCGCCTCCTACACAGGAAGTGGAGTGGAGTGTTCCCGTAACTGTCGGCCTTGTCTCCCTTGTTGATCAATGTCAGAACATCCTTCACCTGAAGTGATCCCTTGCAGAGAACATGGAGCGTAGTAATACCCTTGTCATCTTGCTTGTTGAGGTCTCCCTTTGCTGTGTTAACAATTCGAAGGACTACATCATATTGAACATTGTCATTTCCACTAAGGTAATGGAATGGTGTAGTACCATGTTCGTCACCTGTATTGAAGTCTGCTTTCCCTTCATTGATCATGAGATCTACAGCGTCCGGTTGAAGACCTGAGTACTCACAGAGATAGTGCAGTGGGGTACTCTTGTGCTGTTCACATCGGTTCAGATCACCTTTAGCGTCAGTGATGATCCACTTGATTTCCTCGCTTGAAAGTACTTGGCATTTGAAGAGATAATGCAAAGGTGTCTGACCATACTTATCAGCCATATTAACGTCCCCTCTTCCTTCAGTGATGATGAATTTAACGCAGCTGAGCACTCTCTGTAGTTTACGATCATCATGTCCATCAGCAGAGCTCCTTACCTGACACAGATAGTGAAGTGGAGTCTGTCCATATCGATCAGGTTTATTCACATCTCCTCTTCCTTCAGTGGTGATCCACTTGACTTCTTCACTGAAAAGTGCTTGGTATTTGAAAAGATAATGCAAAGGTGTCTGACCATAATTTTCAGAAATATTGACGTCCCCTCTTCCTTCAGTGATGATGAGTTGTACGCAGCTGAACACTCTCTGTAGTTTACGATCATCATGTCCATCAGCAGAGCTCCTCACCTGACACAGATAGTGAAGTGGAGTCCGTCCATACCAATCAGGTTTATTCACATCTCCTCTTCCTTCAGTTATGATGAATTGTATTTTGTCTTCACGATCAGCAACATCATCACCGCCATCACCAGAGTTAGAGAACAGACACAGAAAATGCAGGGCTGTTTTCCCTCTCTCATCTTGTAAGTCCACATCGGCTCCAGCCTTAACTAAACTCTGTACAGCAGCCATACGTCCTCTCTTCACAGCTGTCAGCATCATGGTGTCTCCTTTCATCCCTGGTTTGTTGATCAATTGTTTTGAACCACTCTGGAAAGTCGATAAAAACATTCAAAATTCTCTTCTCACACAATTATTTTGATTAAAAAGTTTGATAAATTTTACTTTGTACTATGATACCTTTTCTTATCATATTTTATAATTGAACACTGCAGTCATGTATATTTTTATATCATGAAAACGTGATATGATCTTTGCTGTACATTTACATAATACAATGTTTTGTGATCAAGTTTTTTTTCAGACAAATTGTATAACACAATATTATACAATTATTGACTTCAGTTGAGGTGAATCCAATGGTTTATTGACCTCGGAACAGTTATGTTCACCGAGGTGACAACCGAGGTGAACATAAGTTTCTGAGGTCAATAAACCATTGGATTCACCGATAACTGAAGTCAACAACTGTTTTTTTATATGATTTATGAAAGTTTCAGTTATTTTGAAAACAAGCCTTTATTTTAATTTTTCTTGGAAGCAACTCTTTACGGCGCTCCTCGTAGTGGCAATCTATTTTTAGCTCCAGGTCATTGGATTGTTATGTTAACCTCGCGTGACGTTTCCCGCGGTCAACATAAGGTTTGATCATTGTCGGTGACCACCTTCCTCGACCAATCAGAAGACAGATCACTCGTCCATCATATAATAATATACATTAACCCACTTTCTCTTGTTGTAATTAATAAAAATACATGTATATCAATAGACAATTTTACATGTATAATTGACCCTCAGGTTTCTGTCGAAAGCTTTGAGCTTCTTCTAAAAAATGTGAAATATTCATAACAATATTTCACATATTCAGAGTAATATCAAACATCAGTCATTAGAACAAAGGAAAGAAGATTATTGATAATCAACTATATTAACTGTGGACACGTTAATCTTTAATCAAAATGAATCATAATATTTAAAAACATGGGTAAAACAGTTAAGATATTACCTACCTCTTCTTCATGTGAAGTCACACAGGAGGAGACAAGAGCTTCACAGAACTCCCTGCTCTTACAAAGTCTGTGTTCGAATACAGAGTAGTCTCCCTTGAGTATGTGTTCTCGGAACCTCTCAGCTAAAGCCTCCAGTACATCAGGGATTGGCTTCACGATGATGTAACACGGAGCTCTGCTGCTGTCTTCTTCGTCAGATGTTGAGATGATCATCTTCTGTCGTATAACAGAGAGAGTTGCATACTGAACACAGTATAGAGGGTCAATATCATTGATGACATTCAGTACACTCTCATACACTGATGGATGGGCAAACCTACAGATTCCGTCCTTCCACTTTGTGATGTAGCTGCCTTCTTGTTCCTTCTCTACTTGAAGAAGTTCCTGTCTTTTGTCTTCATCCGTTATGGTGTAAACATTGAACTTTCCATCATTCTTGACCAACAGCTGGAACAAGTCCTTACAGTTGTCCTTGTACAGAACCTTGGTGGTCATGTCCAGAAACTTCAGAGGAGATTCAAAGAATTCTTCAATGTCTACGTCAAACCTATTTGATCTAAGCTTGGAATACATCTTGCAACAATGCGGAAAACCATGAGCAATTTTCTTGTTGGCGACCTTCTTCTTTAGTTCATGGTTTACAGTCACATTCTCACGGTGCAGATGATATTCAAGGATATTCAGGCGTTCTTCTGTCACTTTTCTCAAACTCAGGTCAACAACACATTTTGGATCAAACATCTGATCAGTTAAATGTCCAAGATAAACCCTAGATTCATTCACAACGTTCTTTCTGCTTATAAAGATGACACTGCTTTTGATTTTATCATTCTCTTTGAAGCTTAAGAATTTTCTTATTACATCTAACCAGCTCTTTATCAGCTGTTGATCTGCAAGAAATGCACCAAACCTATCATCAAACATGATGACTCTTTCTTTATTCATCCTGGCTATCTGATCATACTCTTCCGGTTTATCGACTGTGAAGACGTTGACATTCTTCAGCAGGAACTCCTTCAGCACCAGGTAACCTAGTACCGTCTTGCCGTCCCCAGCATTCCCTGTAATTGTGATCCATCGCTGACCTGCCTTCAGTTTCTCTAGAACAATGTCCACAGCAGACACTCGAATCATCCCAGTTGTGATATACTCTATTTCATCCTTGGTTCTAGCTGGAATTTAACAATACATGTATACAATTTAAAAGTACAAAAATCAAAGATCAATAAATCAAGTATGAACTTTCTTGTTTAGGTTATTATCTAATCATAAAAAATATATATAAAAGGTAAGAAAACAGCTTGAAACTATATTTCACATACTCTATTTTGAAACTGAATCAAAATTATGAATCAAACATTACAACTAGTTGTATCAAATGAAAGCCACAACAAATCTTACTATTCAGATGCTGTATTTCGTCTGGAAGCTGCTGGGCAGCACTCTCTCGACCACGCGAAACTGAAATGTACCAATGACTGTTCGTATTGACTAAACGTGCTCATATCTAAGGATGCAATTGTCTCAAAAAACATTCGAAAGCCAAATTAACTCTACACAAATGTCAAACATGATCCTGAATGCCGTCAATTATAGTTCAACCACAATCAAAGACTTTACAGGGAATTCACGAAAGGCAAGTAAAGACCATGTGACAGCCTTATTCAAATACTATGAAAGGTTTCCAGCTAAGCGTTCTGGACACAGAACAATCCCAGTGATGTGATCTATCGTTCTTTACTCAACGTATTAACTGTATGGATAATGGGGAATTCGGACTTTCATTCAATATAAGACGTGTTGAATAGCTTAAGTATTTTTTACCTCTTCAGTTTCACTGAATATGGAGAAAACTCGACCACTATAATAAAACTATAAACCTCACCTCTAGGGGCTTCTGTTTGGTCGGCTTCATCAGTCATCAGCCGAGCAGTCTCTGGGTCTGTGGAGGAATGTCAGCTTTATTGATAATGGTAAACTTCTAGAAGTTGAGCTGAATATTTAGTTGACTAATGTATAGCGACATATATAGTTTATCAATATTGAGAAAAATAATTGTTTATTTTGTAATCAAAATATAACAGGAGACTTCACCTCTTGGACAATCACAGGGTCTGTAAACGAATGTCAGATTACAATATTAATCGTTTTGAAGATGAGTAAAGCACTAAGCATCTTCCATGAAATAAATACCTGTTGAAGATATCGCTGTGTAGTAAAATATCAAAGTTATAACGCAATGTGTTATTACATTTGAGTGACGTCAGATGGGCGATACAAATGGTCATGTCAATGAATCTCTTTATTTTTTCTTTGACATAATCATGAGTATAATAGGTAGAATACTAAACTAAGTCCAATTTGATATCCTTTCCATGAAGTTCATGAATGGAATCAGTAATTGATTCGTTGCAAATAGTGATATACACTCGAGTAAATAACTGAATTAACGAGAAATAAGAAACGTTTCAATTTATTTTTATTTAACAATAGAATTCGTTCAAAAATACTGAACCAAGTATTTTTGATGCCCGTTCTTTATGGCTGGAGAGGTCATCTCTTGTCCATTATAGTGACTAAAATGAGTGACCTTTCAACTTCATAAAACAGCTAAATTTTACCGTCTTAATATAAAACTTTTTAGCAATTTCATTTACAATAAATAGAATATATTTTAGTTTTTTTTCAAAAAGAATATGTTATAAAATATTTTCTAGTTTTCCCTAAAACGAATTCGATTACAAAGACTGAACCAAGTTAAAATGAAGTGACCGATGACTGATTGAAGTTTTTTCATCTCAGTGGATGCTGTTTTCTGATTTATTTTACAATTCATGATAAATTCACTAGGTGCAAGTGTTAAATATGATCCTTTTATGCTGAGAATGATGTGTACACCACGATCCAAAGACTTGACGGGAACCCATGCAAGGCAAGTGGAGATTGTGACTACCACATGTAAATATACAATCAATGTTTCCAGCTAAGTGTTGTATACACAGAACAATTCTAGTCACGTGGTCTATTGTTCTTGACTCGACTTAGCTTGAGGGAGCTAAACTATTTCAGTTTGAAGTTGAGGAATGATATATTGAAACTTGGACTTTGAGTTTGAGGAATGATATATTGAAACTTGGACTTTGAGTTTGAGAAATGATATATTGAAACTTGGATTTTCATTTGAAATAAGATATTTCTGGTCCAAAAGTTCACATGTATCAAAGGCAAATATCTGAACAAAGAAAATTTACTATCATGGTTAGAGTTTTAGAAATATTGTCTTCAAAAAGGTCAAGATTAAAATAAAACATTTAGCATAACCATTACACAGTGATACTTTTGTCAGGATGACGGATGCAATGTCCTTACATCGGTCTCAACTAACTAGTAACATTGCTAGAGTATCGTTAATAAACTACGATAGATGGAACTAAAGATGATAACTGTTAAAGTAAAAGGTTAAAGTTTATCTACTACCACTCACCTCTCGAAGTGTCTGCTGTGACAGGCGGACCAGGAATCAGCTTCATATACACATCTGTGTCTGTAAACCATTTAGAGGTATCAATACGTCCTAAAATCAGGTTTCATTCATCATATATGTAGTTATGTATCCCTTCATTCCTTCTTAAAGTGGAGAGGAACATAATTTTTTGTATCTCAACCTGGTAACATATTTTTAAACAAGTACGGACGGAATGACCGCTATATACAACCTCATACTTCGTAGAGTGGTATAATTATGCAATCACATGGAAGTCTATATGCAAAAATACTCACATGTTTATTGTTGTAAAGTCTGACATTTTAATACAATTTAATACAGTAATGCTGTTACCCTACACTTTATATCAAGATAAGTTATTTTAGATCAGTACTACACACTTGAGTGATAAAGACTTATTATTTTCCATAATCCAGCGGTTTGTGAGTACAAGAGACCTCACCTGTAGGAGTTTCTGTGTGGTCGGCTTCATCAGTCATCAGCTGGACATTCTCTAGGTCTGTGGAGGAATGCCTGATTTAATGATAATGTTTATATTCTAGAAGATGATTTGAATATTATGTGTACTGATAAAGAGTGAAATATAAAGGTTACCAATGTAGATAGATATATAATTCTCATTATATCAACACAATCACCAATATCTTCAACAATGGATTGTGTATACAAGAGACCTCACCTCTAGGAGCTTCTGTTTGGTCAGCTTCATCAGTCATCAGCTGGACAGTCTCTGGGTCTGTAGAAATGTAAGGTTTAGTGTTATGGTAATCTTTTTGAAGATGAGTCAAATACTCATTTCATGAAAATGAATACCTATTTTTATCACTCGCCGGTTGACTTTAATGTTACTTAGAATACTAATCACTAAATACACTAAAATAGTACAATCCGTCCAGTTTTAATAACATTTATATGCGGTCGTGAATGATAACAGTATTTAATTCTCGGCTGTTAGTTAAATACGATAGAGTGCGTATTGTCTAACTGATGACATGCTTATCAAATCTGAACCTTGCTTGCTCGATTCCTCAGCTATTGTGTTTATACAGATCAAACATATGTATATATATGATTAAAATATTTAACAAGATAACAGTGAAAGTATGTTGAATACACCTCCATGTATATGGATCATTAACTTACCTCTCGGAGGGTCTACTGTGTTTGACGGACCAGGAATCAGCTCTTTCAGCTCTATCCTGTCTGTTTCTGAAAATCATAGAAATCATCTTAAAATCATCCCTTGAAAAGTAACGTTAACAAATTTGTATTTATCATTGAATTTTTTTAGGGAATGCACATATGACAATCTTTCTAAGCGTTTGTAATTGCATTATCTTATCATTGTAATTCTTATCGTTTGAAATTGTATTATATCATTATTGTAATTCTGAGCGTTTGTATTTGCATTATCTTACATGGAGGTATTTTTTTCCTGCAAGTCGTTGATTCCCCTGAACTGCTCCCCATATCTGACATCCCACACTGTTACCTTCTACTGACTACAACATGGTTACCCATAATCAATATCAAACAGCAAACCATGCAACACATCAGTTAAAGATAAGGTCTAAGATCTTCATACTCACCATCCTCAACATGTTCTGTCCTGGGTTTGGTGGATCTGGAATATGATTGAGATCATAGATCTAGGTCTTTATGTAGTTGATTGAATGATAAAACTGGTTATCATATAATGGAGGGTATAATCGATGCAATAAATCTATCGGATAAACATGGTTATCACATAATGGACGGTATAATCGATACAATAAAGCTATCAGATAAACATGGTTATCATATAATGGAGGGTATAATCGATACAATAAATCTATCGGATAAACATGGTTATCATATAATGGAGGGTATAATCGATACAATAAATCTATCAGATAAACATGGTTATCATATAATGGAATGTGTTATCGATGCAATAAAGCTATCAGTTAAACATGGTATCCAAATTGCAGTTAGAGGTAGACCTACTTCCCCTGTTGTAGCGACGTTGGCAAGTGGTTCATACACTTTTCGTGTAAAATGAAAACCAAATGCTTTCCTGAGTACTGGAAATCAGACATAAATTGTTAATAGATTGTAGGGGACGTGTCTGACACTATGAACGATTATTTCATGAATGAATATTTCTCGACTGTTCACAACTGTACTTTTGCCGACAATATGACCTTCACCTTGGTGTATTGTGAAAGAAATTAATCCGCGAAATCTTCAAACATATTTTGGAAAGATTAATATTTAAATTTAAACCCTTTTATTTCAAATTTTAGTATTGTTCACGTAAAGATCAAAGGCGCCGCCCACCCTTTATTCCGCAATAAAGTATAGTTTTTGAGTGACGTCACGAATCAATGGGACATGACGTCAATAACAATCGGATATGACGTCATTATCCCTAGCCCTAATTGAGGAGTTTCAATTCGCTGCCGAATGTGATTTTAAAAATTGTCTTATTTTGGAGTAGAAATAGCTTTAAAATCAAGTTAAAATCGACATACCAGAAAAGTAATAGAGTAGCTCTAACCATCATGTGTTTTGCAATAAAGTATAGTTTTGCCCTGAACTATTATAACGTCAAACAACTCGGCCTTCGGCCTCGTTATTTAACTATAATAGTTCAGGGCAAAACTATACTTTATTGCAAAACACATGATGGTTAGGGCTACTCTATTTCTTAAATAACATTATATGATAAAACAAATTATGAACCTCGCATCTTTTGGCATCGTTAATATAATCTAATAGGAAAAATATATGAATTATGCATGCATAATACAAATTGCATTCCTATTATATGATATCAATGATACGGTAAAAACACTCAGTTAAAAATCTCCATATCATCACATTTCTAACAGTAGTAGGCCTAAAGTAATAGGCCTAGTATCTAAAAAAGAAATTATGTTTTGACAGTAAGTAATACTCTGTAACGATTACAAAACTTTGATTGTTGAAATTCTTAAAAAGATATAAATTCTTAAAGAAAATATTTAATAAAGTACAAGTTTGTAAAGTTCAAGCGGAGCTTGTCGACATCATAATTATATAGAACAACTTTACTTGAATTTTCAAGCCCTTAATAGCGAGAGAAGAATCACATTTTGAGACCATCTGACATGTTGAATGTTCTGAGAGTAATCACTACCTTCTGTATAGACGTCTCCTCCAGATGACAGCAGCAGTCACCATCACAGCAACAAGACTGCAACATTTAACATTCAAGTAATGTAAGTAACTCATGTGGTTGAACAGAGAACACGAATATTTGATACCAGTAAGAAAATGTTATTTTCAAGAGAAATGTCCAAAGTGGCAACATGAGAGGTCTGAGTGATTTCACAACTAGAGGACCATTTCACGTCACAATGGTTCGCATGTCATATTTTTGTATCAAATGTTATCACCGAATGTCAAATTAGTGTTCATAGAATCAGAAACTAAAATTCTATTTAAACATTGAAGATTTGTACAAAAACATGGTCTAAAAAATATTTATATGAAATTTTCTCCAAAGGGTCCGCAAATTTCACAAGTATGTTTAATCTTTGTCATCACCAAACGCTCCACATCTCTGATGCTTTTTAAGCAAGTGATGTTTTCTCTGCCTCTCATGTAAAACATAAGCCGTATGCTCCTCATACACCAATATGGTCTTCTTGGAAATTCTTGATTACAGTTATTTTTACATTTGAAAGATATTTTGTCATTCCCATCACAGTCATTCCCATCACCAATCTGTCATCACCATCACAAAATGGTCATTACCATTACTAATTTTGCGTAACGGTAATGACAAACTGTGATGGTAATTACTATAAATTTGTCATTACCATCACTTTCTGTCATTACCATCACGGCCAGTTGTGCTCATGATACTTTTCAAAGTGATGCAAATATTTTATTTTATTTAATCAATTGTATTTGCCTTTTTGTGCATACAGCCATACCTTTAAGCTATTATTTGACATACATCATTTGTAACTGCATCTCATTTTGGTTATTTTATGGTAATTCTAAATTTGGGAAAATAAAATCAATTATTTAACAGAGGTTGAACACAAGGATATTGCTTAAAGTTCGACATATCTTTTAATTAAATTTTCCTGTGGTAATTAATAGTAGTATTGACAACACACTTAATTAGTTCTGATAAAAAAATAATACGATTTAAAAGACCAGGATTCAAATATTTAATCGTGATGGTAATGACATATTCTTTTGATATATATTTTTTGTGCCAATATTCCAAGAAATATTGTTCATAAAGTGTGTGACCATGTATACTTTTTTCATCTTAAGTACACTGCCTATCATTCTATCCTCTGAAAACTGTTAAAAGGAACAATTGATTTTGCAAATTTTACCATTTCAAATGGGCCTCTAGTTGTGAAATCACCCGTCTCACTTACACTTCCGGTCAAGTTAAAGGTCATTCTTAAGTTAACTAAAAACTTCATTGATAAACATCTTATTTGGGGCCATTCTACTTTATCATAGTGTACACAGACCATATCATATGAATAAGCATTCAACTCACCAGACTAGAATGATTGGAACAACAATGGCCACAGCATTGTTGGATCCTAAAACCAGGGAAAACACAAAATAAATTATCAGAGAAAGAAGTGAAGAACATCAAGCATGATGCTTTTACATAAACAGTGCACTTCCTACAAACTTTCCTCCATCCTTCTATACAAACTCGGACACAAATCATACAAAACCCTTCTTCAGTTATGAATGGTTACTAAACGCGATATGTAGCCTGGACTTATCTGCCAATGAACAATAAAAGTACCGAGGGTACAGAAGCTCACCTTAAAATGAATGATGTGGTAATATAGTTTAATTGTGTAACCATATTTTACATGATAATTGATTATGGCTGCCATCATGATTTTTGTATCTTTTAAAATGCTAGTCTTCTGTTGGAAAAAATTAGAGCACGAACAAACATTAATACAAGAATGTTAATAAATCATGACTTGTTAAAGATGGACTGAAATGCTATATTGCAACTTTCAGGATACGTGAAATAGTGATTACAATTTGACATTGACTCAACTTTAAATTACTGAAATCGACCTAGAAACGGCTTAATTACGACTGTATACATAACACTGCCTAATTAGGCCGGCGAACAGAATAAAACGCACTGAAGCGTGACTGCCTCGTGACGTGTTAGTAGGCGATGTGATACCCCGTTGTGTGCCCTCGTTATGTAAAACAACACAAGCTAACAGTACAGCTCAATGTTTAACCGTTGATTAAACACCCTAAACAACATCCCAACATCTCAAACCTTCAATAAATCGGTAGTTTATTTAATCAACTGGCAATTTGTATTGATGAAAATGTAAGACCCTCATTAAAAACGAAGTTGTGCGCATAATGCTACAGCATGTAGCTGGTCTCGATTTGCGCAATGTTGTCAAAAGGCTGCACGTGAGAACCCGGATGTATTTTCGTCATAAACAATTGCTCACGTGTGAACCGTTTTATCTTCGTACACAGTTGTTTGTTGTTATTAAATATAACTTTAGTAGCACAACAGAAAGGATGTTATTATACAATACTATTTTTTATACATTTAAACCAATTTTTTTTAAATGCCTTTGACTTCATTTGTAACAGGATAAACAAAATATGCGTTTTTCTTAGTTATTTCATTTAGTGACGGATAAGTTACATTTCTCAATGAAAGGCATGTATTGGATGATGACTGATGTCTTGTTTAAAACATTATTTTAATAGGGCATTTCACTGACAATCTTAATGTTTTCACTCTTGTACATAGAAGAGATATTGTTCACAACAATACCCGATACATGGCCCAACAGAATGAAGATTTATTAAATGAACCTTATTCAAAATAATTATCAGATAGAGCAAAAAAGTATTTCTAATTTCAACAGGTTATAATTTACCAATCGGAGAAAAAAGGGACGTTAAGGAATACAATTGCTATTTGATGTTACCTAATTAGCTGATGTCATAAAATAGCCAGGTGTTGATGATTGTGCATTATATAACCTACCTGCTATAGTCATCATTTGATAGCTTTTAATTAGGAAACAGACAGGAAATATGATAGACAATAAAGTAATTGTGTAATAGGTGAGTATCTGATCTAAAGAAAGTAAATAACACCTGCAGACCAATGTCATTGCTTATTCAACCTTTTTACACAACGTTCAAATCTAAATGTGAGCATTGTAAATTCGGATTATTACCATAAATCAGCCAAAAACTTTGTGCTATGTTTTATATTTTACTAATCTCTTTTTTCCCTGCATGCCAAACTGTTCATTCAGTGAAAATGCGAGCTCGAAACAGAAAATCGGTGTAGTGATCGGAACACGTGAGTTCGATGTAGATTGTCACATTGCTCTGTTTGACCTTACACAGCGGGTCAATTTGGCGTGAAACGATCAATGTGATGGGAATTTGTCTACGGAGACTTCATCAGGAGATATTCTAGGACAGTTGACAGCAACACAATGATATGACATACTGTTAATCGCTTGGAAAACGCAGAACTACGGATTTCGCCTACCATTTTCCATATAAGCAGACGAACGCTTCGCCTACTGCCACGTCACTTCCGGTATCCCCTGCCCGTGACCTCTCAGCCTTGTTTTGGTTTGTCGCTGGACGGCGACGAGCAGACGCCTTGTTACGCAATGTTTACTTAGCTGTAGCTTCATTGAGAAACTGTGTATCGTTGCTGTTTTGGCCTAATATTTATGTTATATAGTTATTTGACCAATATCTTATGAAAAATATATTTAAAAAAGGTTATACATCGGCTCTTTAACAAGCAGTAGGTTTTTGTATAACTTTTTTGTATATCTATGGCTGAATTGGTGACCATCTTGTATTTTTTAATCTTCAAAATGTTACTTATATGTGGGCATCCATATTAATTTCATTATCTTGATTGGTTTAGGAGTATTCATTTAAATGTCAATCAATAATAACAGGTTTTGTGACTCTTGAAGTCAAGAAATAGTCCCGAAAATCTCAAGAATTCTTTCTTAAAAGTACTTGTACAGTACTCGGACCAAAGTTTTCAAACACAATCACAAAAGTCAACAAACTGGTTAATCCAATGTTAGATTAGTCACACTCTCAACTTCCAAAGAACTAAAAAAAGATGCACATAAACATTTGGAATATATCCCTCTGACACAAATCACAAATTCAGCTAGTGATAAGTCCAATTGCCAAAGTAAACTGTCAAGGTCAATGTCTCATGTGATTCTAACTGAAGATTTCTGAATATCTTAAATCTTGACATATGTTAGTGCAATCTGATTGGTCAGAATAGGCTAGCCACATGGGGGTTTATGCTAATTACTAGATATGATGACCTGTGATGACCTCTTGCACCTGCATGTAGCTTATGTAACTTATCCTCTTATGTAAGTTACTGTTATTCCATAATGTGAGTGTCTTCCCCTTAATTCAGTATGCAATACAGATATTAAGTAGTAAATAGTAACCTATGCCGAGGTTGATACGGGTAATATCACCCCGAGGGAACCGAGGGGTTATATTTCCCGTATCAACCGAGGCATAGGTTACTATTTGCCATACACGCCGAGGAAAACATAGTTAAATTAATGTTTTAATCGTTGTTGGAACGCAGTAATGTCAAAATTAAAGGAATAATTGCCCATTTATCACATTTCGTCCAACACATTATGAATGCAAGACAGAGTACACCCCACGAGCATAGCGTGGCAGCAAGAACAACTTATCCGTGTGCAATACTTTGCACGAGATTTACGAGCTCGTCTGTTGTCGTGAAGATCGCATTGTCCAATCAGCAAGCAATGTCGCGGTGACGTATGCGCCTGTGTGTAAATGCACGTGCTCTTATCATTTGACTTTACAAAGCGACGAGACAGCAAGGATAGTTTCAAGATGGCCAACACGTGCTTGTCGGAGTACTCTTACAGCGAAGAAAACTTAATGGATAATATTTTTCGAGAGCCCAGCTCAAGAAAACGCTACAGTAACTACATACGTCCAATAAAGGAACAATTTTCGGATATTTGCTGTTGGAGCGCAAGTGTGTGAACAGTGGAATGTGCCGGACTATCCATAATCAACGCATATTTTATTATTCACTGGATTATATTGTCATTTTTGTGTTACGATGCAGTTGGGCATTCTTTGAATGTTAATGGATCAGCGACACGTCTTTTCCAGACAGAAACACATCTGCAGCTTGTGTACACGGATTATCCATGTTGAATGAAGGTAAGGGATATGTTAGTCCAACTGCATATTTCTTTCAATGAGTGCAAGTTTTTAATACTAGCATTACATGAACCATTAGTTCACCTGTCAAAGTCTTAAAACATGGTTGGCATGAGCTATTGTTTGTACTCATTGTTGAAATCAACATTTCTGTTTCGAAATTGCTGTGCTGAGATTGACGGAATTGCTACTGTGTTCCTAAATAAGTGTTCACGATTAAAGATATATTGGCATTAATGCAAAAGAAACATTTGAGCGTTGAGTATAAACTTTTTAACATTTTAATATAATGATGTAAATTAAGTGGAATTATATTTTTCTTACAGGTAACAAGTGGATTGAAAACATCAGGGATTTACAGGACAGCATCTACCGAATTACGAAGATCACCCCGTACCTGCACACAAACCGAAATCACGCCTCTGACAGAAAACCCAACTGTTGAAGGCTTCAGGAACTAATAAAGGAGTTGACAATGTACCGTTTTCATGAAAGAATAAAAAAATTGAAAGCTTGTCATGTACTTCATACGAAACCATTGATAAAATCGTCACCCACAGTCGATACTGATCATATTGACCTAGGGAGTTATGAGATATCTAACCTTTATGCCATCTTTCGACCCCATAACATTTATACGGAGGTGTTTTTTTAAATATTACTAGAGGCGAAGACGAGAGTAATATTTAAAAAACACCGACGTGTTTTAACCGAGGGAGGATACTGAAAGTCGAGGCGAAGCCGAGATTTTCAGTATCCGGACGAGTATATGATTTAGCTAAATGTATGACGTCACGAAAGGTTGGATATCTCATAACTCCCAAGGTCATTGGCAAGGTCTGATATCAAATAATGCCCTAGGGCGATATGGATGAACAACCGATGATGACGTCATAAGAGGTTGATATGAGAATGAACCAATGATAAGGGAATGGGACCATATCATCCCTAGGTGTGTATGAAGGGAGTTGCAGGAGAGGGGCTGTAGGATAGGAGGGGAAAGGAGGGATAGAAGAGAGGTTTGCAATGGAAGGACAGGAGAGGAAAGGGGAGGAGGGGAAGGGTGGATAGAAGGGGTGGGGGTAGAAGAGAGGTTTGCAATGGAAGGACAGGAGAGGAAAGGGGAGGAGGGGAAGGGAGGATAGAAGGGGTGGGGGTAGAAGAGAGGTTTGCTATAGAAATAATCTGGAGGTCAACTCAGTAATATGTTTATTGAAGTATTTTAATATTAATTGCATGGAAACAACAGTTAGTGTTGAGAGTGAACAAATTTAATCATTTTAAATGCTTTTGAAAAGGATTTGTTTGAATTGAATGATCATTATAATTATCTAGATAATCATCGTTCAGATCGTAATCAGATCCCTCACTGGCTATGTTATTTGGCCTTTTATGAAGTGTCAGGAATTATGTAACCCACTGATATCATTATATGTTTTATTTAAAAGGATTTATTAAAACACTCATGGTTCAGGCTGTTCGCAGATAAAGATGATTCATAATTTTTTTTGTAACTGTATTTATAGTGTTGATAAATATTACAACAAGCGCATCAATACAAATATAAACACATTCATTTGATTGACCAGGAAATGTATTCTTTTCAATGAATTTTATGAAATCTAATTGAAAATTCAATATAATTGACATATCTAATTGTTGATTGGATTCTTGATAATAAAATGAATGCGTCTTTGTCAGGAATCACTATATAAAAAAATACTCACTTTTCAGAATGATATCTTAATTGATTTAGTAGGAGAAGTACTTGGCCTGAAATCTAATTGAAAAATAATGACTTCTATGTTGACATGTTGTTCCCAGAGCCCCTTCAGCATGATACAATTATCATTTAGTTTTACAGGTTTTCATAAAACATATGGTATTGGAACTGGAACCTGATACAAATTACCTCTTTCTACAATAACTTATGTAGATTACTGTACATAAAAGCAGATTCTTGACTTATTAATATTAACTCATCTTGCAGTTTGTTGTACACAAAAGCTGATTCTTGACTTGTTTAAATTGTTATTTGTAAAAAGTATTATTATTAATAGAATACAAGTATACTTTTCATAAAGTCAATTTATATACTTTCCATAAAGTCCATTGCTTAGACATGATAATTGCCATACATCATTATGTTGTATTTATCAATTAAGTAAAGATAACTAAGCAACATACAAGCAGGCAGGGCTGCTAGCCCCAGATCCTTAAGGAGAGTGTAGCAATTTGGGGATTTGGCTTTGTGTATTTGGAGAAGAATAGTGTGCTGAGCATGTAAACCTGAACTCTGGCTAAGCCCTTATGTGTGGTATTTAAAAACTTGACGGGAGAGAACATGCATTGTTGTGAAAAATATATATAATTTCACAAAACATAGTTAGCTTATGTCCTAAATTGATTTTGTGTCAAGAAGAACTTCTGTTAGATATAGAAATGGTACAAATATGAGTAAAACACAGGAAATGGAACCTGATACAAAATAACTCTTTCCACATCAACTTATCATGTAGATTGCTAAACACAAAACTTATTGATGACAACTTTTGTGTAAGTTGTTATTCTTAGAAAGAACATATCACTGTCATGCGATTACAAGTCTAATTTCCATAACTCTTATTGCATACACATGGCCATATAGCATATTGCTCTGCAATATCAATTGGGTCAGGTTGATTATGCAACAGACTAGCAGCTGACACTGTGATGCTAGCAGCCTGTATCAGGATGTGTATTAGAATAGCATTGTGGACTCTAGAGGCATATCTGAACTCTGGTTGACCCCTTATGTGTGGTATTTATATAAGGGAGATACCATTGTTTAAAATTGATCATGATGTTTAATGTGATTGGGTTTTTGCAGCTAGTTGCCATGAAGATTTTAAGCAAATTAATAAATTTTGTTTGTCTTATATCTTAATTTTTTTTTAAAAACACTTAAAAATATAGAACAACTTGCATGACAATCTTAAATATTCCATATTCAAGATAATATTATGACTAGTAAGTTCAAATAAGAGAATTTATTTGATGCAAGTGATCACTTGATGAAAGCTTAAAATTTAATAATAATGATGTGTCATTGCAGCTGAAAAGTTCAATATGGCTGCTTTTGCGGCCATCTTGGATTCTCAAAACTGAAACGTCTACCTTTCTGTGCGGAATCACTATAGGTATAACATACTACAATTTAGAAAGTATATCTAGATTGGTTTAGGAGAAGTAGTCTTTTTCATGAAATCTAATTGAAAATTCAATATGGCTCCCATGGCAGCCATCTTGGATTCTCAAAACTGAAACATCTACCTTTCTGTGAGGAATCACCATGGGTATAACATACTACAATTTCAGAATGGTATCTGGATTGGTAAAGGAGGAGTAGTCTTTTTCATGAAATCTAATTGAAAATTCAATATGGCTGCCATGGCGGCCATCTTGGATTCTCAAAACTGAAACATCTACCTTTTTGTGAGGAATCACCATGGGTATAACATACTACAATTTAGAAAGTATATCTAGATTGGTTTAGGAGAAGTAGTCTTTTTCATGAAATCTAATTGAAAATTCAATATGGCTCCCATGGCAGCCATCTTGGATTCTCAAAACTGAAACATCTACCTTTCTGTGAGGAATCACCTTGGGTATAACATACTACAATTTCAGAATGGTATCTGGATTTGTATAGGAGGAGTAGTCTTTTTCGTGAAATCTAATTGAAAATTCAATATGGCTGCCATGGCGGCCATCTTGGATTCTCAAAACTGAAACATCTACCTTTCTGTGAGGAATCACCATGGGTATAACATACTACAATTTCAGAATGATATCTGGATTCGTATAGGAGGAGTAGTCTTTTTCGTGAAATCTAATTGAAAATTCAATATGGCTCCCATGGCAGCCATCTTGGATTCTCAAAACTGAAACATCTACCTTTCTGTGAGGAATCACCATGGGTATAACATACTACAATTTCAGAATGATATCTGCATTCGTATAGGAGGAGTAGTCTTTTCATGAAATCTAATTGAAAATTCAATATGGCTGCTATCACGGCCATCTTGGATTCTCAAAACCAAAACGTCTACCTTTCTGTGAGGAATCACCATGGGTATAACATACTACAATTTCAGAATGGTATCTGGATTCGTATAGGAGGAGTAGTCTTATTCGTGAAATCTAATTGAAAATTCAATATGGCTGCCATGGCGGCCATCTTGGATTCTCAAAACCGAAACGTCTACCTTTTTGTGAGGAATCACCATGGGTATAACATACTACAATTTCAGAATGATATCTGGATTCGTATAGGAGGAGTAGTCTTTTCATGAAATCTAATTGAAAATTCAATATGGCTGCTATCACGGCCATCTTGGATTCTCAAAACCGAAACGTCTACCTTTCTGTGAGGAATCACCATGGGTATAACATACTACAATTTCAGAATGGTATCTGGATTGGTAAAGGAGGAGTAGTCTTTTTCATGAAATCTAATTGAAAATTCAATATGGCTGCCATGGCGGCCATCTTGGATTCTCAAAACTGAAACATCTACCTTTTTGTGAGGAATCACCATGGGTATAACATACTACAATTTCAGAATGATATCTGGATTCGTTTAGGAGGAGTAGTCTTTTTCCTGAAAGTTTACGGACGGACGGACGGACGGACAGACAGACGGACGACGGACGAAGCGCCATGACATAAGCTCACATTTACTTTGTAAAGGTGAGCTAAAAAGGGATGGAACAAACTATATTGAATTACTCTCACCAATATCTCTTGTAGCACAGAGTAACAGATTTGCCAGTTTAAGTTTTGATAGGATAGCTTTATTGATGTACATCAGTGCACGTGTATCATGGTAGCGCATTTTATTCATTCGTATCATCATTAACATGTATGTAGTTATATCTGATTATATCATATTACTCACGTGTAATTTGTGTATACATTTCTTTTTAATGTAACAAGAATCTATACCGATACATCCCTATTGTTTTCAACAAAGACATTGATCATCCTTTTTTGCAAAATCACTTAACTTGTTTACAGATAAATTTCATAAATTATCATAATGAAATGAAAATGATTGCACTGATAACCCAGTTATTATTCGAAGAAATGGATGTATATTGATTTGTTTATCAACACTTAACTCATACACATAAAAAAGCTCTATTGCTAGGAATGTAAAGCCAGTCAGAATGTGAAGAAGACTTTACGTAAAGGTTGAAAAGCAATCGGGTTTATGCAACAACTTTTAATGATATCAAGAAAATAAATAGAACCTTTGATAATATATCTTCAATAAATCATCATTGATGTTTGCACAATGGTATAAAATAAAATCTATGACTGTCGTAATATGTGTGTTATTTTAAAAGAACTAGCATCTATCCGTTAAACCAAGACAATCACAAACGAGAGCTCTCCCTCAGGCGGCACTCTATATAACTGCAATGCTTGCAAGAAGCTATCTTTATCATATCTACCAGTAATAGAGCTAAGAAACATGAAAAAAAATGATCGCTCTGCTATATCTTGTTTGACCTCATATAAACTGTAAGACACATTGAAATGCCAGGAAATGATGAGAACCGTTTCCATGGCAACCATCCAAAATAGCGAAAAGTCCATGCAAATCGCTAAAAGAGCCATATCTCATAGAAGGTGACTTTATGATTCAAATTGAAGGATTATGTTTTATCCATTTGACAGAGTATCTAGTTTGCATGTATAGATGAATATTAATGAGGCTGATTATACGAATGACACTAATACAAGTCATCTCATTGGTTGGTTATAGTGCTTGATCGAATTCAGTGTATGTCTTGGACACATGATATTTATCAGCAGGATGGTCTTACTTAACAATTATTGTCCTCTAACTGAAATACATTCCTTGGGACCATATTGTCAATGTTATGGCAATTGCTGATAATGAAAAATTGAAGGGACATTTACTTGTTTTTCCTTAATTGATAGGAAGCCTTTAACATTAGTTGTTCAAATATTGCATGATGTGAAAAAATTTTGATGACCATGAACACAATTGAGTCAAAGATGCGTTTTCTATTTTATGAATTAAAATTGGATATCATAAGTGGTTGCAATATCTGCATTTACCGATTGTGAGCCGTCATTAAATCTAGAGACATTGCAGCAGTTCAAGAAATTTACATGTTTGCAAAGCAGCAATAGAACTTTTATGAATTGGCCAAAACTAAACGTCTGAATTATAACAGTACAAAGAGCCACTACCACTGATGATTCTTTAATCTTAAGATTTGAATTACCTTATGTCTGTAAGAATAATTGATTAACATCACATAGTTTAAACTTCTTATACGTTATTCAAATAATGTAATGATCCAACACGATCCAACACAGAGAGATCTTCTTAGTTGCATTCTGCTCATTGTTTCGTTTTTTGATATTTCCCAAGGAAACTGGATTGCAGCTAATGTTTTCATGGAAACGACCTCTGTAGCTATTCGGAATCTTCATTGTTTATCAAACGAACTAAATACCTGTTCGATATAGGAAAGCTATATTGATATTAATGTGTTCAAGTTATTTAATTTTTACAGGTGTTAGATGTGTGTTTCTTCATATTACCTGTCGAGCAGTTAAAACAAAATATCTCCTTATAAAGAAGAGTTCTGTCTCCTAACCATGGTTAAAACCGTCCGAACTAAGTCACTTTGCTGGGATTTTTTAAACTCTATAGTTACTAATTTTGATATACCAATATTCCTAAGAGTTTGTTTATCGAGTATTTGCTCTTTGTGTAGTGTATGAAGTTTTGGCGAGCTTAGATGTATACTCCCTTTACTGTTGGTCAACATTAACATACAGAAATATTTTAACAATCTTAATCATGCATATCTTAATTGTTCATACACGGTTACTGATTTAAAATTATATCAAGTGCGTGAATATAAAAATGTATTTTATTAAAAATCTTGATTTAAGCGTACATGTTACATTAACGTTATCCCGTAACCTTTACCTTTAAAATTCAAGGTAACACAAGCTATTGTCATTTTATATTGAATACAAATCAAGTTATGATAGTTGAAATAAAGCATTGTCGCAATACCTTGATGGTGACCGTGATATGATCTTGTATGAACATTGTTCCTGTTTATGTCAACATATACATACCAAAACATATTGATAAGGAACGAATAGATTGTAGTAATATTTATTGAGAGAGCTAATTAAAAGTGTCTGTAGCCTTTGGGCTGTGTCATTTTGCCCTCCCTGGGCTTGGTTTCTTATAAATCTGCTAAAGCGCACATAAAATGTATAAAGTCATGCCGTCTACGTTCAGGGTTTGTTCTAATTTGTGTGAATGGTAACACATTCCTAAATTGTTCCAAATGTATATAGATTATTCGTGACACTGTGACCCCTGAAAAGGTAGGTAAGCCATTACTGACGAATGCAATCCTTAAAACCTGATTTATCCTTCACAAAGGATTGGTTATGACTTCATCTTACACAAGATAATTCATTAACATCCCAAGTGTCATCTTACTCAGCATAAATCTTTATGTTTTAACATTCCGCTCCAGTATTATAACTTCTGTGTTTCAATGGAAACAGGCAAAAATAGCAGAAAAAACAAAAGGTTAAAAAACTGCTCAATGCAACCTGTTTCAGTAGGCTACGTTAGGTCAGGACGCAAAATGTTTCCGTGGAAACTGTCAAAACTGTATCTGGGAATAAGCTGAAACGCCAAAAACAGCAGGGCCTTAGGAGTCTTCTTGTAAGAAGTTGCAACCCCTATAAGAACTACAAAACTTGATTGACTGTTCAAGACTAAACTTCAATAAGCTGAGTCGTATGGACATGGGCCCCGGTAACACAATTCTAAGTTGTGTTTTGATCGCTTCCCACTCATTGGATATGTTTTGGGAACATCTTTTTTCCAAGGAGAAGTAAGGAGAATTGTTTGAGATGCCCCCGGGATATTCTATAGAAAGTCCCTGCTGAGGTTGCGTATGTCCCTAAAAGGAAGAGTACACAAGAAAAGTATAACCTCCAACAACAAAATATATTACGTCTGAGGTTGATATGGGATAAGGCAGGTTTAAGTGGGTTCGTCCGGGCACGTATGTTGCCCGTCTTTCAGTTTGGCGATCACTTTAGCAATCCAATGAACATTTCAGGTGTCACATTGAGTCATTGACAAATAACGTTTAACTAATGCATTCTTGTGAATATAGGTGCTTTGTGTTATACACCCAGGTGATATTCAGGTTAATGAGTGGTGTCTTGTTAATAGAACTTATTCATCGACTAAATTATGTTAATTAGATTTCGATGTCAATCACATAACTTGAATATACAAAAATAGCGTTTTTCAAAAGCAATTGTTCCTTACAAACTGGTTTGTAAGAAATGTGCTTTGGGACTGTGTGACAATGAATATCATCTTTTGCTTATATGTCCATTTTATAAACGATACAGATCTGAATTTATTCCAGCCCTTCTTATACTGTTAAACTCCAAGCTCTCATGAACAACTGTTCTCAAGAAGATATGTATATTTCTGAAGCTGATCTATCTGTTGTATTCTTGGTCATATGGCCTTCAATTCTCAATAATAAGAGGTTATCACATGACAGTTTTCCTTTCGTCGGTCATATCAAGCCGAGACAGCCATATCAGCCCAAAGGCCGAAGGCCAGAGGGCTGATATGGCGGTCGAGGGTTGATGTGACCGGCGAAAGGAAAACTGTCATATCATAACATTTTTATCATATACTACATCTGTAACTGTTTAAAAGGGACGAAAAACATGAAAAAAATGCCTACAAATTATGTTGTATCCGTTTCATTTCCCCGGTCCCGCCATGACCTTATTTTCTTAATCTCTTCCAAATCAAATTCCCGGCAAACACAATCATTTTCTCTGGTACTCTTATCCCAATAATAATTGTCATCAAACGACAAAAAAACCCGACAAAAATGCTATAAACATGTAATGGGTTCTGTATTTCGATGTGTTTGGGAGCATGCGTGAATTGATTGCATAACTTGCCTACTAGCCGGGCAATACGGCTGATATGTTTTTTTGGCCCTAGGGCTGATATGTCTGATATGGATTTGCGGCCCGGGTGGGCAATATGGGCGGAAGTTGTTGACAGGTATCGTATGTGCAAAGCGCTCCATATTATAGATAGGTATATGATAATAAGAGGTTATTACATGACAGTTTTCCTTTCGTCGGTCATATCAAGCCGAGACAGCCATATCAGCCCGAGGGCCGAAGGCCAGAGGGCTGATATGGCGGTCGAGGGTTGATGTGACCGGCGAAAGGAAAACTGTCATATCATAACATTTTTATCATATACTACATCTGTAACTGTTTAAAAGGGACGAAAAACATGAAAAAAAGCCTACAAATTATGTTGTATCCGTTTCATTTCCCCGGTCCCGCCATGACCTTATTTTCTTAATCTCTTCCAAATCAAATTCCCGGCAAACACAATCATTTCCTCTGGTACTCTTATCCCAATAATAATTGTCATCAAACGACAAAAAAACCCGACAAAAATGCTATAAACATGTAATGGGCTCTGTATTTCGATGTGTTTGGGGGCATGCGTGAATTGATTGCATAACTTGCCTACTTGCAATACGGCTAATATGGATTTTGGCCCTAGGGCCGATATGGCTGATATGGATTTGCAGCCCGGGTGGGCAATATGGGCGGAAGTTGGTGACAAGTATCGTATGTGCAAAGCGCTCCATATTATAAATAGGTATATGATAAAGGGAATTATTACACGCCCGTGTAAGATACCGCAGTGTAATATTTATACGACAATATTAAACTAGTGTAATATCACAATGCAAGTATGACGTCACAGAAGTGAGCTGTTGTTACGTCACAATGTAAGCGCTTCGTCACAATTGGTGCCGAGTCGCGGAACTGTTAGTTTCAGCACATTTTCGGCAAGTTGCGTGATTTTTAGGGCAAGTAGTAAACAGAATACTAAACTTCCTTCCGCTCGGTTTAAACAAAATCATTAACTCGTTTAATAAAAATAGTATTAAATGAAAGGTCGTTTGGTATCCTATGTATATAATCACAATGTAAAACGAAAACTGTCTAACGGAATGTACGTTGTCACGAGTCAAACGTAGAATGTCAAGGAAAATCTTGCTCTATATCTCATCCTTAACTTATAAACGTTTTACACATCGCTCATAAAATTCAATCAAAATTCCTTATAAGTGTGCACGATCTCCGAGTATAGACTGAGCCAAAAAATGGGAAATACTGTTATGAAAAAAATATTCTTTTTTTTCAATTTTGCGGTTTGAAATACATACCTTCATTGTTGAGCTGTTCACAGACATCTAAGTTTGTTTTGTAGCCACTGATGCATCCAGATGTACAGACCCTGTCGTGTTGATTACAAACCCCGCCTACACAGAATCTGCTACATGTGTAGTTACAGGTCAGTCCGTGATATCCAGACACACACCCAGTAGAACACTCTCCTGTTGCCCTGTCACATCCAAGTTTATCACAACTAGGGGGGCATCGAACTTCACAGGCGTCACCATGGAAACCAGCAGGACATGTCTCTGTATAACAGAATCATAAAATAGAAACCTCTGATATTTATGTGAATGTTACATCCTAGTATTTGGAGCCAGTGGGATTTAAAGTAAAACCGAACTCGGCCGACATGAGCAGATAATAACAGCATATATACTTTTCGTTTATTCTTTGTAGGCCTTAATATACAATGATCCTCTTTAATCATTGAAATGATGAGAAGTAACCACTAATATTTTAAACAATTTCTGTGCCTATTTGATTGCAACCCTGTTGCGACAGATTCATTACCTTTTAAATGACACATGTCACAACCTGACAGACACGTGTCTCTTATGGTGTCTGCTCGAGTGAAACACTTTGGACAGTCCTGCCTACACTCGTCCCCGTAGAATCCTCGTCTGCAGATGATGCACTGTCCAGTTTCCCGGTCACATTTCCCGTACCTAGGACTGCATATTTCACTACAGTCAGCTCCGTATCGACGTTCAGGACAGAGAGTCACATTGCAGGAGTCACATTGTCTGTCACAAGTCGCACAGTCTCCTGGACAGGGCAGGTCACACTGGATGTCACAGTAACCGTGAATGCACCCATCAGTGCACGTGACTGTTCCGTCGATTATGTCAAAGTGACATGCTTTATCCAAGCACCCGGACGGACAGTTTTTATCACAGAAATCACCCACATATCCAGGTACACACCCGATGATGCACTGTCCGTTGTCATAGCAACGTTCTTCAAGACACGTTGAACACAGAGCGGACAGCGGCGAGACTCTTGCCAGCAGGATAAGACAACCTGAAAATAACACACAAACAGTTATGTCATATTTACGAACATATTTGAGTTTATAAATAGTTATAACAACTTTAGAACAACATATTGTACAGGCAACTATAATGATGATACCATTTCGACTGATCGACAGGATGCCCACTTGCATATACGTCTAGTTCACTTCAACTGACAATGACATGTTGAATGACTCCACAACTCCTTCTGGGTTGTAAAGGAACTACAAAAGAACGAAAATTATATTTAAATGAAACAAGTTGAATAAGTTGAGTACTTGCTCCATAAAGGAGGATTTCTATTTGAAATATATTTCATAAGCAGGGATGAAGAAGGCCGGATTATAACCAATGAAAGTTTCCCTAAGACAACCCTCCTCTCAAGGAATTCGTTTTAACTGTTTGACATAACGTTAACATTGTGGTTAATGCTTATCAATCAAATATCCTATCATCGTCTTACACTTCAACTTCAAGTTGATCTAGAATTTAGAAAATTGTACTGTGACATTTTGCTGTCAATGCTGTCTGTGTTGCAAGTTATTATTTTTAGGGTATTGTTTGCAGTGGTCATTATGTAAAGGATATTAACCTGTCCCTAGGGTTTTATTGAAATGTAAACATTAGGGGTGAGGCCCTAGGGTTTCCCCGACCCCGAATGTTTACATTTTCAATAAAACCAGAGGGACATGTTAATATCTGTCATATAAAGCGAAGGAAAGGACGAAAAACTCGGTAAAAACATTGAAATATATAATAACACTGAAAGTATCGCACAAACGCAGCCAATCCTTGCAAGTTGTCTGTTTAACAGCAGCTCTTCGCGAAAGACTTTAAATATACACTTGGCATACGATTTTAGAATCAAATTTAATATATATTAACATTATGTATATAAAAATTACAGTGTCATCACATTTGCTAACAACAACCCTCGGTAGCTCAGGCGGTAAGAGCGCTGTTTAACAACATAGAGGTTGCGGGTTCGAATCCCGCTTGAAACGTTAAATCAGAATTCGTTATAAATTCAGTTATGAGTCTTGAATAAAATGTAAAATATATAAAAAAGTAAAGTAAAAATAGAAATTATTCTAGAATGTCCCTGGGATATTCTAGAACGTCCCTGGGATATTCTAGAATGTCCCGGTGAGAAGCGGTGTGATATTGAAAGCAGGTTTACCCGAGAAAAGAATTACCTCCAAAATGACACGATTATGACACCTGAGGTTTATATAGTCAGTTATGTTGATTGTATAGTAGTATTATAATTGGTCAGTATCGTCAGTTATTTTTATCATGGTAGTATGGTTTCATAATTAGTCATGACGAGGAAACGAAATATGAAATATATCATTTGGCCCCAGTATCTCTCTGCGCCAAGAACGATGAAGTTGTGGAGTAGATTTGACTTCCTTGTTCTCTGGATGATCTCTGGTATGTAGGCCTACACTTACTTACTGTACTGAGAGGGGGAGATAGAGGGAGGGAGGGAGGGAGAGAGAGAGTGAGAGAGAGAGGGGGGAAGAAAGAGGGGGCTCCTTGTTCTCCGGATGATCTCTGGTATGTAGGCCTACACTTACTTACTTTATTTCATACTGTTTGTACCTTGCACTATGTACTTGAGAGAGAATTAGAGATTTAGAATGTAGAATGTAGAAAGAAGAGGAGATAAAGAGACAGAGGGAGATAGAGAGTAATAGAGGGACTAGTACTTGTAAGGGAACGAAAAAGAAAGAGAGAGTGATGGAAAGAGAAAGAGAGTGAGGGAGAAAGTGAAGGGGGAGAGAGAAATGGAGGAAAGAAAGAGACAGAGAGTAAGGGATGAGAAAGAAAGGAACAGGGAGAGAAACAAAAAGAAAAAACAGAGAGAGAGAAAGGAAGAGCTAGAGAGAGGGGGGGAGAGAGAGGGAGAGGGAGAGGATCAGGGGAGAGAGAGAAAGGGAAGAGAGAAAGGGAGAACGAGTGAGGAAGAGAGAGAAAGTGAGGGGAGAGAGGGGGAGTGATAAATAGAGGAAGAGGAAAAAAGTGAGGGGGAGAGAGAGAAAGAGAGAACGAGTGAGGGAGAGAGAGAAAGTGATGGAGAGAGAGAACAAGGGGGAGAAAGAAAGAGAGGGAGAGGGAGAAAGTGAGGGGGAGAGAGAGAAAGGGAGAAGAGAGAGGAACAGAGAAAGAGAGAGAGAATGATGGAGAGAGAGAGAAAGAGAGGGAGAGGGAGAAAGTGAGGCGAAGAGAGAAAGAGAGGTAGAAGGAGAAAGTGTGGGGGAGAGAGAGAGAAAGGGAGAGAGAGAAAGGGAGAATAGAGAGGGAGACAGAAAGAGAGAGAATTATGAAGAGAGAGAGAGAAACAGAGTGGGAGAGGAAGTGATTGGGGAGAGAGAAAGGAAGAGAGATAGTTAATGAGAGGGGGTAACAAAGAGAAGGGAGGATAGAGGGAAGGGAAGACAGAAAGAGAAAGAGAGGGAGAGAGAAAGGGGGGAGAAAGAAGATGAGAGAGAGGGAACGAGAAAAAAGATAGAGTGAGGGGAGAAGACACAGGGAGGAGAAAGGAAGAGAGACTGGGGAGCAGAGAGAAAGGGAGAGAGAGGAAAAGAGATTTAGGAACACGGGGAAAGAGAGAGAGAAATAGAGAGAGAGGGAGAAAGTGAGGGGGGAGATAGAAAGAGAAAGAGAGGAAGAAGAGAAAAAGAGGGGGAGAGAGAGAATGAGAGGAAACGAGGAGAAGGGGAAGGAGGAGGAAGAGGGCAGATTGGGAAGGAGAGAGTTATTAATTGATTGACCGAGAGAGTGAGGGGGAGAGAAATGTGAGAAAGAGAAGGAGAGAGAAGGGGGAGAGAGAAAGAGAGGGGGAGAGAGGATAAGAGGGAATGAGGGAGAGGAAGAGCAGGAGAGATAGGGGAGGAGGGAAAGAGAAGGGGAGAGAGGATTAGGAGAGATGGAGGGAGAAAGAGAGGGAGAGGGAGAGGGGGATAACGAGAGGGGGTACAGAGAATGAGAGGGAATGAGGAAGAGAGATAGATGGGATAGCGAAGAGGATATAGAGAGAGTGAGAGAGTTGGACGAAAGGGGAGTAGGATAGAGAGAGGGAGAGAGATGGAATGAGGGGGAGAGGTGGAGGATATAGAGGTATAGAGGGACAGAGTGAGGGAAAGAGTTATTGAGAGAGTGAGGGAGGAAGTGAGGGGGAGAGAGAGAAAGGGCTGGGAGGGAGAAAGAAAGAAACATATAGAGTGAGAGAGAGAGAGAGAAAGCGTTGAGAAAGAAAGAAAGAGAAAGGGAGAGAGAGAAGAAGAGAGAGGGAGACAAAAAGGGTGGGAGGTGAGAGGGGTAAGAGAGGAGGATAGAAAGAATAAGAAGTAATGAGGAATAAAGGATAAGGGAGAGCGGGAAGGAGGGAAAGAGTGGAAGGTGATGAAAAGAGGGAGAGAGGAGAAGAGAGAGGGTCAGAGAGTGAAAGAGAAAATGAGGATAAAGGGGGAGAGAAAGGGAGAGAGAAAAAGAGGGAAGAGAAAGGATGAGAGAGAATGAATGGGAGAGGGGAGAGAGAGTGAAATGTGGGAGAAAGAGGATGAGAGATTGGACAAGTGAGAGAGGGGAAGAGAGAGGAGGATATAAAGGGAGAGAGAGAGTGGGAGAGAAGGGAGAGGGAGGAAAGAGAGGAGAAGAGGAATGAGAGGGGGGAGAGGATTAGAGTGAGAGGGGAGAGAGAGAAAGGTAGAGAATGAGGAGGAGAGGTGAAGGAAAGGTGAGAGAAGACAAGAGAGATAAGAAGAGAGAAAAATAGAGAGAGTGAGGGAGAAAGAGGGAGGAGGAGAGAGATGGGTTGGAGAGAATGAGGAGGAGAGGTGAAGGAAAGGTGAGAGAAGACAAGAGAGATAAGAAGAGAGAAAAATAGAGAGAGTGAGGGGGAAAGAGGGAGGAGGAGAGAGATGGGTTGGAGAGAATGAGGAGGAGAGGTGAAGGAAACGTGAGAGAAGACAAGAGAGATAAGAAGAGAGAAAAATAGAGAGAGTGAGGGGGAAAGAGGGAGGAGGAGAGAGATGGGTTGGAGAGAATGAGGAGGAGAGGTGAAGGAAGGGTGAGAGAAGACAAGAGAGATAAGAAGAGAGAAAAATAGAGAGAGTGAGGGGGAAAGAGGGAGGAGGAGAGAGATGGGTTGGAGAGAATGAGGAGGAGAGGTGAAGGAAGGGTGAGAGAAGACAAGAGAGATAAGAAGAGAGAAAAATAGAGAGAGTGAGGGGGAAAGAGGGAGGAGGAGAGAGATGGGTTGGAGAGAATGAGGAGGAGAGGTGAAGGAAAGGTGAGAGAAGACAAGAGAGAAATGAAGAGAGAAAAATAGAGAGAGTGAGGGGGAAAGAGGGAGGAGGAGAGAGATGGGTTGGAGAGAATGAGGAGGAGAGGTGAAGGAAAGGTGAGAGAAGACAAGAGAGAAATGAAGAGAGAAAAATAGAGAGAGTGAGGGGGAAAGAGGGAGGAGGAGAGAGATGGGTTGGAGAGAATGAGGAGGAGAGGTGAAGGAAACGTGAGAGAAGACAAGAGAGATAAGAAGAGAGAAAAATAGAGAGAGTGAGGGGGAAAGAGGGAGGAGGAGAGAGATGGGTTGGAGAGAATGAGGAGGAGAGGTGAAGGAAAGGTGAGAGAAGACAAGAGAGAAATGAAGAGAGAAAAATAGAGAGAGTGAGGGGGAAAGAGGGAGGAGGAGAGAGATGGGTTGGAGAGAATGAGGAGGAGAGGTGAAGGAAACGTGAGAGAAGACAAGAGAGATAAGAAGAGAGAAAAATAGAGAGAGTGAGGGGGAAAGAGGGAGGAGGAGAGAGATGGGTTGGAGAGAATGAGGAGGAGAGGTGAAGGAAAGGTGAGAGAAGACAAGAGAGATAAGAAGAGAGAAAAATAGAGAGAGTGAGGGGGAAAGAGGGAGGAGGAGAGAGGTGGGTTGGAGAGAATGAGGAGGAGAGGTGAAGGAAAGGTGAGAGAAGACAAGAGAGAAATGAAGAGAGAAAAATAGAGAGAGTGAGGGGGAAAGAGGGAGGAGGAGAGAGATGGGTTGGAGAGAATGAGGAGGAGAGGTGAAGGAAAGGTGAGAGAAGACAAGAGAGAAATGAAGAGAGAAAAATAGAGAGAGTGAGGGGGAAAGAGGGAGGAGGAGAGAGATGGGTTGGAGAGAATGAGGAGGAGAGGTGAAGGAAACGTGAGAGAAGACAAGAGAGATAAGAAGAGAGAAAAATAGAGAGAGTGAGGGGGAAAGAGGGAGGAGGAGAGAGGTGGGTTGGAGAGAATGAGGAGGAGAGGTGAAGGAAACGTGAGAGAAGACAAGAGAGATAAGAAGAGAGAAAAATAGAGAGAGTGAGGGGGAAAGAGGGAGGAGGAGAGAGATGGGTTGGAGAGAATGAGGAGGAGAGGTGAAGGAAAGGTGAGAGAAGACAAGAGAGAAATGAAGAGAGAAAAATAGAGAGAGTGAGGGAGAAAGAGGGAGGAGGAGAGAGATGGGTTGGAGAGAATGAGGAGGAGAGGTGAAGGAAAGGTGAGAGAAGACAAGAGAGAAATGAAGAGAGAAAAATAGAGAGAGTGAGGGGGAAAGAGGGAGGAGGAGAGAGATGGGTTGGAGAGAATGAGGAGGAGAGGTGAAGGAAAGGTGAGAGAAGACAAGAGAGAAATGAAGAGAGAAAAATAGAGAGAGTGAGGGGGAAAGAGGGAGGAGGAGAGAGATGGGTTGGAGAGAATGAGGAGGAGAGGTGAAGGAAGGGTGAGAGAAGACAAGAGAGATAAGAAGAGAGAAAAATAGAGAGAGTGAGGGGGAAAGAGGGAGGAGGAGAGAGATGGGTTGGAGAGAATGAGGAGGAGAGGTGAAGGAAACGTGAGAGAAGACAAGAGAGATAAGAAGAGAGAAAAATAGAGAGAGTGAGGGGGAAAGAGGGAGGAGGAGAGAGATGGGTTGGAGAGAATGAGGAGGAGAGGTGAAGGAAGGGGGACTAGGAGAGAGAGGTGATATAGAGGGACGTCGGGCGTCGGTAAGCAAGCAGTCTAAGTAAACCTAGCCTTAACATTACTTTTTTATTCCGATATTGAGTCTAGTGAGATCTAGTAACGGGTTGCTCATTTAATAGATCCGCTGACGCGACTCGCTATTACACTTCGCTAAACTTAATATCGGAGTGAAACGGGTATTGATAATTGGTTGATTTAGGTAGGCACGTGAACAACGGTCACTTCTATCAGGATGAAAATAAGACTCATCTGGGAACAAAACTATGTCATTACACCTTCAAAATCTTGAGTACACCTCTAATTAAAGTTTAAGCTTTAAGAACATAATTCTCTCAAAAATTGGAATGAAGCCCTGCCGTCAAACAGTTATCATATCTTGAGTTCACAACACAGTTTCAGGATCCCGACCCTGCCAAGAGACCTGTAAGCCTAGGAAGAACCCGTCCCTCCCCACGTGTAACACAGACACAGGAATCTGCTCTCGAGGTTGTGTTCCTGGTTACCATGGAGACACGTGCAACAGGAAGTGTGACCTGAACTGTGAGGGGGGAATATGTCAACAGGGAGATGGTACCTGTATCTGCAGTCCTGGATACACCTTCAACACAGGTTCTTGTGATCCCCATAAAGGTAAATCAACAACCAGAATAATTTCGGTAGAACATATAAGACACTAAGTGTCTTAAATGTTGATACATCTGTTTAAATGGACATTAAGTGTCTTAATGTTTCTGATACAACATTTTATTCAAAACACCTGTAAACTATATCAATCGGTGGATAAATCTTTTAACTACAATTAGGTATATGAGAGAATGCTTCCAAACCACAATAAGTCGATGTTATTATGTTCAAAAGACATTGATTGTAACCGGAAAGGCGAGCTAGTGAATTATGTTGTCATTGAGCAGATTTCCATTTTTTGCGTACTTCGTCAGCTCGCCTATTATCTTCCGCAATATCAATCAATTACTAACAAATACCAACAGTATATATATGTTAACCAGAGAACAATACATTATTTTAACATTATGTTAATATTGAATAACGAATAAACATTACATTCTTCTAAACATTCCATGTAGCTTTTTTTCCCTTTTCACTCGTTACATTCAGTGTGTAAGCAGACTACGACATGGATATAGAAAATTCGTAACCAAACGAACTCGTACCGGAAACGTTTCCTCATTTTATTTATAAGGTTCGATAATTCAACATTAATTTCGTCTAAATGTGTAACGATGTTAACAACAAGAGAATGCTAATCGTGAAACTGCAAATAACCTTCTTGTCGATATCATTTTAGGCATATTTGAAATTTCAATGCAAATTAGGCAGTTCTTCATTCCGTTATGGACCGAGTTATTATAACTAAATTCGTCATTGGATGGTAATGGAATCGACTTATGTAAATAACTTCAACTTGTTCTTTGAAAATTCGAAAGATCATAAACAATATTAGGAATATTCCTTCAGATCTGAGTATGTGACTCTACAGTCAACCATTTACGAAGAGCGATTGCACGACTCCAGTTACCGAGCCATTTGAGGTCTGTAATTCGGGTGATTTTGACTCACTCAATTTATTGATATGATCTCATATCAATGAAATTATGTTTGGAACCTAAATATTTATTGACAATATATTGAGAGCAAATATAGCATATTTTTACCCCTTAGAATAAATTCAAAATCAGAGCGTGCGATGTATGCTATAGGGAGCATCTAGCCTAAATAGCCTTTATTGTTTAAGAAAGAATTCCAAAATGATAAACATATCATTCATTCATAACAAGAAACATCACGTGGACTGTGGATAGGTGTTCGCCGTTTTGATATGAACCCGAGTTTCTTTTCGTTACGAATTCCCGATGGGAAAAGGTTCATTTTGGGTACATATGCACCCACAGTAACTATGGCCACAATGCTTTGCCCGAGAAAGTTTTAAATTCAGTCTATTTATATCCTGAGGAAACACCTCTGCTAATTATATATAATTATTTCGGTTTCTTTGCTTATTTTAGGTCAAACGAAAAAGTGATAATCTGTGTGTATATGTTTCAATGAGATAGCATTTAAGCAATATTCTTAAATCTGTATCAAAACACTAAAATGTCCCTTTAAGTTTACCCCCAAATGCCGGGATCAAGCCCCAAGTTAAATCGATGTCAGTTATATAACACTATCAAACACTATCAACTTTAACTGTCAAGGAGCGGGATAGCGCAGTGGTTAGCGCGTTCGGCTTGGATCAGGAGGTCCGTGGTTCGAATCCCGCCAGGAGCTCGGCAACTTTTTTCGCTAGTTCTAGCCGATGATCGCAGATTTCACCACAATGCATAGCTACAATAGTGTTGCGGGCTTTCTCCCTGCAATAATACTAGCAGCCGCGATATAAGTGAAATACTCTTGAAAGCCGCGATTAACCCCATATCACCTCACCTCACCTGTCAAAGTTTTCTAAATGACTAACTGATGCAGTCTCTTTTGTGACATTATAACTCCAGTCTGTCACTGTAGTAAAGCCAATTAGCCTTAAAATGAAACTTTAAGCAGTTGTGATATCGTGTCAAATGACACGTTTTGATAAGGTTTGACAAAATGCGACTTCCACAACTCAGTCATACTGTCAAGCAGGCGACTTTTCTCTCGCTTCACTTCGAAATAGTTCCCTGTACCCGAAGGGCTTTAAATCGCCGATTCAGTAAAATGGAATTTCCCTTTTCTATTAATGAAACGCCAATCAAGAAACACGTCTCATATAAACGCAAGACACTACTAGCTCGAGGTTTTCCAAGGTGCAATAAGTTTTTCCGACTCTATGTTATATGGTTCTGTGTTTGTGTCGAGAATGATAGTCTATTCAAATTGGCTGTTTCATGTAAATTACAATTACTTACATTGAGAATCAGGAGGAAGTTCATTTTATATTCCTCATTAGGCACCTTTGACGAACTAAATAATTCCTTATACTCTCAAATGAAAGTTAGGCAATAGGTTTCATTACTCTTATATTTTCAAGGACAACAATTTGTGGATGTTGAATCATTTGCATTACACAATAGTACAGTGATCAAAATCACAGTTAGCACTAAAATAATTTGAAAACAAATGCTATGATGTATTGTAACAAGATGTCTACATATTTACGGTATAAACATTTCATTAACAACGAGCAAGGAAAGGTTGAATAATGAGTAATAAGAGTTAGTTCGTTCTAAGGAGGCGGCACGGACTAAAGAAGGACAGCGTTGATTGGATCTATAGATAGGCCATAAACTTTACTGTGATTGGTAGCCATGGTGTCGACGATTTAAAGCCCTTCGGTTCGGGTACAGGGGACTATTTCGAAATGAAGCGAGAGAAATGAAGTCGCCTGGTTAACAGGAATCACTCAGTGAGCGTCTCTGCCCTTTGCTACGCTTCTTCTTTGCTTTTCTCGCTTCTTCGCCTTGTAGCCCAGCGGATGAGTGAAATAATTGTGCACATCGTGATTCAAGTATGAAATTTGGCATGATTTTTAGTTTATACCGGTCTTATAACATACAGATCAAGCCTTGCAAATGTTTCATATTTTTCATTTTTTTGGTAAAAAAGTTAAAACAAGATGTGTTTGTGAAACACGAATGCCCCCGGATGCATCCTGCTCGCTGTGTCAAGGTCAAGGTCACAAGGCCAAATGTCATGGTGTCATCTGAAAGGTCTCATCACAAGGGATCCATCTGTCAAGTATCAAAGAGCTAGCTCTGACCAATCAAAAGTTATGACCAAGGTTAAAGTTTTTGTGGACAAACGGACAGACAGACGGACGGACGGAAAAGGTCAAATATCATGGTGTCATCTGAAAGGTCTCATCACAAGGGATACACATGTCAAGTATCAAAGACCTAGCACTGACAGTATAGAAACTATAGCCATGGTTAAAGTTTTCGGAAAAGGCTTGCTGTGTCAAGGTCAAGGTCACAAGGTCAAAGGTCATGGTGTCATCTGAAAGGTCTCATCACAAGGGATCCATATGTCAAGTATCAAAGACCTAGCTCTGACCAATCAAAAGTTATGACCAAGGTTAAAGTTTTTGTGGACAAACGGACAGACGGACAGACGAGAGACAGACAGACGGACGGACGGACAGACGGACGGACGGACAGACGGACAGGTGAAAAACAATATACCCCCGGAATCTCCGATTCGGGGGCATAAAAATGTTGTTCATTTTTAATTATATGCATGTATTTATACTTTTAACGGTTTAGTCATAACACTAAAACTAGGACTGCCGCAACAGTATATAGGTCTTCAAGACTCTGCGTGACCTACAAACCAATGGTCGGTCGTCTATTTCCTTCTAGTCTTCTTGAAACTAGTATATTATAACATAATATCCACATTTTATTTGAATATAATTGGTCTTATAAAGTTTATTATGCAAACCAGGGTGCTAAATGGGCCAATCCCTTGATAGATGCCAACAATTAAATAGCGCTAATTTGGTCTGGCTAGGATGTTTAGCTTGGAAGATTGGGCAACTCTCCGAGAGGCATCATTAAGTTGCTAAGAATTAGTGTTTGTGTAAGATGTATTTAAAAGTTAATGTTTTAAAAAATTAAGCAGGAAAATATCAGGGTGGCTCCCCTCCTTCCTGACAGCGATATATTGGGCATATTGAAGAAAACGTATCTACCGGGTAAAAGCTGTTTAAGAAATATAGGTTTGAAGTTTTTATATGAAACGTAGTTGTTAATGTTTGGAGGATAACATTGGCAAAAAAGAAGATTTACTTTTGCTGGAGTGACATAAATGTAGACATATTTCAGTTGCTCATTTAGTTGAAAAGTTATGGAAAAATCAGAGCCATTTGCCCTGCAGCATAATTCATAAGATCAAGTCGATAGGCATTCTCTTATGGTGTGAACATTTAACAAAAATTCAATTGATTTTATATAATCGAAGAGGACAAATTATGTAAGACTTTGTCATTCTTGAGAAATTAACGAAAAAACATTTGTACCTTCTAGTCCCAATGTGCCTTAAAAGGGGACCCACAGCAACACAATCTTCATTCATAATCTCCCTCAGCTAAGCAATCTTTAAGTAAGATATAAGCGTTCTATGGTATTTGTGTTTGGTACATTGAGAAAAATATGGTCAAATAGGCAACTTATCACCCATTATTGAAGACATATGACAGATGATAGATTTCCTATTTTTTTTAGATTTGGAAGTATGTTTTGGCATAAGTTTCCGTATATTCTTGTTTTTGAGAAAAAAAGGCTTTTAAGGCATGGCCTCTGTGGTCATTTTTAGGAGTCAAGGAGCTATGCCAATTGCCAATATTTATTGTTCTTGGTTTGGTCTTGCAAATGTTAACGTTATTGGATTACACTTTTAATTTTGAGTTGTTGTCATTGGAACATTGGATAAAAAAGACAAGTTTTATGGAATATATTCAATGTCTTGTTCTTAGAAAGCGTCAGACCGTTTGTTCCCTTCAAATTGTGTTCATTTATCTGCGTATTGAAAGACATTGTCTGTCGGGCATTATCTTGACTAAAAATTGTTGAGAGCTTTGTAATTTGGTCCTGACCCCAGACCACACCTATCCCAGCCAGTTATTTTAAAAAGTTGGTGTGGAAGGATGTCCGCCTTCTTTTGACAAATTTCAAGAAACGATAAGTGCTAGGAAACTCAAATTATCAGAATAACATATTTTATCAGAAACTAGGAGTTGAAGTTTTATTATCTGACTCCTAAACCTAAGGGTGCAATTGAAACAGGTAATCCATTTAACCATTACGATAGAATATATGAGGTTATTGATAATATCTCTCTGGTTTGTCTGCAATAAAATTTCGTGTCTGTAGCACAAACTAGTCTTTGAATCAAATTATTTAATAATTGCCTCAACTAAGTACATCTGCCAGAGATCATTGACAAACAACTTCCCGGAATCCCAGATATCAACAAAAATATGTGTTTACTTTGACCCACTCCTAACACATGACTTAACCTCAGTATACGTAAGTAGTTGAGCTTCTTATCAAAGATCCTTAACAAGGCGTTGAACTCGCAGCTTTGCAACACTAAGAAGAACACAATCTTATGGCCAAGTTCCAATCTGCATAGAGAAAACCCCACAGGACTGAGACAGCTTCCCTTAGAGTAATGAATGATCTCCAACAGGCTGTAGATAGAGGGCAAGTCGCTACACTCGTCCTCCATGATCTCTTGTCTGCTTTTGATACGGTGGACCATGGCAAGCTGATGCAAAGGTTGGAATTCTACTATGGACTCTCTGACAATGTGTTATCGTGGTTTCAAGAACTCACACTCATCGACGATCTCAGTAAACTATGGTGTTCCTCAGGGCTCTGTTCGGGACCCCTGTTTTTCACCATGTACACCAAGAAACTGGAGGGCGTCATCCAGAGTCATAATGTCCTTCATCACATGTATGCAGAATGACAACCAGATGATTGACAGCTTCAAGCTGTATATAGACTCTCCACTGACCAACATGGAGAACTGCAAATCACCTCAAGCTCAAGACAGAAGTGATGATAGTCGACCCTGTCTCTCGCCTATCAAGAATCAACACATCTTCCCTGCAAATCAGTGGTGTGCCTATTCCTCTCTCATGAACAGTCAAAGATCTTGGTGTTATCTTTGTTGATAGTCTTTCGACGAAGTACCTGTGTCTGAGCTTTGCAAATCATGCTACTTCCAAATCCGTACTATCGGGAGTATTCATCATCTTCTCACTGAGGCTTCTGCTGCAGCACTTGTTCGGTCACCAATTCTACCACGCATTAACTATTGCAACAGTCTTCTACTTCATACCTTACAAGAACTCAATATTTGCCTGCAGAGAATTTCAAACACAGCAGCACGCATTGTCACCAAAACTCCTAAATATGCTAGTATTTCTCCAGTTTTAAAACGTCTACATTGATTGCCCATTCGTGTTCGACTCGACTCTAAGACACTTACACAGTTTACCTCCAGGAACTCCTTTAGCCATACACTGCCTGCAGACAGCTTCAATCCTGTCAACAAGGCCTACTTCATGTTCCCCGTTGGCAGCTGAAGTGCTATGGTTTTCGTTCCTTCCAAGAAGCAACTGCCAAGAAGTGGAATGAGCTTCCTGATCACCTACGAGCATTCCTAACAGTGACGCTGTTCAAATCCCTTCTAAAAACTTGTTCTCAACCTCATATGACCTCATCTAGATGAAGTGCATGCTCTATGAGCATGCTTCTGGCCTGGATTTTAGCTCTATAGAAATCGACTTATTAATATTTATTATATATACTTAATGTATGTATTATTAGAAATTTAGGACTTATACTCATCTTAAATCATTTGAACGATAATACATGTCTATATATAATGTCAAAACGCTTTTTTTGTAATTCATAAAAGCACAATAACCCTATACCGAATGAAGTAATGACAACATTATGCAAAATGCAAATACACAGTTCTATTACCTGCCAACCTGTTCCTCCACAATATCCAAATGCTTGTGACACAATAGAGACACATTTACAACACTGTGAACAATTTACCAACGCATGATAATTGAATAACTCCCCAAAAGTTACCAGCATCAAATTTCTACCTTTCCTATGTATAGGAATAATCCCTTTGCTCCAAAATCGCATGGAAAGTATCCAGTGAAAAAAACAAACAAGTATGATCTAGTTAATTCTCCTCGAATAATCATTTAATGGTCCCATCATGCTCTGCTGAATTGTCGCTTTTTAGTCTATGTACAGCTTGAAAAGCTTTATTATTATCAAGGGTTATTGTCATGAGCTCCGTCTGTCCCAGAGCAGGACTCGAAAACCGTGAAACTTGGTATGTGCAACAGTCAGCATGTGAAGATGTGCCTTTTGGGATTTTCAACTTCTTCATTTTTTACTTTTAGCGGTTTCCATAAAAACGTATCTTAGAATTTTGTTACTGTAGCAAATCAACAAAACTTAGTTTATTGATCAATCATTATGTGTACATGTGTCTTTCTGGGTTTCAATTTTTTTGGGCTATCATTTTTGGCAGGTTCATAGAAAAGTATCGTAGAATTTCGTTCTCGGAGCAATTTAATTTTGGCTTTTTCTATGAATAGAAGTTGTGACAATTAATGACAACAGATTTGGGAGATACCTAAAATTGAAAATCATGATTGCTGTTTTCAAAATATTCCAAATGGGATAAAGACGATTCTGTCTGCTTATTATTGATGTAATTATTGCTATCTACATGTGATTTGAGAAAACACTGTTCTGCTTGCTTGGATACCGCACAAAACGACGGATGTACTCTAATCTTGTGTCTATTCTATTGTTTCCAGGTGTCACATGCGAATTCAACGACCACTGCTTGAACAACAAATGCGTATCGGCTACCAGAGGAGACTGTTTGGTAGGATGCATAGCTGGATGGTTCGGAAAGTTTTGTCAGAGATCTTGCTCTTTAAATTGTTTCTGTGACGAAGAGTCGGGCAACTGTACGAGTTGTATCCACGGATGGTACGGGGCAGACTGTGGGGCTCAGTGTAGTGCGGGTTGTGTTGTCAAGAGGTGTGACAAGATGTCCGGACACTGTACGAGTTGTATCCACGGATGGTACGGGGCAGACTGTGGGGCTCAGTGTAGTGCGGGATGTGTTGTCAAGAGGTGTGACAAGATGTCCGGAAACTGTACGAGTTGTATCCACGGATGGTACGGGGCAGACTGTGGGGCTCAGTGTAGTGCGGGATGTGTTGTCAAGAGGTGTGACAAGATGTCCGGAAACTGTACGAGCTGTATACCAGGATGGTACGGAGCAGATTGTGGGTCTCAGTGTAGTGCGGGTTGTTTGGACAAGAACTGTGACAGGAACGGGACGTGTGTTGACGGTTGCACAACAGGGAGCTTTGGAGACCGATGCAACCTTAAGTGTTCCCCACACTGTTTCGGCGTTGACTGTGGTAGAGACGGGCAGTGTACTAGAGGATGTGTGCAGAGCCGATATGGAGACAAATGCGAGCTCATCTGTCCACGTCAATGTTTCGGCGATGTGTGTGATCACAATGGAACCTGTAGCACATGCAAGAATGGATTCTTCGGCAACTTGTGTAACAAAGATTGTCCAAGACCGTGTAACGACAGAGCATGTGATCAGAACACCGGAAAATGTGCAGGTAATCAATATATATCTAGTTTAGTTATATATTTTGGAGATCTCGACTTCGTTCAGGCAGATAGTCGGACTGGAGGGAGAGGTTGGGATGGATAAGGGAAAGGATGCAGTAGTGCAGTCCTTGGTTTGAAGGTTGGGAGAGGTGGGGGTGGATCGTAGTTAGCATGTTATGTATAAATATCATTGGTCACATGTTGAGTTGGTAGAGCGTAGATGTTAACATGTTTCAGACGAGAAGGGAGAGTGGAGCTCAGTACAGTCCTGGGTTGGAGGGTGGGTGGTAGTTAGCAGTGATGTGTCAATGTAGATGTTGACATGTTCAGACGAGAAGGGAGAGTTGAGCTCAGTACAGTCCTGGGTTGGAGGGGTGGGTGGAAGTTAGCAGTGATGTATCAATGTAGATGTTGACGTGTTTCAGACGAGAAGGGAGAGTGGAGCTCAGTACAGTCCTGGGTTGGAGGGGTGGGTGGTATTTAGCAGTGATGTATTAGTGTCGATGTTGACATGTCTTTCAATGAGAAGAGAGAGTGGAGCTCAGTACAGTCCGGGGTTGGAGGGGTGGGTGGTATTTAGCAGTGATGTATTAGTGTCGAAGTTGACATGTTTTTCAATGAGAAAGGGGAGTGGAGCTCAGTACAGTCCTGGGTTGGAGGGATGGGTGGTAGTTAGCAGTGATGTATCAATGTAGATGTTGACGTGTTTCAGACGAGAAGGAAGAGTGGAGCTCAGGACAGTCCTTGGTTGGAGGGGTGGGTGGTTGGTAGTTAGCAGTGATGTATCAATGTAGATGTTGACATGTTTCAGACGAGAAGGGAGAGTGGAGCTCAGTACAGTCATGGGTTGGAGGGGTGGATGGTATTTAGCAGTGATGTATTAGTGTCGATGTTGACATGTTTTTCAATGAGAAGAGAGAGTTGAGCTCAGTACAGTCCTGGGTTGGAGGGGTTGGTGGTAGTTAGAAGTGATGTATCAATGTTGATGTTGACATGTTTCAGAGGAGAAGGGAGAGTGGAGCTCAGTACAGTCCTGGGTTGGAGGGATGGGTGGTAATTAGCAGTGATGTATCAATGTAGATGTTGACATGTTTCAGACGAGAAGGGAGAGTGGAGCTCAGTATAGTCCCGGGTTGGAGGGATGGGTGATAGTTAGCAGTGATGTATCAATGTAGATGTTGACATGTTTCAGACGAGAAGGGAGAGCGGAGCTCAGTACAGTCCTGGGTTGGAGGGGTTGGTGGTAGTTAGTAGTGATGTATCAATGTAGATGTTGACATGTTTCAGACGAGAAGGGAGAGTAAAGCTCAGTACAGTCCTGGGTTGGAGGGGTGGGTGGTAGTTAGTAGTGATGTATCAATGTAGATGTTGACATGTTTCAGACGAGAAGGGAGAGTGGAGCTCAGTACAGTCCTGGGTTGGAGGGGTGGGTTGTATTTAGCAGTGATGTATCAATGTAGATGTTGACATGTTTCAGACGAGAAGGGAGAGTGGAGCTCAGTACAGTCCTGGGTTGGAGGGGTGGTGCTAGTTAGCAGTGATGTATCAATGTAGATGTTGACATGTTTCAGACGAGAAGGGAGAGTGGAGCTCAGTACAGTCCTAGGTTGGAGGGGTGGGTGGTAGTTAGCAGTGATGTATCAATGTAGATGTTGACATGTTTCAGACGAGAAGGGAGAGTGGAGCTCAGTACAGTCCTGGGTTGGAGGGTTGGTGGTAGTTAGCAGTGATGCATTAATGTAGATGTTGACATGTTTCAGACGAGAAGGGAGAGTGGAGCTCAGTACAGTCCTGGGTTGGAGGGGTGGGTGGTAGTTAGCTGTGATGTATCAATGTAGATGTTGACATGTCTCAGACGAGAAGAGAGAGTGGAGCTCAGTACAGTCCTGGGTTTGAGGGGTGGCTGGTAGTTAGCAGCGATGTATTTATGTAGATGTTGACATGTTTCAGATGAGAAGGGAGAGTGGCGCTCAGTACAGTCCTGGGTTGGAGGGGTGGGTGGTAGTTAGCAGTGATGTATTAGTGTCGATGTTGACATGTTTCAGACTAGAAGTGAGAGTGGACCTCAGTATAGTCCTGGGTTGGAGAGGTGGGTGGTAGTTAGCAGTGATGTATCAATGTAGATGTTGACATGTTTCAGACGAGAAGGGAGAGTGGAGCTCAGTACAGTCCTGGGTTGGAGGGGTGGGTGGTAGTTAGCAGTGATGTATTAATGTAGATGTTGACATGTTTCAGACGAAAAGTGAGAGCGGAGCTCAGTATAGTCCTGGGTTGGAGAGGTGGGTGGTAGTTAGCAGTGATGTATCAATGTAGATGTTGACATGTTCCAGACGAGATGGGAGAGTGGAGCTCAGTACAGTCCTGGGTTGGAGGGGTGGTGGTAGTTAGCAGTGATGTATTAATGTAGATGTTGACATGTTTCAGACGAGAAGGGAGAGTGGAGCTCAGTACATTACTGGGTTGGAGGGGTTGGTGGTAGTTAGCAGTGATGTATCAATGTAGATGTTAACATGTTTCAGACGAGAAGGGAGATTTGAGCTCAGTACAGTCCTGGGTTGGAGGGGTTGGTGGTAGTTAGCAGTGATGTATCAATGTAGATGTTGACATGTTCAGACGAGAAGGGAGAGTTGAGCTCAGTACAGTCCTGGGTTGGAGGGGTTGGTGGTAGTTTGCAGTGATGTATCAATGTAGATGTTAACATGTTTCAGACGAGAAGGGAGAGTTGAGCTCAGTACAGTCCTGGGTCGGAGGGGTGGGTGGTAGTTAGCAGTGATGTATCAATGTAGATGTTGACATGTTTCAGACGAGAAGGGAGAGTTAAGCTCAGTACAGTCCCGGGTTGGAGGGGTGGATGCTTGTTAGCAGTGATGTATCAATGTAGATGTTAACATGTTTCAGACGAGAAGGGAGAGTTGAGCTCAGTACAGTCCCGGGTTGGAGGGGTGGATGCTAGTTAGCAGTGATGTATCAATGTAGATGTTAACATGTTTCAGACGAGAAGGGAGAGTGGAGCTCAGTACAGTCCTGGGTTGGAGGGGGCGTAGCTGTTGTAGTTCTCATCATCATTGCAGTAAGCTTCTACATGTCCAGACGCTTGAAACGGTAGGTGATTACTAAGATCTTTCATGTACAGGACTGTATCATTTGGCGTTTTCTTACAGGTGAAGATTTAGTAAGAATTCGAAGTGAATAAGGTTTATGATTCGCAATGATTTGCAAAGAATAGATAAAGGATATATTTTCCATCACGTTTGTCTAGTTAAAAGGAAGATATATCTTTAAGAATACCAATTTGACCATTAAACGTCATCATAGCCATGTCTACGATTTCAACAATAACTTTGTCAGTAAGATCAGTGATTATATGACTTATATGGCAGTAAGACCTTTATGAAAGTTGTTTGGTTGGCATAGTTTCCTATTGCATTGAATACATAAGTCACATCAAGTGGTGAGATAGATGTTCAATATTAAGATGCAGTAAGTATTCCACTTCAGGATGGACGGCGTGGTCTATGAAGCTGTCAAGTGGAGGAGGAGGACTCCTTCTGTTCTACAGGATGCTCGACCCGCTCCTGCTCCTGGACACATTCAACTGGAAGAAGAGGTGTCAACAATTCCTCCTAGGGTTTGCCCCATCCAACCGACCAGACAAACCAGCTACCTCAGACCTCGACTCAGTGACTCCGGACACAACCTTCAAGTCCAGCCCCAGTTGCATGCTGCTGGAGTGGCTGATCAACAGGAAGACGAGCTCCAGGCGGCAGCTGCTCCTCCTTCACACAGACTACTACACGATCTACAACGAAGCTCTGATGAATTCGATAGACCCGGCAGCTATACGCTGCCAAACTACATCGAGCTTAATGAGGAGCTGATGGACCACCTTCCACAACCCCCTCAAGGAGCTGCAGCACCTGCTCCTGTGGTCAACAACTCCTCATTCTCTGTAGTAGCTGATGTGCACGCAACTGATCAAGTCATCAACATTCCGCTTATAGCGGAGTGCTTTGATCCACCGGAACCTGGTGACTCTTCACCTGACTGGGAACCACCAGAAAACTACGATCATCCATTTCCAGAATTCAAGCTCCGAAACAAATCTGCTTCGTCCGGTTGCACACAAGTTGATGATGATTCTAAGATTATACCATCAGGGGAGCGTCCACTAATCATAGCAAGACCTGCAAGCTACATCAAACCTCAACACAGTGGCAGCGCAGTACCAACTCAACAAGATATGTTATCTCCTAGGGTGTCTGATCAACACAGTGACGTCACAGTCCCAACTCAACAACATATGTTATCTCCTAGGGTGTCTGATCAACGCAGTGACGTCAGAGTCCCAACTCAGCAACATATGTTATCTCCCAGGGTGTCTGATCAACGCAGTGACGTCAGAGTCCCAACTCAGCAACATATGTTATCTCCTAGGGTGTCTGATCAACGCAGTGACGTCAGAGTCCCAACTCAGCAACATATGTTATCTCCTAGGGTGTCTGATCAACACAGTGACGTCACAGTCCCAACTCAACAACATATGTTATCTCCTAGGGTGTCTGATCAACGCAGTGACGTCAGTGTCCCAACTCAGCAACATATGTTATCTCCTAGGGTGTCTGATCAATGCAGTGACGTCAGAGTCCCAACTCAGCAACATATGTTATCTCCCAGGGTGTCTGATCAACACAATGACGACACAGTCCCAACTCAACAACATATGTTATCTCCCAGGGTGTCTGATCAACACAGTGACGTCAGAGTCCCAACTCAACAACATATGTTATCTCCCAGGGTGTCTGATCAACACAGTGACGTCAGAGTCCCAACTCAACAACATATGTTATCTCCTAGGGTGCCTGATCAACACAGTGACGACACAGTCCCAACTCAACAATATATGTTATCTCCCAGGATGTCTGATCAACAACAAGACGAGCCAGAGGCGGCAGCTGCTCCACCTCCAAACAGACTGCTACAGGACGACCTGATGGCCACACTTCCACAACCCCCTCAAGGAGCTGAAGCACCTGCTCCTGTGGTCAACAACTCCTCATCTCTGCAGTAGCTGATGTTCAGCAGGAAGATCAATAGGATGTGACTACAACTGGAGACATCACAATTCCGCTTATTGTGGAGACTTTCAAACAATATGAGTCTTGCCCTGGTCACCTGATTTTGAACCCCCACTAGTCTCTGATCTTCCATTTCAAGACCACTTTAAAGAGTCCTAAATGTTTCTTGCATGTACAGCCTTTGCTGTAGTTGAACAACTTGAACATCTGATGTATTGTCAATTACAATTCTTAACCTCATATATTTGAAATCAATTCCAACTGCTTTTTTTGAAATTTCAATTGATACAATAAATAGTGTGAAATCGAATAAATTATTTGATAAGCTTCGATTTAAAAAGTGCAATTATCATTTAAATCTCAAATCAGCACTATATGTAAATACGATCTGCCTGTACATAAGAACTTTTTTGCTTGTTTTTGTCACAGTTTTATACTTTTTCGTTACCATTTGTACATTGGAATAAAGATTGCCCGATGAATTACATAGCTTATGACTGTATTTGTTTTAAATAAAGAGATAACCATTGTTATTATATCATATTGTAAACGAAAATAAATACCCACTGCAGGTGACAACGAGGATAAAACTAAAAACGCTTTTGTACTTCAGTGGTGTAGCAATGTGTATTGATAACACGTGAACTGTGAAATGTCAGCATGTGAAATTTGAATTGTTAACATGTGCAAGTATTTTCTAAAAACCTTATTTCAAATCTGTCATATATTTAAATACGATTTGCGTGTACATGTTGATTATTATGGGGTTTTTGTAACAGTTTTATCCTTATGTAAGATTTTTTGTTACCATTTGTGTAATAGGTTATGACTTCATTTCTTTCAACTAAAGAGACAACCATTATGATGATATCATGTTGTATTTTCATGTTGCAGTCATTTATTAAGTCGTGAGCACGGAATATTTATTATATTTTATAGAATTATCTATAACTGATATTTATGTCTTATAAATTACACTGTTAAAAAACTGTTTTAGACATTAACAGAACATAAGAATAGTAAAGTTGAGATGAAATAAACGAAAACGAATACCCACTGCAGGTGATAACGATGATACAACTAAAAACGCTTTAGTACTTAAGAGATATAGCAATGCAAATTGATAACATATGAACTGTGAATTGGAACATGAGAGAAAATTTTGATCTGGGAAATTTCCTAAAGTGGTATTAACTCATGATAATAATTGTAATATGTAAAAAGTCAGTTTGCTTTGTATGTGTCATACAGATCGACGGCAATTTTCAGAAAAAAGAGCTGGTTAATGGTCGAGGTTTAAATATTCAGCCAAAATCAAATTCGTTTTCCATTTATTTCCTTGTGAAATATTGGTTTTAAAATATTGGTTGTTACTGAGCTTAGAGGAGAGTGAACGGCTTTAAAATGTTTGCAGTTACTACGATTAAGGGAGAGTGAACGACTGTGAAATACTGGTAGTTACTAAGAATAAGGGAGAGTGAACGGCTTTGAAATGTTAGTAGTTACTGAGCTTAGAGTAGAGCGAACGGCTTTAAAATGTTGGTAGTTTATGAGACAAGTGAACGACTGTGAATTTATTGGTATACATAGTTACTGAGCTTAGAGACAAGTAAATATTGGTAATTTGTCAGCTTAAAGGAGAGTGAACAGCTGTGAAATATTTTTAGTATCGATTTGCATTCTTTGTAAGACCTTTTGAAATCGTGGTATGATCCACACAAAGGACGGACACATTCACACGCTCTTCTCACCAGCCTAGCCGTTGTAAGACACACCTTCTTGTTCCTTAGTGTGTCAGCATATTCATATCACCTTCAATAGTGTGGCTCCTTCAATATTGTGGGGGTTTGTGAATGATGCTGAACATTTATACAATTTATGCAGGGTTATTCTGATCCCTTATTGATGTATTTGGCGGTCATCTCATCGGACAATAATAACAGCCATACTACGTAAAACCGAAAATATGAAGACTGTGTGTGTTATCGTGTATATTGGTATATAGTGACGGTTTTCAAGAACAATTTAACAAATGATCTTAAATGAAAACTAAAAACATGAAATGAGTAACATTAGTTAAGAAAACACCAGCAGTTGAACGTTTTAGGACTGTGGTTAGATTATTATAATAAAAAGGAAATTAAGGCAAAACAGGCTAAGGTACTTGGATATTATATGTATAACATTATTAGAGTGTTTAATATCAATCTAAGACTATCGGTAGCATCATATGTTCTAGACTTTAACTTATAAACACAAATATACATGAATGATCGAAACAAGGTCTGATTCAATTTCCCTGTAGAAGAAGGCAAACTTTGACCAGTCCAGTCATAAACATGAATGGTTTATCAAAACTCTAAATTGATACATCATTCATTGATCAGTCAGCTGATCTTATGTGTGTCATATGGAGTGACCTATATCCACTAACCCCTGTCACTGATAGTTTTGTGTAGTTGGAGGCAACCTCTGATCACTCCATCAATCGATAGATCAAAGCTTTATCAATGTATTTAACTCTCTCTCTCATCGGTAGTTTTTGTGTGAATTTACATTTCAAATATAGAATGTTATTCTTTGAAAATAAACTTTTAAGTACAAATATTTGCTACTGACAGTAAGAGCACTCGTGTACAAAAAGACAAGTATGGTTGTTAATAAGGCTATAAATAGATACATTTAATACAATGATTAGGTAAAATAGTTGGATACAGACGAGCTTGTAGTCGAAAGTTTCTAAACAAAATCAACATTATTTATGATAGAATATATAACATGTAAATAATAGAGTATTAGATATGTTGATATTCATTTTTGAATGATGTCGGTTTCTCTCCAAAATATATGCATACTTGTTGAAAAACCTTGCTCTTAAAACATTCAGTTATAACATCCACTCAGGTTCTCACATTCAATCACTTTTTATAAATGTCAACTTACATGAAATGTTGACATAGTGTGTAAATTACTCTGTCTTTATACCAACAAAACATACGTTGTTTGAATGTTGATATAGCAAAACTCATAAATGCATTTTATACTTTTCTCTTAGTAACGTTTATTTCAAAGAAGCATGTTAAAATTCATAGTAGATATTTCGGCTTTGGTGTGATAAAGACCTTAAGGAATATACATTCGTGAGAGTTTAAAGGGGCAATAGCAAATTCAATATTTTAATTTTTTCACCGATAATATAAATTTTGATAGTGTCAAAAAGCTCATTACACAAATCAATCATGAATGGTTAGGAAAGAAATGATAAAGATCTACATAAAGTCCATTGGCCGCCATTTTGTGTGAACACCTTTAACTCATTTTGTGTCAGAAAAGAAATCCCATCTTAACATTATATATTTAATTTCTTATTGCTTCATATAGTTTATAGATTCATTTTCCTTACAATTTCCCCCTTAAAACGTGCTGGTGCCCCTTTAAAGGTTTATATATTTCTCGTTAAGCATTGAAATTCAAAAGGTTTATCCGCTATGCGTTTTTCATTCATTGGTCGAGGTTTGTGTTTTCATTTCTTGAAAATATACATGAATAACAGAAACTAATCCGGGTTAATATTTCCCTGTTGACGAAGGCTAACTTTGACCAGTCCGATTATTGACTTGAATGGTTTATTAAAGCATTGATTGTTAGAACATTACTGATCAGTCAGTTGTTGTGTGTGTGTCATATGGAGAGACCTATATCCACTAACCCCTGTCACTGATAGTTCTGTGTAGTTGGTTGTATATGTATGTATCATATGGAGAGACCTATATCCACTCACCACTGTCACTGATAGTTCTGTGAAGTTGGTTGTATATGTATGTATCACATGGAGAGACCTATATCCACTAACCACTGTCACTGATAGCTCTGTGTAGTTGGTTGTATATGTATGTATCATATGGAGTGACCTATATCCACTAACCACTGTCACTGATAGTTCTGTGTAGTTGGCTGTATATGTATGTGTCAAATGGAGAGACCTATAACCACTAACCCCTGTCACTGATAGTTCTGTGTAGTTGGTTGTATATGTATGTGTCATATGGAGAGACCTATATCCACTCACCACTGTCACTGATAGTTCTGTGTAGTTGGTTGTATATGTATGTATCAAATGGAGAGACCTATATCCACTCACCACTGTCACCGATAGCTCTGTGTAGTTGGTTGTATATGTATGTGTCATATGGAGTGACCTATATCCACTAACCACTGTCACTGATAGTTCTGTGTAGTTGGTTGTATATGTATGTATCACATGGAGAGACCTATATCCACTCACCACTGTCACTGATAGTTCTGTGTAGTTGGTTGTATATGTATGTGTCATATGGAGTGACCTATATCCACTAACCACTGTCACTGATAGTTCTGTGTAGTTGGTTGTATATGTATGTGTCATATGGAGAGACCTATATTCACTAACCACTGTCACTGATAGTTCTGTGTAGTTGGTTGTATATGTATGTGTCATATGGAGAGACCTATATCCACTAACCACTGTCACTGATAGTTCTGTGTAGTTGGAGGCAACCTCTGATCACTCCATCAATCGATATCCCTGGTTAATAAACTTGACATTTTCCGATAAACATGGGATCAAAATGAAACGTTTTACAAAGTTATACAAATGTCCTGAAAACAAATCTCAGGTTTGCAAATCAGTAGCTTCATGTCAGCTTCATTTCACATGTGCATGTGCATTCATCATAAGACCTTAACTGAAGAGGTCATAATTGGTTTATCTTGACCTTTGCGTCGGGGGCACTTTATTACTCTACTCTTCAACAGACTAATATTCATGTAACCCTTACAGTCATTGGTTATATTCTGATCTATGCCGTAGCTGCCATTTTTATTGCATATTGAGAATTTCAAAAACCAATGTAATACTGAACATTTGCTAACCAGCCTGTTTTTTCTTTTTGTAATAAATTCATTGCACGTACAAAACAAAACCCTCTGATCCCTGAGTGATAAACCACATATGACAAATATTTATACACTTATTGATAACCATATTCATGTGAGTAACATAAACTAAATATTTCCTCTGAAGTTTGAGTTGCGTTATACACGCTGACTGATCTATGACATCAAAAAGCGATATCAAAGTTGAACCTGATGGAATGTTTAGTGAAAAATGGGCTAATAATGTCTGAATATGTGATAAAAAGTATTTTATTCACTCTGTGTCAAGACTCGGAGAATACTTCTTTTAGAAACCTTTCATTTATGATAGAAGATATATCAAAGCTGAGTTTAGATACCAAGAGTCATCAGTCCAATCGTCCCATCGATCCCAGAATGAATCAGAATATATTTTCTGTTGTAAAAACACAAAATCATCAGCCGAAATTATAACTTCTGTTTTCATGGAAATCGACAAATTGTGAAAGTCACAGAAGAAGCTGATGGATCCAAGTAGTTCTAATAGTTTTGGAGTTACGCTCCGAAAGGAAATTATTATGGACTGGAGGGCGGACGGACTGTATTCCATGGTGGAATTAAAATAAGATTCAATATAAGTTAGATGCTTTTGTAAAACCAGTGGAAACGATTACAGAGGAGCCTTAAGTCTACCTCATACTGATTACTAGACATGTTTTAATCATAAGTAATCCAATTCTGCCAATATGCTGGAATGTTATAACGAGTGCTCTTAGAAATAGGTCACATTCTGTACTAGAAGTGTTAATCTCGATTCATTCACAATATGTTTTGAAGTTTATACCTTTGCTTTGATTTGGTAGTGTGATTCACCCGTCAATGATCATTCGATCAATTTATGTTGGTTGGTGATATGAATGATAAATAATATTGTACATGTACACTTTGCCTGGTGTTTTGTACAACTATTTCTCATCATAGAAAAATGAAATGTCATAAGCATTTACGAAATGTATGTAATAAAAAGTTTTAGAATCATAAGCAGAGAAGGATATATCTATGGTCTTGATCGCAGAAGATCAAATACACTTTAAATAAGATATCAAGATGTAGGTAAATTACTCAAAGCTTGTTCACGCTTATCTACAGTGATTGATATTCTCTGTATAAACATATATACAAATACATGACCTTTTAAAATACTTTACCCCTCATGTATCCAAATGTTTGATTACTAACTTGAATAAAAGTGAACACATTCAAACTACATTCAATGTTTGACTTACAGGGAATGTTTACATGGAACATTGGAAGATTTAAGATGTTTATTTCCTTCAATCATTCCTTGCTTGAGGTTTCTAAAAATTCTTGAAAACGCTGCTGGAATAAGCAACTACCTTAAAACGCGTTAAATGACCAACAAACTTTAACCTTGCTCATACTTTTTCATTGGTTGGAGGAAGAGCTCTGATATATCACATGTGCATCCATTATGATAAGAACTTTCAGATGAGGTCATAACTTTTGATCTCGTGACCCGTTACCTGGACCTTTTTCAGTGTTACTTTATTACTTTACACTTCAACAGACTTATATTCATGTAACCCTCACCAGATATTTTTTATTTCCTAACCTATGCCGTAGCTGCCATTATTACTGCACATTTAGAATTTCAAAAACCGATGTATTACTAAACATTTGCTAACCAGCCTGTTTTCTTTTTGTAATAAATTCAATGCACATACAAAACAGTACCCTTTGATCCCTGACTGATAAACCATATATGACAAATATCTATACACTTATTGATAACCATGTCCATGTGAGTAATATAAACTAAATATTTCCTCTGGAGTTTGAGTTGCTGTTATACACGCTGATTGATCTATGACATGAAACAGCGATATCAAAGATTAATATGATGGAGTGTTTAGTGAAAACGGGCTGATAATGTATGAACTTATAGAAATATGTGATTAAAAAGTATTTTTATTCAGTCTGTTTCACGACTAAGAGAATACTTCTTTAAGAAACCGTTAATTTATGATAGAAGACAAATAATCAAAGCTGGAATTTTAACACAAATTAGTCAATTTACTTTAAGAAACTATCAGGACACCGACAAAGCAACATCCAATGCTATAAACAATAAATGCACCCGCCTACTATAACTCACTACCTCAGGTAAATGTTAAGTTAGATTAACATGAACTAAAGGAACCAAAATGTTTTAAATATTCAAATATTAATAGTGAAACACAAAACGTATCGACAACCACTTATCAAAATGTTCGTATGGTTTAGGATAGTTTGTAAGGAACGTTTGTAAAGCATGCGTTGTGTAGTGGAGCAAGTCAAATGTCATTCTGTCAATTGCAAATGATAAAACTTTGAGTGTAAGGAAATGAGCGGCATTGTTCAGTTTCTTGTGAATTCAAGTATCGTTTAGTATATTCTAGTTTATTCTAGTATCTGTTTTGTGCAGTCTCCCACCTATAGGGGATTGAATGCTTTGAATATTTTATCAACATAACCACAGCTGCATGTCTGGATGCAAAAGGTTTGACACAGACAGCTTTGCAATATTCCTGTTGACTTATTACATAGATGGTATTATGTGAATGTCCATGACATACTATGTTAAAGACACGAGCGATATGTTTATAACAGTAGTACAAAGCTACCAGTGTGACAGTATGTTTCTACTTCCGTGTATATCGGTTCTTCTGATGTATGCTGGGATTGACCCCAGGTTACGATGACCTTCTGTATCACTGATGTTATTTTTGTAATATGTGCTCATGATCACAGTTTTTGAAATCGACAGCAATTTGCCAGCATGGTAACTTTACAATATTACAAGAATATAATATCATGTTGAAATCTTGAAACTATAGTCACATGATATTACAATTTATTGTAAATATATATAATAATACATATAATTAGCAATGAAATATAGTGTTATATAGTGAAAATATAATCCATATTTTAAAAAAAACAGTAGAAAATCATATTTTCACTGCAGTGAAAATATAACCCATATTTTCATTGTGAAGTGAAGGGAAGTGAGAAAGTGTCACTTTCTCACTCCACTCGATTTGATAGAAATAATATTCGGCAAAAACAATGAAATAGTATCGATATACTTTATGAAAGTTTAAGTATTCAATTCATACATATCGTCAAAGGTTACAATATTATTCAGACACTCGCTTCCGTCATCAGATTATTTGCATTTCTTTTCAGCATCAAGTTTGTGAATATGATAACATCATACCAGGACTCATTTATTGCTAGAATCGTAAAAAAAATGATAATATAAGTTGCATGCTTCTCACGAGGGTAATACGGTCTGATGTACCATCTTTGTAGAAATGTTGCCCGAGACCGTATTACCCGAGGGAGAAGCATACACCGTATTTATCTTACCCTCATGTCAGAAAAAATACATAAATTTTAGTTTGACTGCCGTGAACGGACGAGCCATCACCGTAAGGACGGCCTTGACCCTTAGTGTAAACAAAATGGCGTCAGCCAATCCGACTGAAATGTTATGAATCGTGTTACGTAAAACTTCTGGCCTAAACATGCTTAAAAGCTTTTTGCTTTTAATTATATAGCATGTGCAAATAATGTAATGCGGAATTTGTTTCGTAATAAAACATAGAATGACGAGAAAACAAATTTATAATTAATAATCACGAAAATAGCTGATCTAACTTACGTAAACTCTGCACATTGCGTGTGTCATTTGGTAACGTCATCTTTACGTTATGCGACACCTCTTCTCGGAGAGGAGCTGTTGCTATGGCAGCAGGGTACATGAAATTTGTACACTGTGAGAAGTGAGACTCGAGGGGTATATAAGATAAAACGATTCGATGATCAGCCAATCAAAAACGAGTACTTTACTGTAAGGTAAGATAATGACATAATCATCAGTTGAAATTATAAGTTCTGTTTTCGTGGAAATTGACAACTATTAAAATCTTTATAATGAAAATCTCAAAAGGCATATCTAAAGAAGCTGATTGATCCAATCCAATGTGGAGTTATGCTCCAGAAATGAAATGATTATGGACAGGCGGTGGACGGAATGTGTCCAATGGTTGGATCAAAATCATAATTTAATGTTATTCAAATGCTTTTGTAAAGTCAATGGAAACGATTAGATAATAGCCTTAAGTCAACCCCATGCTAACTATGTGTTCAATATTAAGTAGTTTAATTCTGCCATTATCGCTGGAATGTTATGACGATCGTTCTCGAAAATAGATCAAATTCTGTTCTAAAAGTGTTTATGTGATTCATTCACAATATGTTTTGAAATTTGAACACTCGCTTTGATGTGTTAGTGTGATTCACCCTTCAATCAACATTCGATCAATTCATGTTGTTAGTGATAAAGAGGATAAATAATATCATACATTAACATTGCCTGGTGTTTTGTACCACTATTTTTCATTATTGAAAAATGAATATATGAAATTCATGTTATGAATGCCTCCACTAAAAAAGTTCTAGAATCATTAACACATCTATGGTCCTAATCGCCAAAGATGAAATAGTTCAGACTTCATAGGACTTCATACATGTAGTAAAAACCTCAAACGCTGATCCCGCTTAATGACAGTGATTGATATTCTGTTTAAGATTTGTACAAATACATGACCTTCAAGTAACCCCTTATGTATCCAAATGTTTGATTATTAACTTGTACAAACCATTCAAACCATATGAAACAATTTAAAAGTATGTTTGATTGTTTTTGGAAAGTGATGTCTTATCAGTTCATTGTCTTATGTTAGTACTTTGCAACTTCATTTCATTTGAAATCTATGCTAAATAAATTCGTCTTCTGTCTTTAAGATAACTTATTTGTTTGAAAGAGTGACATACACTGTCAAGGCATAACATAAATATTTAGATAACTGATTTGAAAAATAGAGATTTATGATGTAAAAACATTGCAAGCTAATGCATAAATTAGAAACTCACATTTGTTTCCAATTGACGAATGCTTTACTTTCTCTAGTTCTATTAACATTCTATATATTCAACAGCACTGTAATACGAATGTAAGTATAACCTTACCTAGAAATGCTACCATCTGAAGATTTTCACAGGTCATGTTGAGATATAAGAAAACATCAGAAAATCTTCACAGAACATGTTGTAGCACTAAGTAAACATCTGAAGATCTTCACAGGACATGTTGTAGCACTAAGTAAACATCTGAAGATCTTCACAGGACATGTTGTAGCTCACAGTAAACATCTGAAGATCTTCACATGACATGTTGAGAAATAAGTAAACATCTGAAGATCTTCACAGGACATATTGTAGCTCTTAGTTAACATCTGAAGATCTTCACAGGACATGTTGTAGCTCTCAGTAAACATCTGAAGATCTTCACAGGACATGTAGCTATGTTTCACATGGTGAGTGAACTTCAGGGATCTTCACACGACCTGCAATGATACAAATAAACATCCACGTGTTACTCTCTCAACATGCTGGTTCACTGATAAAATGAAGAGTTTTCTTTTCATTACCATGTTTGTTGAAATGAACATCTGAATTTTTTCAGTTATAAATCGCCTTGAATATTGCGACTAGCATACATTAATATTGCAAATTTTAACCAAATGAATATCTTAGCAGATAGTTGGAGCAGTCTTATCGAACTTATTTTACATAAAAAATGATGAGTTTTCCTATTGTTTAACACAGTAGAGTGACGTCATCACAATGGTTTAATATCTATTCCTATACTGATTGAAAACTGATGCAATGCATTGATAAGGTCATGTAGAAGCTTAAATATATTGTAAACAACAATAAAGTATTACTACCGGTATGAATTTCGATTGAAGAAAAATCAGTAAAGTATCATAAGAAAACTATGTTTGATACTTTAAGTACAAATATTTGAAATTTTATGGCACTTCATATTAAGATATTTCAAAATGTCTTAGGTGATGTCAAAGCTACTTTTTTTTCATTTACTTTAAATTATACTGTCATATAGTGTTTTTAATTTATTATACATCTACAAATCACACACAATGGATTCTATTATCTGATGTCTATCAAAGTTGTACACCAGCTAATGCTCAGACTCTTCTGTCCTCTACATCGTCTCTATTAACCTATCAATCTCACACGCTGGTGATTACCCAGTGTGGAGTGAAGCGTCATAAAATCCCTTCAGGACAGCGGAATAAGCGAGGTTTGTTTCTTTAAACATCAACTAACATCGACCTTACCACTTCTCGATTTTCAAAAAAATAAAAGCTGGACTTAAAATTAGTTAATTTGTCCAATAAACACCTTTTAATAGCCTTTCATTTAGACAGCGTAATCATCGGCTGTGAAAAACACACCTGGGTTAGGGGCCATAAAACTCGCGCGGGTGTGACGTAATAAACAGACTGTACAGAGTAACGCATCATTATTTCAACTGAAATACCGCCTAAATAATTGTTTTATTACCATTGATGTGGATATCTTTTTTACACTAAATACTTAGTAGTGTTACGTCGTCAAATGATTTATCTAACTGAGTGGAAAACATTTCCGAAAAATCGTTAATTATTAGTTTTTCCCCTGTGTTATTGTCGCGATAGATGTATAGATAACGAGGCTAATTCTGTTTATGATGTCACAAAATGGGGGCGTGACCAGTCATGCATTCACTTGTTTGTTGTCAGATAGGTCTAAGCGGCCCATCAAAAGTTGCTTTCTAAAACGGCTTTCATTACCAAACTAAACATATTTGAGTAGCGACCTTTAACGCACTATACAATATTGTAATCAGACGTTCTATATTCCAAAGAAAAGAGTGAAATATGTTTGTGGTTATGTGAACTTTAAGAATGTGAAAAATAGTTTTAAGAAAGATAGATTTTAAACTTTGTTCACCATTTTTACAAAGGTAAATATTTAGAGTGGAGTAAGGAGAATTTGAAACATACAATGAGCTAATAATATTCATCCTCAATATGTTTGCCTTCAATGCAGTCTAATATCTCTATTTATGTTGAAATGTAAAGAGCTTCTCAAAATTCCGTTATATTAAGTTCTCTAAGTATAACTCCCTTTGAAAAGGATACTAAGCGATTGAATGTAAGATAACTTTATATGAAGGTCTGCTCATGAGAGCAGTACTAGTTGACTCACAAACTCGGTAAAGATGGACGTAGCAAGAGAAATTAATTGCTGATAACAAACATAACCAAAGCTTAAACTGTACAACAGATCTCGAAATTTCGAAGCCCAATTTAGATTATCATTTCCCAAAGCCTTTAACATCATGTAGAAACATTTCTTTTATAAACAACGTGTATTTATGTGTTTTTAAAGAAAATATACATCTTGCGATTGTTTGTGAAGAATGTTATACATTAAGATTCTGAGAAAAGACAAATGCCTGTCAACAATGATCAATAAACTAGATTCAACTATAGACTAGTACAGTTATATACATTAATGTCGTGACTTGTCCATTGCTCCTTCTGTCAAATCCTACCACTAACGTAAAGGGATATTTCTAGCACAAATGTAAGTGAAGTGACTTAAATGGACATCTTCAGATTGGTGTACAGTAGAAATTGAGATTATTTCAAATTAAGGACAGCCAAGAAATTTTGTATCAATAAATATCATCATTAGGCTTTCCTCTACAAGAAGAGTTGTTTATATGATCATAACAAAAATTATCAACGTGAACTCACATGTGAATGAACAAACAATGAATTTTCTACTTTACGCCATGATCATTGAAATAGATCTAAAAATCTTTCATTTAACAATTAGGTCAAAAATGTGTAAGAATGTTGCACTTACATATTGACAACTAGATATAAAGCTGTTTGTGTTTTAATTTGAATTAGTTTGGATTTAATGTAGACTTATGCGTGTATGTTTCAATTTGACCACGTTATCACAATCAGAGTTATATCATGAAGGGTCATGTCCTCCCAAAAGAATTATTAGATTAAATATATGCATATCTGTTATATGATACTTTCACGTCCTTACACAAATTAGTGTTTGTTTCTAGAATATATGAGGATATTGAAAAATACACCTTTTTGGTTGTTACACACACCAGTACATGTGGCGACTGTCAACTGTGCATCGTCAGTCTTTCGATGCTATGATTAACACAGCTGCAATAATTGCATAATATAGATGTTTGCAGTGTTAGATAATTAAGAAACCCAAATTTTATTGTTTTAAAATCAATATACAACTTTACCAAACTTACCGAAACTCTTAATCAAAACATGTTAAAATTTCCGTAGGTTGTTAAAGCTCTGAGAGACCTGACTAGACAGACCCGGACATAGAATTGAGAACGAGAGCCAGGAGACGAGAGAAGAGAGAAAGAGAAGAGAGGAGAGAGATGAGAGAAGAGAGACGAGAGAAGAGAGACGGGGAAAGGGAGACGAGAGAAGAAAGGCGGAAGACGAGAGACGGTAGACGAGAGAAGAGAGAAAAGAAAAGAGAGAAGAGAGAAGAGAGAAGAGAGAAGAGAGAAGAGAGAAGAGAGAAGAGAGAAGAGAGACGGGAGACAAGAGACCAGAGACCAGAGACCAGAGAACAGAGACGGTAGACGAGAAACGAGAGACGACAGAAGAGAGACGGGGACGGGGACGAGAGAGGAAAGGCGGGAGGCGGGAGACGAGAGACGAGAGATGGGATACAAGAGATGGGAGACTAGAGAAGAGAGACGAGATACGGGAGACGAGGGAAGAAAGACGGGAGACGAGAGACGGGAGACCAGAGAAGAGAGAAAAGAGAAGAGAGACGATGGACGGAAGAAGAGAGACGGGGGGCAAGAGACGAGAGACCAGAGACCAGAGACCAGAGACCAGAGACGAGAGAAGACAGAAGAGAGACGGTAGACGAGAGACGAGAGAAGAGAGACGGGGGACGGGAGGCGAGAGAAAAAAGGCGGGAGGAGGGAGACGAGAGACGGGAGACGAGGGATGGGACACGAGAGAAGATAGACAACCAGAGACGGTAGACGGTAGACGAGAGACGAGGGATGGTGGACGAGAGAAGAGAGACGGTAGACGAGAGACGGGAGACGAGAGAAGAGAGAAGAGAGAAGAGAGACGGGAGACAAGAGACGAGAGACGAGAGACGAGAGACGAGAGACAAGAGACCAGAGACCAGAGACCAGAGAACAGAGACGGTAGACGAGAGACGAGAGACGAGAGAGGAAAGGCGGGAGACGGGAGACGAGAGACGAGAGAAGAGAGAAAAGAGTGTCGATGGACGGGAGAAGAGAGACGGGAGACAAGAGACGAGAGTCCAGAGACCAGAGACGGTAGACGAGAGACAAGGGAAGGTAGACGAGAGAAGAGAGACGAGAGAACACTGACGGTACACGAGAGACGAGAGACGAGAGAAGAGAGACGGGGGACGGGGACGAGAGAGGAAAGGCGGGAGGCGGGAGACGAGAGACGAGAGATGGGAGACTAGAGAAGATAGACGAGATACGGGAAACGAGGGAAGAAAGGCGGGAGACGATAGACGGAAGACGAGAGAAAGAGAAAAGAGAAGAGAGACGATGAACGGGAGAAGAGAGACGGGAGACGGGAGACAAGAGACCAGAGACCAGAGACAAGAGACCAGAGACCAGAGAAGAGAGACGGTAGACGAGAGACGAGAGAAGAGAGACGGGGGACGGAAGGCGAGAGAAAAGAGGCGGGAGGCGGGAGACGAGAGACGGGAGACGAGGGATGGGAGACGAGAGAAGATAGACGAGAGACGGGAGACGAGAAGGAGAGACGGGAGACGAGGGACTAGAAACGAGAGACGGGGGACGAGAGAAGAGAGACGAGAGAAAACAGACTAGAAACGAGGAACGGGAGACAAGAGGCGAGAGAAGAGAGGCGGGAGAAGAGAGAAGAGGGACTGGAGACGATAGAAGAGAGAAGAGAAGCGAGAGAAGGGAGACAAGAGACGAGAGAATAGAGAAGATGGACGATGGACGGGAGACGAGAGAAGAGAATCGGGGGACGGGGACGAGAGAGGAAAGGCGAGAGGCGGGAGACGAGAGACGGGAGACGAGAGATGGGAGACAAGAGAGACGGTAGACGAGAGACGAAAGAAGAGAGACGAAAGAAGAGAGACGGGGGACGGGAGGCGAGAGAAAATAGGCGGGATGCGGGAGACGAGACACGGGAGACGAGGGATGGGAGACAAGAGATTGGAGACGAGAAAAGAGAGACGAGATACGGGAGACGAGAGATGGGAGACGAGAGAAGAGAGACGAGAGACGGGAGACGAGAGATGGGAGACGAAAGAAGAGAAACGGGAGACGAGGGACTAGAAACGAGAGACGGGGGACGAGAGAAGAGAGACGAGATAAAAGAGACTAGAAACGAGGAACGGGAGACAAGAGACGAGAGTAGAGAGAAGAAAGGCGGGAGAAAAGAGAAGAGAGACGAGGGACGGGAGTCGATAGAAGAGAGAAGAGAAACGAGAGAAGGGAGACGAGAGACGAAAGAAGAGAGACGATGGACGGGAGACCGGAGACGAGAAACGGGAGACGAGAGCAGAAAGACGAGAGACGAGAGACGAGAAACATAACCTTCGAACCATTTAGTCAATCAATTTTATGTATTTCAATTATTCCTAACCTTTCGGCATACAAAGTCAAAGTTAAGAAAGATTTGATATAGACTAAAGGAGAAGTTGATTATGTAGCAGGGAGTGTCTCCCCGAATCCCTCATCAAGTCTTGTTTATTTCCAAACCCTGAATATAAGCTTCTCTGATGGATGTGAACATTCAAAAGCCCTAGGTAAGTTTCAGAACTACTCGTGCGTGTGTCGTGCTTGTGTCTGTGTCTGATATGAACAGTTAGGTTACGCCGACCTTCACAAAATAAGTAAACACATTCCCATAAGGGTAACAAATACTGTCCAGTAACGTTGAGTGTTGATTGAGACGGGGGACGGGAGGCGAGAGAAAATAGGCGGGAGGCGGGAGACGAGAGACGGGAAACGAGGGATGGGAGACAAGAGATTGGAGACGAGAGAAGAAAGACGAGATACGGGAGACGAGAGATGGGAGACGAAAGAAGAGAGACGGGAGACGAGAGAAGAGAGACGAGAAAAAAGAGAGACTAGAAACGAGGAACGGGAGACAAGAGACGACAGAAGAGAGAAGAGAGGCGGGAGAAGAGAGAAGAGAGACGAGGGACGGGAGTCGATAGCAGAGAGAAGAGAAACGAGAGAAGGGAGACGAGAGACGAGAGAAGAGAGAAGAGAGACGATGGACGGGAGACGGGAGACGAGAGACGGGAGACGAGAGACGAGAGACGAGAGACATAACCTTCGAACCATTTATTCAATCAATTTTATGTATTTCAATTATTCCTATCCATTAGGCAGACAAAGTCAAAGTTAAGAAAGATTTGATATAGACTTAAGGACTTATGAACAGTTAGGTCACGCCGACCTTCTCAAAATAAGTTAACACATTTCCATAAGGGTAACAAATACTGTCCAGTAACGTTGAGTGTTGATTTCACGACTCCCTCGCTATTGACATCAATGAATGTATTGCTTCACTGTAGTTCTAAAGGCTTTCAAATTCACGACCATTTCTGGCAACACCAATCATATTCGGATTGTTGGGACGTTTTACCCTGTCTCATGGCGACCACAAACACTGCATGAGTAGAGCTAGCTGGACCGCTGTCTCTCGTGTAGTATGACTTATCAACATTTTGTGTTACTTACCATGCATTTAACAAATACTAACTGTGCACAGTTACAATAAATGTTTAGAATGCAGAGATATGGCAGGGTTGAAAACAAACACCTCAAAGTTGAAGAGTTCCCTCTGATCTCTGTTACTCCCATTACTTAAATAAAAAGTCAAATCTGCAACGTGTTCGCAACCTTTCCTAGCTAGCCCATTGTCTCTCTGTGGTATGACGTCAGCATTTTATGTTCCTAACTTTGCATTTAGCTCATGCTGACTGTGCACAGTTTCAAAAAAGCCGACATACAAGTATATTTAGATATGAAACTATGTAAGTTGAAATATGATGATTCCGCATAGTAAGGGCACCGGCATAGTAAAGGATATCGTGTTGTTCATAATTACGAGGTTAATCAGTTGTGTAAGGAATGTTGAAATTATCATTAAATGTATACTAGTGAGAATGCTATTCCCGTAATGAACAAAAAGGTCACTGTCGTAAAGCAGTTCTTTCATTCACTTTATGAGAGATCAGTGAAAATACATTTAATGAAAAATATAATTATTGTGTTGTGTTTGCACAAACGGTAACCGTAAATTGAGACAAGTGAAATTGAAACTGAAACAATTTTCCTTCTATTTCAAGTGGAATATTATCATGTTATTTCTGCTTATTTGCTGCTTGTTTGTTCTTTAACGATTGATGTACACTTTATCATCAAATAAGAATGCTTCAACTCCCCACAGGAACATTTTGACTTTCACTCCAACAGAATATTGTATCAAATCACTTCAACTCCATCACATTTAATTAAGCATTATGTGATAGACGGAATTTGGAACCCATTATTCAGTGAAACAATTATTTGACTTTGTTACGTCAATAACATGAGTGAACTTATCTTAGCTCTATATTATATTAAATATTTCTAGTAATGACAGTTGTATTTTGAATATAACTGTTTAAATTTCATCTAAGCTCAGATCCGCAAGACTTGTTACCCCTATTGTTATTCAATGTTATTGAATCCTTACAAACTGTACAGCATTCTTTCCCGTCAGCGACTGTTGCTTGGTGCAGTCCAACATGTGCATGTTCTAGTTCTCGTAGAAGCGATCTACGCAGATAAACGGGTGTTTAATGTGGCTTTCAATATCAACTCCCTTGAAATCCGTTAATATGAATCACTGTTCAATTAAAGTTTTAGTTGTTTCTTTCTGCTATGGACCTTAACTTCTGTCACTAAATACTCTCTTTCTCTCTCACATGTAGCGGGCTGAATCCTTAAACCTGCTAACATATTGGCTGCAGGTAGCCTCTCGACACGTAGACATAATCTGGATAAATTTAGATCAACAGGTTTTACATTATTATAACTGTTGATCTAAATGTTATATTTAAGAAAAGAAAGGCTTCTCGAAAAATATGTTTAAATATTTTTTTGACAAAATCTTGACTTGAAAAAAAAAACAGTTCCAAAAAATTTACCTGATAGAACATTGATCTAAATGCAGAAGATCACCATCACAATTCAAAAGAATTGTCAATATTGTTTCTAAATGTCTGGTTAATGTTGACTCTTGACTTTGAAAAATAATCACTGAATGAAATCTTAACTTATACTAAATAGATGATTCTATGTATTTTAAACCTATATTTTAATGAAATATGGCTTTGATGAAAAAAAGGTTTAAAACAAAATCACCTAATCATGGGGATAAGGCTGAATACTTATTGGCTTTCATAAATTAATGATGACTAAGAAAAAAGAGTTAAGTAAACATTTAATTTCTTAAAAAGGGATTTTGAAATAAAAACTTATTACATGGGAGCTTATATGCATTGAAAGGAGATTTGTGAGTAAAGTAGAAATATGGGAGCTTATATGCATGGAAAGGGGATTTGTGAGCAAAGTCGAAAAAAGGGAGCTTATATGTATCGAAAGGGAATTTGTGAGTAAAGTAGAAATATGGGAGCTTATTAACATGGAAAGGGAATTTGTGAATTTAAGTAAAAATATGGGAGCTTTTCTGCATGGAAAGGGGATTTTTGAGTAAAGTCGAAATATGGGAGCATATATGCTTGGAAAGGGAATTTGTGAACCAAAGTAAAAAAATGGGAATTTATATGCATGGAAAGGGGATTTGTGAGTTTAAAGTAGAAATATGAGAGCTTGTATGCATGGGAAGAGTGAATTGTGAGTATAAAGTATAAATATGGGAGCTTATATGCACGGAAAGGGGATTTGTGAGTATAAAGTCGAAATATGGAAGCTTATATACATAGAAAGGGGATTTGTTAGTATAAAGTAGAAATATTTGAGCTTATATACATAGAAAGAGGATTTTTGAGAAAAGTAGGAATATTGGAGCTTATATACAGAGAAAGGGGGTTTGTGAGAATAAAGTAAAAATATGGGAGCTTATATGCATGGAAAAGGTGATTTGTGAGTATAAAGTAGAAATATGGAAGCTTATATACATAGAAAGGGGATTTGTTAGTATAAAGTAGAAATATTGGAGCTTATATACATAGAAAGAGGATTTGTGAGAAAAGTAGGAATATTGGAGCTTATATACAGAGAAAGGGGGTTTGTGAGAATAAAGTAAAAATATGGGAGCTTATATGCATGGAAAAGGTGATTTGTGAGTATAAAGAAGAAATATGGGAGTTAAATGCATGGAAAGGGGATTTGTGAGTAAAGTAGAAATATGGGAGCTTATATGCATTGAAAAGGTGATTTGTGAGTATAAAGTAGAAATATGGGAGCTTATATGCGTTGAAAGGGGGATTTGTGAATACAGTAGAAATATGGGAGCTTATATGCATGGAAAGGGTGATTTGTGAGTATAAAGTAGAAATAAGAGAGCTTATATGCATGGAAAGAGTGATTTGTGAGTATAAAGTAGAAATATGGGAGCTTATATGCATAGAAAGGGTGATTTGTGAGTATAAAGAAGAAATTTGGGAGCTTCTATGCATAAAAGGGGTGATTTGTGAGTAAAGTAGAAATATGGGAGCTTATATGCATAGAAAGGGTGATTTGTGAGTAACGTAGAAATATGGGATCTTATATGCATAGAGAGGGTGATTTGTGAGTATAAAGTAGAAATATGGGAGCTTATATGCATTGGAAGAGTGATTTGTGAGTATAAAGTATAAATATAGGAGCTTTTATTATACGATTGAGGGTGAGATACTCTGTTCTATCAGTGAAATAAACCCTCTATCTGGCTACAGTGGCAATACTCGTTATGGTCACTCTACTGAGTGGGGATAAACTTTATCACCACTCCAGTGACGTCAAGTTCAAGAGTTTGACGTCACACTGTTACAGCGATGACGGGCTCTTTCAAGCGGTCGCTCAACATGAAATTAGCCTTTTTTGACGTAATAAGAAGGACATCATCAAATAATAAATAGAATATCTGTCAATTCTTGACAAATACCACGTTTATCTCATCTCGTGAGGTAGAAAATATGAACTTTTTACCTCACTCGATAAAAAAAACCTGGTATTAGTCAAAAAAAGACATATATCCTCTATATATGCATGGAAAGGTGATTTGTGAGTATAAAGTAGAAATATGGGAGCTTATATGCATGGAAAGGGGATTTGTGAGTATAAAGTAGAAATATGGGAGCTTATATGCATAGAAAGGTGATTTGTGAGTTAAGTAGAAATATGGGAGTTTATATGCATTGAAGGAGTGATTTGTGAGTATAAAGTATAAATATTGGAGCTTATATGCATGGAAAGGGGATTTGTGAGTATAGAGTAGAAATATGGGGGCTTATATGCATTGAAAGGTGATGTGTGAGTTAAGTAGAAATATGGGAGTTTATATGCATAGAAGGAGTGATTCGTGAGTATGAGGTAGAGATATGGGAGCTTATATGCATGGGAAGAGGATTTGTGAGTATATAGTAGAAATATGGGGGCTTATATGCATGGAAAGGGGATCATAGTACTCTCCAACCGGAAGAACGTTTACCAGCACTTTTAATAGATTTGAATACATTACTTTCATGTAGAAAGGAGAGGAAAATTAATATCAACTTTGGTTCGTCGATTCTTTTTGTTTTAATTTTCTTTTAAATTACATAGTAAGATTATGATTAGCATAAGCGCCTTGAGCAACCACGAGGGGTTGGATATGCGTGCTATATAAATATCCATACACTAATACTAATACATAGGTGTGTGTAACAAATGTAGTGTTTCCCTACATAAACCTGGTCCAATGTTAGAGTTATGACATTACATTTGTGCAAATTCTTTGTTACTAATTGTTAAAGGTATGAAGAGTTTTTTCGACGTTATTTCTATAAATATAACGCAAATTATACTTGGAATAGGTTAGTCAAGCTTGATTGTGTTGAAATCTTATAACATAGTTAACTTTATTTTACGAGGAACATATCGGAAAGTAAGTTATCAATCTGTGATAAATGGACCCTGTTTTGATTACCATGTTTACTTACCAGTATACTAACACACTAAGTAGTTTACGTACAGGAGTATATACTTACTTTGGTTTTGCTTTCACATGATGTTTTATAACCAACAAGTATTACATACTTATGTACTTGCTAGTTTACCAATGTCCTTCTTTCATTATGAAATATGACCTGAATTCATCAGAATTCATCGACGTAAGTGCTAAATATTAAGGAAAAAAAATAATTACTATTACATTTGTGAATATAAAAACTACTATTACTCCATTGTGAATTTTGCCGCGCATATACATAATTTCTTTCAATGAACAAAATGGCGGATCTCTCGAAGCTGACATCCCATCATAACCACCTCTTTAAGGAGAAGAAATAATTCTTTCTTACCTAACATGAAACGATTTGATTCTGATGTACTGTATATATCATGACATTAAAGATAAAACTTACCATCTCACTTCATCTAAACATCTGAAGATCTTCACAAGTACGTGTAGCGTTCAGACAAACTACAAGCCGAGAAGAACCTGACAAGACAGACTCAGGACAGAGGACTGAGAGCTTAGCGGCGAGTGGACGATCTAACTTGTGCAGCTATTTCAATGACTCAATCAAGTGTTCAATTGAAACTCTCTGCACACTTTCTTAAGGAACGTATTCAGCTTCACGACAAGTCATACCTGGTTCACAATAAAAGATCTTTAGTCAGCTATAAATATCTTTAGAATTCATGATCACATACAAAGGAAAGGGATATTCGCCTGCATAAACAGTTTGGGCTTTCTAAGTTACAAATGCAGTCGTGTATCCTGATATTCAGGGAATCGAGTAGTTCTTCATTTTAACGGCAGTTACTACTCATAAGTCATAACATTACTAGATTTTATTTGAACATAAAGAACAACACTTCTGCATTTGGAAGATTTCAGTGAATATATTCTAGTCTAATGTAAATGCACATTCAATGCAAATATGCATATGTTTCATTTGGATGTATGTAAAGCTCTCGGCAGTTGGTAATGCTGCTCAATAAGGAGATTTGTAAAGTTTCTATTTTGGGCAGTTTTGTTTAGTTAGTCTTCACGTTCCGAACTTGATGATGATAAAGATACAGGTGCGCTGTTATCAGTAATAATGAATAAAGAAGTAAAAGACACAATTTGCTATTTTACATGCAGCACTCGCTTAAATGAATACCATGTCTTCTCAGGGGGTATTGGAGTATCGATTTAGTCCAAAGGTAACACATTTTACTCACGTTTTAGTAAACATCAATGTACCTTTAAACATATAAAGAGCTTGCTAGGCGGTTTGTAACAAGGCAAAATTATTCTTTTATATTTTAATCTTTGAGGAATTAACCCTATTATGCACTAGTTTGATCACTTCTGTAATTATACAGTTGCTGTACAAAAGTTTGTTTTCACTGTTTATAAAATCCTGTGTGAAAATATCGTTTCTTCTCAATAGTTGTAAGGGTTGATCAAACGATGGTTGAATAAGTTGAAATTAAACGGACACCTAATGGCGGGATATTTACAATAAATCCAAATGATTTGTAAACAAATGTAAAGTATTTGACGAGCAGTTGTTAAAATGAATACCATGTCATCTCAGGGGTTTTGGAGTATCGGATTAGTAAACATCAATGTACCTTTAAACATATAAAAGCTTGCTATGCGGTTTGTAACAAAGCAAAATTAGTCTTTCATATTTTGATCTTTGACGAATTAATTGTAATTATTCAGTTGCTGTACAGTTCACTCTTCATAAAATCATGTGCAAAATATCCTTTCTTCTCAATAGTTGTAAGGGTTGATCAAATGATGGTTGAATAAGTTGAAATTAAACGGACACCTAATGGCGGGGTATTTACAATACAATCCAAATGATTTGTACAACAATAACAGTATTTGTCCGGCAGTTGAATAACATTGGTAAATTAATAAAATCCTTTGGGAAAATGTACTAAATAAATGAAAATAATACAACCACCCAATTGTGTGATGATTCAAAAAAAGAGGTAATCAAACAACATTAGTTCAGCAGTTGTATAAAATGTAGAAATCCAAGAAATCTAACAATCATTTGTACAACAGCTGTACAACATTCGTGAATCCAAGTACCCTTACCAGCATTTATACAGCACTTTATAACTTTATTGTGGCATTCTTACATGAATAAATGACAACAAACTGGTGAACAATTTTTCCATGACACTATTTCCATGACAGTTTCAATTTATCAATTTTGCACCGTTTACTTGTAACGATTGCTTGCTGAAAAAAACATTTAAGACCATTTTACAAGGCTTACTTTAAAACTCTTTATTTTGCATTTTTAATTTGTAAAACGTATCTTGGAACACTAAAATTATGTTTGTCAATAAGGTGTGTAATTAAAAAGATAATCTATCAATTTTTCAATTTCGCATGAAGTACTTTGGTTGAATACAAATCTTTGGTTGAATGCATGATTTTACAGAAGGCTTGAAGGATAAAAAAGTTACATTTGAAGTGAACATAATGCAGTTAAAGTGGTAAACAAGGTTGAACATCGCCCATTTATCTTCTCGACTACATACACGACTACAGGCCTGACTGTCAACACGAGCCTTTATACAGATGAATGTTACTTGGGTCAGTCTGAAAGGACGCGATATTGAATAAGCCTGTTGACTTCACAGTCAGACTAGATTGATATTACCGCAACGGTTTTTAATCTGATGTACGACAGACGATGTTTCCTATTTCCCCCACTATAACATTGCATAATTGTATCCTTATGTTCATGTTTAAGTGAATAAAACAATTGAAACAACATTTGCCTTTGCTAGGTTATTAGTTCAACATGCGTTTACACTTTCTACATATCGTTTTTGCTATAGATTTTTCTAAGCACAGGTTTTAAAATATTTTTTTCAATTGCTTCTTAACATGTCTTTGTTTTTGCACAGAAACTGTAGATTGGGATGTAAGGATAATGTTCAAGAAAGAAATGTGACAATTCTATTCTTATATCCGTTGTTACACAAGTCCCAAAATTTCAAAATCACCTATGCGTTTCTTTTTTTGAAGGGTATATATATTTCGAATTGGCTTATAACAGGAAATAGTGAAAGGGACCTATACCACAGGTACCTGGGTCATAAATCAACACTCCCTTTAAAAGTGAAGAAACCCAAAACTTTTGAGATGATCCCCTGACTTGAAAGCCTTCATAGATTGGTCAGGGGTAGTCTCAAAATGTTATAATGATTTTGTTCGTTACATTTAAATGAAGAGTTGCTTTTAACGACACTACTACTACAACTACTATAAATGTAGTTAGCGTAGCAAAGTGGAACAAAACAATAATCATATCTCAATGTGATGTTACAAAATGTAACTCAATTGAATTATTATTAATATCTAAATCTATCTATCTATCTATCTATCTATCTATCTATCTATCTATCCATCCATCCATCCATCCATCCATCCATCCATCCATCCATCCAACCATCCATCCATCCATCCATCCATCCATCCATCCATCTATGTATCTATCTATCTATCCATCTATCCATCCATCCATCCATCCATCCATCCATCCATCCATCCATCCATCCATCCATCCATCCATCCATCCATCCATCCATCCATCCATCCATCTATCTATCTATCTCTCTCTATATCTATCTATCTATCTATGTATCTATGTATCTATCTATCTATCTATAAACAAAAATAATCATAACTGGTCCATGTGGAACTGCTTCAAAGCTCAGTTGAAATATAGCTGTATTCTATGTATCGTAGTTTACTTTCATGTGAAAATCAGAACAGACTTAACACAATTGAAAGTGCGAACAAATTCCTTCAAACCCCTCAGCCCTAGAGATTTTGACCTGACATGAATTGAAACTATTCAACCCAGACACTAACCGTGGTAAACTGGCAGACTCTAGCTGACACTGGTGAATCATTTGTACCACTTACAATGTATCTGAATATTACCTGCGGGTAGTATATAAATACCTCATCAATAACTGGGATGTTCAGTGCATTAGGGTATATTTTATGTCGCTTCATTGTGCCAATACTTTTGTTGGGGTTTATTTCATTGATTGTGTAGACCATCGGCGAAATTATTGTTTCAAGTTAGTAACTGTCGTCGTAAAATTAATGAAAAAAATTCATTTGTAAGTCAATGTTCATTAATGTAGTAAGTCAGTCGAATCCTTTTGTTCTTTCTCTCCGATAAACTATATAAGACGACGTACGTCTTTAAAAGAATAGGATTTTTAGAATCAATATCAAAATATAACATCTTATCCTTTTAAGATGAGATATTCAAATATTTGTGTGTGCATCAGCTACAGAAAAGTAAAACACAATCAAGTAAGATACATTCCAGTGTACAGCCATCTTATGAAATGATAACATCATTACACAAGGTTTACCATTAGCATCGACTACACACACTGTAGAGTCTAATTGATCAGTCACATAACAAGTGGAGTAAAGTATGTCTCATGTCTGAACAAGAATATGTAACCAATGACGAAAGTTGACGAAAGTCGAATTATAAGGGAAAGTTTAAATGGAGAATTTTAAGAGATGAATATACATTTAACAGCTTATGAAGTTAGTACTTGAACGTTTATCATTATCATTCTGGATTTGATGTGAAATCTGATAACGGTTAATTCAATAAGATACTATCTTGCTACAAATCTTTTCAAAAATTCACTTTGAACCTCTAAGCCTTTATACTGGTATCCACCTCAGTATCTTGGTCCTTGATGCCGGATCTACCTCGAAGCTTTAAGCCTTTATACTGGTATCCACCTCATTATATTGGTCCTTGATGCCGGATCTACCTCGAAGCTTTAAGCCTTTATACTGGTATCCACCTCATTATATTGGTCCTTGATGCCGGATCTACCTCGAAGCTTTAAGTCTTTATACTGGTATCCACCTCATTATATTGGTCCTTGATGCCGGATCTACCTCGAAGCTTTAAGCCTTTATACTGGTATCCACCTCATTATATTGGTCCTTGATGCCGGATCTACCTCGAAGCTTTAAGCCTTGATACCGGTATCCACCTCATTATATTGGTCCTTGATGCCGGATCTACCTTGAAGCTTTAAGTCTTGATACCGGTATCCACAATACTATCTAATAGAAGATGGTGTTTCCTCATGGCTGCCGTTGCACACATCAATAAGTTTGTCTAAATTACCAAGGTAGCCTTATTGCAAATTTACGTGGTGGCACTACGACTCATCTTAGCCTCAATATGTTTTACAGAGTTTGTTTAGAATCTTGTGCATAGCTTGATGTATGAATTTGCTATTCATCTTCGGAAAAACGAATATACGATTGAGAATACCATTGGCTAATATTTCAAGGTGTTTCCGGCCTTGTGTACATTTTGTGTATATGCAGCTCTCGGAATCCTGGCCTTGTACATTCTCCAGTCGACGTTCTTCGCGTGGCTGACCCATTTACTCTTTGCTCAGATCTTGGTGCTTTTGATGACAGTAGCCATGGTAGATCTCCTTGAGAACTTATTGGATAACAGATACATACATATTCTCTCTGCTCAGACCCTGTTGCTTCTGATGACGGCAGCCATGGTTGCTGCGTTCTGAGGACTCACTGGGTAACCAGACACATACTTGTCCTCTCATCTCAGATCTTAGTGCATGTGGTGACAGTAGGCCTAGCAGAGGTTGATGAGGTCTCCTGAAGAACGTCTGGAGCAACAACATACATATTTATCTTCTTTCCTCATAGGTGTGTTCTCCTGAAGGTCTTATAGGGTAACCTGGTACATACATATCCTCTCTTCTCAGATCATGGTACTTCTGATAACGACATCGATGGTTGGTGAGTTTCTGAAGGACTTATAGGGTAACCAGGTACATACATATCCTCCCTTCTCAGATCATGGTACTTCTGATAACGACATCGATGGTTGGTGAGTTTCTGAAGGACTTATAGGGTAACCAGGTACATACATATCCTCTCTTCTCAGATCATGGTACTTCTGATAGCGACATCGATGGTTGGTGAGTCCCTGAAGGACTTATAGGGTAACCAGGTACATACATATCCTCTCTTCTCAGATCATGGTACTTCTGATAACGACGTCGATGGTTGGTGAGTCCCTGAAGGACTTATAGGGTAACCAGGTACATACATATTCTCTCTTCTCAGATGTTGGTACTTCTGATAACGACATCGATGGTTGGTGAGTTTCTGAAGGACTTATAGGGTAACCAGGTACATACATATCCTCTCTTCTCAGATCATGGTACTTCTGATAGCGACATCGATGGTTGGTGAGTCCCTGAAGGACTTATAGGGTAACCAGGTACATACATATCCTCTCTTCTCAGATTATGGTACTTCTGATAGCGACATCGATGGTTGGTGAGTCCCTGAAGGACTTATAGGGTAACCAGGTACATACATATCCTCTCTTCTCAGATCATGGTACTTCTGATAACGACGTCGATGGTTGGTGAGTCCCTGAAGGACTTATAGGGTAACCAGGTACATACATATTCTCTCTTCCCAGATGTTGGTACTTCTGATAACGACATCGATGGTTGGTGAATCCCTGAAGGACTTATAGGGTAACCAGATACATAAATATCCTCTCTTCTCAGATGTTGGTACTTCTGATAGCGACATCGATGGGTGGTGAGCCCCTGAAGGACTTATAGGGTAACCAGGTACATACATATCCTCTCTTCTCAGATCATGGTACTTCTGATAACGACATCGATGGTTGGTGAGTCCCTGAAGGACTTATAGGGTAACCAGGTACATACATATTCTCTCTTCTCAGATGTTGGTACTTCTGATATCGACATCGATGGTTGGTGAATCCCTGAAGGACTTATAGGGTAACCAGATACATAAATATCCTCTCTTCTCAGATGTTGGTACTTCTGATAGCGACATCGATGGTTGGTGAGCCCCTGAAGGACTTATAGGGTAACCAGGTACATACATATTCTCTCTTCTCAGATCATGGTACTTCTGATAACGACATCGATGGTTGGTGAGTTTCTGAAGGACTTATAGGGTAACCAGGTACATACATATCCTCTCTTCTCAGATCATGGTACTTCTGATAGCGACATCGATGGTTGGTGAGTCCCTGAAGGACTTATAGGGTAACCAGGTACATACATATCCTCTCTTCTCAGATCATGGTACTTCTGATAACGACATCGATGGTTGGTGAGTTTCTGAAGGACTTATAGGGTAACCAGGTACATACATATCCTCTCTTCTCAGATCATGGTACTTCTGATAGCGACATCGATGGTTGGTGAGTCCCTGAAGGACTTATAGGGTAACCAGGTACATACATATCCTCTCTTCTCAGATCATGGTACTTCTGATAACGACGTCGATGGTTGGTGAGTCCCTGAAGGACTTATAGGGTAACCAGGTACATACATATTCTCTCTTCTCAGATGTTGGTACTTCTGATAACGACATCGATGGTTGGTGAATCCCTGATGGACTTATAGGGTAACCAGATACATAAATATCCTCTCTTCTCAGATGTTGGTACATCTGATAGCGACATCGATGGTTGGTGAGCCCCTGAAGGACTTATAGGGTAACCAGGTACATACATATCCTCTCTTCTCAGATCATGGTACTTCTGATAACGACATCGATGGTTGGTGAGTACCTGAAGGACTTATAGGGTAACCAGGTACATACATATTCTCTCTTCTCAGATGTTGGTACTTCTGATAACGACATCGATGGTTGGTGAATCCCTGAAGGACTTATAGGGTAACCAGATACATAAATATCCTCTCTTCTCAGATGTTGGTACTTCTGATAGCGACATCGATGGTTGGTGAGCCCCTGAAGGACTTATAGGGTAACCAGGTACATACATATTCTCTCTTCTCAGATCATGGTACTTCTGATAACGACATCGATGGTTGGTGAGTTTCTGAAGGACTTATAGGGTAACCAGGTACATACATATCCTCTCTTCTCAGATCATGGTACTTCTGATAGCGACATCGATGGTTGGTGAGTCCCTGAAGGACTTATAGGGTAACCAGGTACATACATATCCTCTCTTCTCAGATCATGGTACTTCTGATAACGACATCGATGGTTGGTGAGTTTCTGAAGGACTTATAGGGTAACCAGGTACATACATATCCTCTCTTCTCAGATCATGGTACTTCTGATAGCGACATCGATGGTTGGTGAGTCCCTGAAGGACTTATAGGGTAACCAGGTACATACATATCCTCTCTTCTCAGATCATGGTACTTCTGATAACGACGTCGATGGTTGGTGAGTCCCTGAAGGACTTATAGGGTAACCAGGTACATACATATTCTCTCTTCTCAGATCATGGTACTTCTGATAACGACATCGATGGTTGGTGAGTTTCTGAAGGACTTATAGGGTAACCAGGTACATACATATCCTCTCTTCTCAGATCATGGTACTTCTGATAGCGACATCGATGGTTGGTGAGTCCCTGAAGGACTTATAGGGTAACCAGGTACATACATATCCTCTCTTCTCAGATCATGGTACTTCTGATAACGACGTCGATGGTTGGTGAGTCCCTGAAGGACTTATAGGGTAACCAGGTACATACATATTCTCTCTTCTCAGATGTTGGTACTTCTGATAACGACATCGATGGTTGGTGAATCCCTGAAGGACTTATAGGGTAACCAGATACATAAATATCCTCTCTTCTCAGATGTTGGTACTTCTGATAGCGACATCGATGGTTGGTGAGCCCCTGAAGGACTTATAGGGTAACCAGGTACATACATATCCTCTCTTCTCAGATCATGGTACTTCTGATAACGACATCGATGGTTGGTGAGTCCCTGAAGGACTTATAGGGTAACCAGGTACATACATATTCTCTCTTCTCAGATGTTGGTACTTCTGATAACGACATCGATGGTTGGTGAATCCCTGAAGGACTTATAGGGTAACCAGATACATAAATATCCTCTCTTCTCAGATGTTGGTACTTCTGATAGCGACATCGATGGTTGGTGAGCCCCTGAAGGACTTATAGGGTAACCAGGTACATACATATTCTCTCTTCTCAGATCATGGTACTTCTGATAACGACATCGATGGTTGGTGAGTTTCTGAAGGACTTATAGGGTAACCAGGTACATACATATCCTCTCTTCTCAGATCATGGTACTTCTGATAGCGACATCGATGGTTGGTGAGTCCCTGAAGGACTTATAGGGTAACCAGGTACATACATATCCTCTCTTCTCAGATCATGGTACTTCTGATAACGACATCGATGGTTGGTGAGTTTCTGAAGGACTTATAGGGTAACCAGGTACATACATATCCTCTCTTCTCAGATCATGGTACTTCTGATAGCGACGTCGATGGTTGGTGAGTCCCTGAAGGACTTATAGGGTAACCAGGTACATACATATCCTCTCTTCTCAGATCATGGTACTTCTGATAACGACGTCGATGGTTGGTGAGTCCCTGAAGGACTTATAGGGTAACCAGGTACATACATATTCTCTCTTCTCAGATGTTGGTACTTCTGATAACGACATCGATGGTTGGTGAATCCCTGAAGGACTTATAGGGTAACCAGATACATAAATATCCTCTCTTCTCAGATGTTGGTACTTCTGATAGCGACATCGATGGTTGGTGAGCCCCTGAAGGACTTATAGGGTAACCAGGTACATACATATCCTCTCTTCTCAGATCATGGTACTTCTGATAACGACATCGATGGTTGGTGAGTTTCTGAAGGACTTATAGGGTAACCAGGTACATACATATCCTCTCTTCTCAGATCATGGTACTTCTGATAGCGACATCGATGGTTGGTGAGTCCCTGAAGGACTTATAGGGTAACCAGGTACATACATATCCTCTCTTCTCAGATTATGGTACTTCTGATAGCGACATCGATGGTTGGTGAGTCCCTGAAGGACTTATAGGGTAACCAGGTACATACATATCCTCTCTTCTCAGATCATGGTACTTCTGATAACGACGTCGATGGTTGGTGAGTCCCTGAAGGACTTATAGGGTAACCAGGCACATACATATTCTCTCTTCTCAGATGTTGGTACTTCTGATAACGACATCGATGGTTGGTGAATCCCTGAAGGACTTATAGGGTAACCAGATACATAAATATCCTCTCTTCTCAGATGTTGGTACTTCTGATAGCGACATCGATGGTTGGTGAGCCCCTGAAGGACTTATAGGGTAACCAGGCACATACATATCCTCTCTTCTCAGATCATTGTACTTCTGATAGCGACATCGATGGTTGGTGAGTCCCTGAAGGACTTATAGGGTAACCAGGTACATACATATCCTCTCTTCTCAGATCATGGTACTTCTGATAGCGACATCGATGGTTGGTGAGTCCCTGAAGGACTTATAGGGTAACCAGGTACATACATATCCTCTCTTCTCAAATTATGGTGCTTCTGATAACGACATCGATGGTTGGTGAGTCTCCTGAGAGACTTATAGGGTAACCAGGTACATACATATTCTCTCTTCTCAGATCATGGTACTTCTGATAACGACATCGATGGTTGGTGAGTCCCTGAAGGACTTATAGGGTAACCGGGTACATACATATCCTCTCTTCTCAGATCTTGGTACTTCTGGTGACAGCATCAATGGTTGGTGTGTTCTCCTGGCGGTTCTCGCTGCTCAAGCAGGAGTTCGATCTTTTCAGCTACATCCCCACGGACTCTTATGCCTATGCTTATGGTGAAGCCAAAGAACGATACTTCTCTGATGCAGGGATTGACACGGCTGTGTACTTCGGTATGTGAGTGTTATCATTGTATGTTTATATTTTCACGTAACTCTTATGATGAAGTTTGATGATGTAGTGGTAATATTGTGAAACTAGAGTTTCTGTTTTATTTTACTACAAGATACTCTTTGTAATCTCTTATTTGTTCACACCGATGGTGACGTTAGGGAGTGTTGTGGTGTATCAGAAATCTTGTGTACAAGTAATATTCAGCGATACCAAATGACATTAAGTGTGACACAGTCTAACTTTGTATCAATCATACTAGTAAACAATCTAGTTTCATACGAGCAAACAAGCGTTTGATGATAAATTATCAAAAAAAGAATGATGTATGGATTTTGTGTAGTTTGACGGAGAAATGCGGAGATGCATAGAGCGGTTTCTTGTTTTGTAATATTAATATAGGTTGTGCTTTGGATAATCAATAATAATTTATATATTTCTTTTTATGAATGTTTTTTAATATGCTTTCATTTATTATTATAAATATTAATTTGATTTCGTAACAATGTTTTAGTCTGTCTATTTTTACTAAAGAAATCAAAATGCTACAGCACTGAATAGTTTGTTTGTGTACTTATGGATATTTCTAACTCTTGATCTGTCCAGGAGACATTGATTACTATGGGAAATCTAGCGAACTCGAATCTCTCCACCAGAAAATACGGGACAGCCCTGATACACAGAATGGAACGTTATTCAGCTGGTTCCAGTGGTACAACGACTGGCGAGATGAAAATGGTCAGTAACAACGTGTTCCTCATAAGATATTTCCATTAATGTTATTGTGTTACAACGATTTTAAGGACTTACGCTGATGGCAATGAGGTGCAGGGCTCGAAACACTGTTAGGTCAAGTTGAGTTGTCACTATTCTTTAAGATCTTCAGTCAGAAAATCAGACACTGATGCGATTGAAGAAAATGTTATTGTTGATGTGTAGTGTAATGTATTGACAAGATTGAGAAGATGCAACAACTTGGGTAGGATTCCGAGTTTTAAGATAAGTTAAAGGATGACGATGATTTACAGTTATTGTTTAAGGTCTCTAATATTGTGGACAAGCCTTTCGTTTTAAAAGAGATAGATTTTACACTAAAGGTATCCAGTATGTCAACATGAACATAAAGTTACTGGTATTGGATTTACTTTTAACATTTAACAGACCAGTGTCCTGATTATATTTTTCATAATAATGACTTACAAATCAGATCAATTATATTGCAGGTGTTGTGATAACATCAGAAGAGGAGTTTTATGACAAAATGTTCGACTTTCTGACGGGGGACGGAGTCAGTCTCAACAGATACGTCAAAATGAATTCTACAACTAAGCCTATTAGCATACAGGTAGAAATAATTTGTCAAACCGAATACAGGGGTTAGTTTCTTTGTATCTTTTTATATATTCCTATCTTTATTTCTCCGTCGACTTCTGTGGTGTCATTTTTAGCTGATAGGCCCGATTGCTTATGGCTTGGCATCTTGTCCGGCGTTCTTCTCTAGAAGTATAATGCCTAGAAAGCTGGACACTTGTGCACAGACAGCCTGACTAGTGATGATCATGATTTACTGTTTTGGTGATCCTATGCCCACTTACAAGGGCCACAGTGAACCTTTGTAGCATGTACTAATCCATATCAATTTAAGAATTGGTAGCCATTTTGCTCAATTTAGGGTTGGTCGCGTTTAAAAATGCACATTTGACAAGTTGGCCCCTACTGAGGGATGAACTACTTTGACCAAAGCCTAAAGCCAAATTTAATATGAATCCTGATGATCCTACAGAGCCAGAGTCTTAATTTGTTTTTCATGTTTTAATTTGCACAGAAAATAGTTCTCCCTGTATTCACCAGGCCTCCTACTTGACCCACCGCCACACTCGCCAATCTACTTCCGCCAGCAACATCCGGGTCATGGAGAACCTGCGGGCCATGTGTGACAGTGCTGCAGAGAAGATGCCCACTCTCTCGGGTACTGGCTACAGCGTCTTCACATACACCGACTACTACCTCTACAACGAGACCAATCTGGTACGATCCTTGAAACTGTTTCACTTACAGATCTATATATTAGGTTGATAACCATCTATGCAGGTGATCCTAGTTGAACTATACAGGAACCTTGGTCTGGCTGCTGTGTGTGTCCTGATAACTGTGTATCTTATTGCAGGTGATTCTAGTTGAACTGTACAGGAACCTTGGTCTGGCTGCTGTGTGTGTCCTGATTACTGTGTATCTTATTGCAGGTGATCCTAGTTGAACTGTACAGGAACCTTGGTCTGGCTGCTGTGTGTGTCCTGATAACTGTGTATCTTATTGCAGGACCGCAGGTGATCCTAGTTGAACTGTACAGGAACCTTGGTCTGGCTGCTGTGTGTGTCCTGATAACGGTGTATCTTATTGCAGGTGACCCTAGTTGAGCTATACAGGAACCTTGGTCTGGCTGCTGTGTGTGTCCTAATAACTGTGTATCTTATTGCAGGTGATCCTAGTTGAACTATACAGGAACCTTGGTCTGGCTGCTGTGTGTGTCATGATCACTGTGTATCTTATTGCAGGTGAACCTAGTTGAACTATACAGGAACCTTGGTCTGGCTGCTGTGTGTGTCCTGATAACTGTGTATCTTATTGCAGGTGAACCTAGTTGAACTAAACAGGAACCTTGGTCTGGCTGCTGTGTGTGTCATGATCACTGTGTATCTTATTGCAGGTGATCCTAGTTGAACTGTACAGGAACCTTGGTCTGGCTGCTGTGTGTGTCCTGATAACTGTGTATCTTATTGCAGGTGATCCTAGTTGAACTATACATGAACCTTGGTCTGGCTGTTGTGTGTGTCCTGATAACTGTGTATCTTATTGCAGGAGATCCTAGTTGAACTATACAGGAACCTTGGTCTGGCTGCTGTGTGTGTCCTGATAACTGTGTGTCTTATTGCAGGTGATCCTAGTTGAACTGTACAGGAACCTTGGTCTGGCTGCTGTGTGTGTCCTGATAACTGTGTATCTTATTGCAGGTGATCCTAGTTGAACTGTACAGGAACCTTGGTCTGGCTGCTGTGTGTGTCCTGATAACTGTGTATCTTATTGCAGGTGATCCTAGTTGAACCATACAGGAACCTTGGTCTGGCTGCTGTGTGTGTCCTGATAACTGTGTATCTTATTGTAGGTGATCCTAGTTGAACTGTACAGGAACCTTGGTCTGGCTGCTGTGTGTGTCCTGATAACTGTGTATCTTATTGCAGGTGATCCTAGTTGAACCATACAGGAACCTTGGTCTGGCTGCTGTGTGTGTCCTGATAACTGTGTATCTTATTGCAGGAGATCCTAGTTGAACTGTACAGGAACCTTGGTCTGGCTGCTGTGTGTGTCCTGATAACTGTGTATCTTATTGCAGGTGATCCTAGTTGAATTATACAGGAACCTTGGTCTGGCTGCTGTGTGTGTCCTGATAACTGTGTATCTTATTGCAGGTGATCCTAGTTGAACTATACAGGAACCTTGGTCTGGCTGCTGTGTGTGTCAAAATCACTGTGTATCTTATTGCAGGTGAACCTAGTTGAACTATACAGGAACCTTGGTCTGGCTGCTGTGTGTGTCCTAATAACTGTGTATCTTATTGCAGGTGATCCTAGTTGAACTATACAGGAACCTTGGTCTGGCTGCTGTGTGTGTCCTAATAACTGTGTATCTTATTGCAGGTGATCCTAGTTGAACTATACAGGAACCTTGGTCTGGCTGCTGTGTGTATCCTGATAACTGTGTATCTTATTGCAGGAGATCCTAGTTGAACTATACAGGAACCTTGGTCTGGCTGCTGTGTGTGTCCTGATAACTGTGTATCTTATTGCAGGTGATCCTAGTTGAACTATACAGGAACCTTGGTCTGGCTGCTGTGTGTGTCCTGATAACTGTGTATCTTATTGCAGGTGATCCTAGTTGAACTATACAGGAACCTTGGTCTGGCTGCTGTGTGTGTCCTGATTACTGTGTATCTTATTGCAAGTGATCCTAGTTGAACTATACAGGAACCTTGGTCTGGCTGCTGTGTGTGTCCTGATAACTGTGTATCTTATTGCAGGTGATCCTAGTTGAACTGTACATGAACCTTGGTCTGGCTGCTGTGTGTGTCCTGATAACTGTGTATCTTATTGCAGGTGAACCTAGTTAAACTATACAGGAACCTTGGTCTGGCTTCTGTGTGTCCTGATAACTGTGTATCTTATTGCAGTAGATCCTAGTTGAACTGTACAGGAACCTTGGTCTGGCTGCTGTGTGTCCTGATAACTGTGTATCGTATTGCAGGTGATCCTAGTTGAACTGTACAGGAACCTTGGTCTGGCTGCTGTGTGTGTCCTGATAACTGTGTATCTTATTGCAGGTGATCCTAGTTGAACTGTACAGGAACCTTGGTCTGGCTGCTGTGTGTGTCCTGATTACTGTGTATCTTATTGCAGGTGATCCTAGTTGAACTATACAGGAACCTTGGTCTGGCTGCTGTGTGTGTCCTGATAACTGTGTATCTTATTGCAGGTGATCCTAGTTGAACTAAACAGGAACCTTGGTCTGGCTGCTGTGTGTGTCCTGATAACTGTGTATCTTATTGCAGGTGATTCTAGTTGAACTATACAGGAACCTTGGTCTGGCTGCTGTGTGTGTCCTGATAACTGTGTATCTTATTGCAGGTGATCCTAGTTGAACTATACAGGAACCTTGGTCTGGCTGCTGTGTGTGTCCTGATAACTGTGTATCTTATTGCAGGTGATCCTAGTTGAACTATACAGGAACCTTGGTCTGGCTGCTGTGTGTGTCCTGATTACTGTGTATCTTATTGCAGGTGATCCTAGTTGAACTATACAGGAACCTTGGTCTGGCTGCTGTGTGTGTCCTGATAACTGTGTATCTTATTGCAGGTGATCCTAGTTGAACTGTACAGGAACCTTGGTCTGGCTGCTGTGTGTGTCCTGATAACTGGGTATCTTATTGCAGGTGATCCTAGTTGAGCTATACAGGAACCTTGGTCTGGCTGCTGTGTGGGTCCTGATAACTGTGTATCTTATTGCAGGTGATCCTAGTTAAACTGTACATGAACCATGGTCTGGCTGATGTGTGTGTCCTGATAACTGTGTATCTTATTGCAGGTGATCCTAGTTGAACTTTACAGGAACCTTGGTCTGGCTGCTGTGTGTGTCCTGATAACTGTGTATCTTATTGTAGGAGATCCTAGTTGAACTATACAAGAACCTTGGTCTGGCTGCTGTGTGTGTCCTGATAACTGTGTATCTTATTGCAGGTGATCCTAGTTGAACTATACAGGAACCTTGGTCTGGCTGCTGTGTGTGTCCTGATAACTGTGTATCTTATTGCAGGTGATCCTAGTTGAACTATACAGGAACCTTGGTCTGGCTGCTGTGTGTCCTGATAACTGTGTATCTTATTGCAGGTGATCCTAGTTGAACTATACAGGAACCTTGGTCTGGCTGCTGTGTGTCCTGATAACTGTGTATCTTATTGCAGGTGATCCTAGTTAAACTATACAGGAACCTTGGTCTGGCTGCTGTGTGTGTCCTGATAACTGTGTATCTTATTGCAGGTGATCCTAGTTGAACTATACAGGAACCTTGGTCTGGCTGCTGTGTGTGTCCTGATAACTGTGTATCTTATTGCAGGTGATCCTAGTTAAACTATACAGGAACCTTGGTCTGGCTGCTGTGTGTGTCCTGATAACTGTGTATCTTATTGCAGGTGATCCTAGTTGAACTATACAGGAACCTTGGTCTGGCTGCTGTGTGTGTCCTGATAACTGTGTATCTTATTGCAGGTGATCCTAGTTGAACTATACAGGAACCTTGGTCTGGCTGCTGTGTGTGTCCTGATAACTGTGTATCTTATTGCAGGTGATCCTAGTTGAACTGTACATGAACCATGGTCTGGCTGTTGTGTGTGTCCTGATAACTGTGTATCTTATTGCAGGTGAACCTAGTTAAACTATACAGGAACCTTGGTCTGGCTGCTGTGTGTGTCCTGATAACTGTGTATCTTATTGCAGGTGATCCTAGTTGAACTATACAGGAACCTTGGTCTGGCTGCTGTGTGTGTCCTGATAACTGTGTATCTTATTGTAGGTGAACCTAGTTAAACTATACAAGAACCTTGGTCTGGCTGCTGTGTGTGTCCTGATAACTGTGTATCTTATTGCAGGTGATCCTAGTTGAACTATACAGGAACCTTGGTCTGGCTGCTGTGTGTGTCCTGATAACTGTGTATCTTATTGCAGGTGAACCTAGTTAAACTATACAGGAACCTTGGTCTGGCTGCTGTGTGTGTCCTGATAACTGTGTATCTTATTGCAGGTGATCCTAGTTGAACTATACAGGAACCTTGGTCTGGCTGCTGTGTGTGTCCTGATAACTGTGTATCTTATTGCAGGTGATCCTAGTTGAACTGTACATGAACCATGGTCTGGCTGCTGTGTGTGTCCTGATAACTGTGTATCTTATTGCAGGTGAACCTAGTTAAACTATACAGGAACCTTGGTCTGGCTGCTGTGTGTGTCCTGATAACTGTGTATCTTATTGCAGGTGATCCTAGTTGAACTATACAGGAACCTTGGTCTGGCTGCTGTGTGTGTCCTGATAACTGTGTATCTTATTGTAGGTGAACCTAGTTAAACTATACAAGAACCTTGGTCTGGCTGCTGTGTGTGTCCTGATAACTGTGTATCTTATTGCAGGTGATCCTAGTTGAACTATACAGGAACCTTGGTCTGGCTGCTGTGTGTGTCCTGATTACTGTGTATCTTATTGCAGGTGATCCTAGTTGAACTATACAGGAACCTTGGTCTGGCTGCTGTGTGTGTCCTGATAACTGTGTATCTTATTGCAGGTGATCCTAGTTGAACTGTACATGAACCATGGTCTGGCTGCTGTGTGTGTCCTGATAACTGTGTATCTTATTGCAGGTGATCCTAGTTGAACTATACAGGAACCTTGGTCTGGCTGCTGTGTGTGTCCTGATAACTGTGTATCTTATTGCAGGTGATCCTAGTTAAACTATACAGGAACCTTGGTCTGGCTGCTGTGTGTGTCCTGATAACTGTGTATCTTATTGCAGGTGATCCTAGTTGAACTATACAGGAACCTTGGTCTGGCTGCTGTGTGTGTCCTGATAACTGTGTATCTTATTGCAGGTGATCCTAGTTGAACTATACAGGAACCTTGGTCTGGCTGCTGTGTGTGTCCTGATTACTGTGTATCTTATTGCAGGTGATCCTAGTTGAACTATACAGGAACCTTGGTCTGGCTGCTGTGTGTGTCCTGATAACTGTGTATCTTATTGCAGGTGATCCTAGTTGAACTGTACATGAACCATGGTCTGGCTGCTGTGTGTGTCCTGATAACTGTGTATATTATTGCAGGTGATCCTAGTTGAACTATACAGGAACCTTGGTCTGGCTGCTGTGTGTGTCCTGATAACTGTGTATCTTATTGCAGGTGATCCTAGTTGAACTGTACATGAACCATGGTCTGGCTGCTGTGTGTGTCCTGATAACTGTGTATCTTATTGCATGTGATCCTAGTTGAACTATACAGGAACCTTGGTATGGCTGCTGTGTGTGTCCTGATAACTGTGTATCTTATTGTAGGTGATCCTAGTTGAACTATACAGGAACCTTGGTCTGCCTGTTGTGTGTGTCCTGATAACTGTGTATCTTATTGCAGGTGATCCTAGTTGAATTATACAGAAACCTTGGTCTGGCTGCTGTGTGTGTCCTGATAACTGTGTATCTTATTGCAGGTGATCCTAGTTAAACTATACAGGAACCTTGGTCTGGCTGCTGTGTGTGTCCTGATAACTGTGTATCTTATTGCAGGTGATCCTAGTTGAACTATACAGGAACATTGGTCTGGCTGCTGTGTGTGTCCTGATAACTGTGTATCTTATTGCAGGTGATCCTAGTTAAACTATACAGGAACCTTGGTCTGGCTGCTGTGTGTGTCCTGATAACTGTGTATCTTATTGCAGGTGATCCTAGTTGAACTATACAGGAACCTTGGTCTGGCTGCTGTGTGTGTCCTGATAACTGTGTATCTTATTGCAGGTGATCCTAGTTGAACTATACAGGAACCTTGGTCTGGCTGCTGTGTGTGTCCTGATAACTGTGTATCTTATTGCAGGTGATCCTAGTTGAACTGTACATGAACCATGGTCTGGCTGCTGTGTGTGTCCTGATAACTGTGTATCTTATTGCAGGTGAACCTAGTTAAACTATACAGGAACCTTGGTCTGGCTGCTGTGTGTGTCCTGATAACTGTGTATCTTATTGCAGGTGATCCTAGTTGAACTATACAGGAACCTTGGTCTGGCTGCTGTGTGTGTCCTGATAACTGTGTATCTTATTGCAGGTGATCCTAGTTGAACTATACAGGAACCTTGGTCTGGCTGCTGTGTGTGTCCTGATAACTGTGTATCTTATTGCAGGTGATCCTAGTTGAACTGTACATGAACCATGGTCTGGCTGCTGTGTGTGTCCTGATAACTGTGTATCTTATTGCAGGTGAACCTAGTTAAACTATACAGGAACCTTGGTCTGGCTGCTGTGTGTGTCCTGATAACTGTGTATCTTATTGCAGGTGATCCTAGTTGAACTATACAGGAACCTTGGTCTGGCTGCTGTGTGTGTCCTGATAACTGTGTATCTTATTGTAGGTGAACCTAGTTAAACTATACAAGAACCTTGGTCTGGCTGCTGTGTGTGTCCTGATAACTGTGTATCTTATTGCAGGTGATCCTAGTTGAACTATACAGGAACCTTGGTCTGGCTGCTGTGTGTGTCCTGATAACTGTGTATCTTATTGCAGGTGAACCTAGTTAAACTATACAAGAACCTTGGTCTGGCTGCTGTGTGTGTCCTGATAACTGTGTATCTTATTGCATGTGATCCTAGTTGAACTATACAGGAACCTTGGTCTGGCTGCTGTATGTATCCTGATAACTGTGTATCTTATTGCAGGTGATCCTAGTTGAACTATACAGGAACCTTGGTCTGGCTGCTGTGTGTGTCCTGATAACTGTGTATCTTATTGCAGGTGAACCTAGTTAAACTATACAAGGACCTTGGTCTGGCTGCTGTGTGTGTCCTGATAACTGTGTATCTTATTGCAGGTGAACCTAGTTAAACTATACAGGAACCTTGGTCTGGCTGCTGTGTGTGTCCTGATAACTGTGTATCTTATTGCAGGTGATCCTAGTTGAACTATACAGGAACCTTGGTCTGGCTGCTGTGTGTGTCCTGATAACTGTGTATCTTATTGTAGGTGAACCTAGTTAAACTATACAAGAACCTTTGTCTGGCTGCTGTGTGTGTCCTGATAACTGTGTATCTTATTGCAGGTGATCCTAGTTGAACTATACAGGAACCTTGGTCTGGCTGTGTGTGTGTCCTGATAACTGTGTATCTTATTGCAGGTGATCCTAGTTGAACTATACAGGAACCTTGGTCTGGCTGCTGTGTGTGTCCTGATAACTGTGTATCTTATTGCAGGTGATCCTAGTTGAACTATACAGGAACCTTGGTCTCGCTGCTGTGTGTGTCCTGATAACTGTGTATCTTATTGCAGGTGATCCTAGTTAAACTATACAGGAACCTTGGTCTGGCTGCTGTGTGTGTCCTGATAACTGTGTATCTTATTGCAGGTGATCCTAGTTGAACTATACAGGAACCTTGGTCTGGCTGTTGTGTGTGTCCTGATAACTGTGTATCTTATTGCAGGTGATCCTAGTTAAACTATACAGGAACCTTGGTCTGGCTGCTGTGTGTGTCCTGATAACTGTGTGTCTTATTGCAGGTGATCCTAGTTGAACTATACAGGAACCTTGGTCTGGCTGCTGTGTGTGTCCTGATAACTGTGTATCTTATTGCAGGTGATCCTAGTTGAACTATACAGGAACCTTGGTCTGGCTGCTGTGTGTGTCCTGATAACTGTGTATCTTATTGCATGTGATCCTAGTTGAACTATACAGGAACCTTGGTCTGGCTGCTGTATGTATCCTGATAACTGTGTATCTTATTGCAGGTGATCCTAGTTGAACTATACAGGAACCTTGGTCTGGCTGCTGTGTGTGTCCTGATAACTGTGTATCTTATTGCAGGTGAACCTAGTTAAACTATACAAGAACCTTGGTCTGGCTGCTGTGTGTGTCCTGATAACTGTGTATCTTTTTGCAGGTGAACCTAGTTAAACTATACAGGAACCTTGGTCTGGCTGCTGTGTGTGTCCTGATAACTGTGTATCTTATTGCAGGTGATCCTAGTTGAACTATACAGGAACCTTGGTCTGGCTGCTGTGTGTGTCCTGATAACTGTGTATCTTATTGCAGGTGAACCTAGTTAAACTATACAAGAACCTTGGTCTGGCTGCTGTGTGTGTCCTGATAACTGTGTATCTTATTGCAGGTGATCCTAGTTGAACTATACAGGAACCTTGGTCTGGCTGTGTGTGTGTCCTGATAACTGTGTATCTTATTGCAGGTGATCCTAGTTGAACTATACAGGAACCTTGGTCTGGCTGCTGTGTGTGTCCTGATAACTGTGTATCTTATTGCAGGTGATCCTAGTTGAACTATACAGGAACCTTGGTCTGGCTGTTGTGTGTGTCCTGATAACTGTGTATCTTATTGCAGGTGATCCTAGTTGAACTATACAGGAACCTTGGTCTGGCTGCTGTGTGTCCTAATAACTGTGTATCTTATTGCAGGTGATCCTAGTTAAACTATACAGGAACCTTGGTCTGGCTGCTGTGTGTGTCCTGATAACTGTGTATCTTATTGCAGGTGATCCTAGTTGAACTGTACAGGAACCTTGGTCTGGCTGTTGTGTGTGTCCTGATAACTGTGTATCTTATTGCAGGTGATCCTAGTTAAACTATACAGGAACCTTGGTCTGGCTGCTGTGTGTGTCCTGATAACTGTGTATCTTATTGCAGGTGATCCTAGTTGAACTATACAGGAACCTTGGTCTGGCTGCTGTGTGTGTCCTGATAACTGTGTATCTTATTGCAGGTGATCCTAGTTGAACTATACAGGAACCTTGGTCTGGCTGCTGTGTGTGTCCTGATAACTGTGTATCTTATTGCATGTGATCCTAGTTGAACTATACAGGAACCTTGGTCTGGCTGCTGTATGTATCCTGATAACTGTGTATCTTATTGCAGGTGATCCTAGTTGAACTATACAGGAACCTTGGTCTGGCTGCTGTGTGTGTCCTGATAACTGTGTATCTTATTGCAGGTGAACCTAGTTAAACTATACAAGAACCTTGGTCTGGCTGCTGTGTGTGTCCTGATAACTGTGTATCTTATTGCAGGTGAACCTAGTTAAACTATACAGGAACCTTGGTCTGGCTGCTGTGTGTGTCCTGATAACTGTGTATCTTATTGCAGGTGATCCTAGTTGAACTATACAGGAACCTTGGTCTGGCTGCTGTGTGTGTCCTGATAACTGTGTATCTTATTGTAGGTGAACCTAGTTAAACTATACAAGAACCTTGGTCTGGCTGCTGTGTGTGTCCTGATAACTGTGTATCTTATTGCAGGTGAACCTAGTTAAACTATACAAGAACCTTGGTCTGGCTGCTGTGTGTGTCCTGATAACTGTGTATCTTATTGCAGGTGATCCTAGTTGAACTATACAGGAACCTTGGTCTGGCTGTGTGTGTGTCCTGATAACTGTGTATCTTATTGCAGGTGATCCTAGTTGAACTATACAGGAACCTTGGTCTGGCTGCTGTGTGTGTCCTGATAACTGTGTATCTTATTGCAGGTGATCCTAGTTGAACTATACAGGAACCTTGGTCTGGCTGTTGTGTGTGTCCTGATAACTGTGTATCTTATTGCAGGTGATCCTAGTTGAACTATACAGGAACCTTGGTCTGGCTGCTGTGTGTCCTAATAACTGTGTATCTTATTGCAGGTGATCCTAGTTAAACTATACAGGAACCTTGGTCTGGCTGCTGTGTGTGTCCTGATAACTGTGTATCTTATTGCAGGTGATCCTAGTTGAACTGTACAGGAACCTTGGTCTGGCTGTTGTGTGTGTCCTGATAACTGTGTATCTTATTGCAGGTGATCCTAGTTAAACTATACAGGAACCTTGGTCTGGCTGCTGTGTGTGTCCTGATAACTGTGTATCTTATTGCAGGTGATCCTAGTTGAACTATACAGGAACCTTGGTCTGGCTGCTGTGTGTGTCCTGATAACTGTGTATCTTATTGCAGGTGATCCTAGTTGAACTATACAGGAACCTTGGTCTGGCTGCTGTGTGTGTCCTGATAACTGTGTATCTTATTGCAGGTGATCCTAGTTGAACTATACAGGAACCTTGGTCTGGCTGCTGTATGTATCCTGATAACTGTGTATCTTATTGCAGGTGATCCTAGTTGAACTATACAGGAACCTTGGTCTGGCTGCTGTGTGTGTCCTGATAACTGTGTATCTTATTGCAGGTGAACCTAGTTAAACTATACAAGAACCTTGGTCTGGCTGCTGTGTGTGTCCTGATAACTGTGTATCTTATTGCAGGTGAACCTAGTTAAACTATACAGGAACCTTGGTCTGGCTGCTGTGTGTGTCCTGATAACTGTGTATCTTATTGCAGGTGATCCTAGTTGAACTATACAGGAACCTTGGTCTGGCTGCTGTGTGTGTCCTGATAACTGTGTATCTTATTGTAGGTGAACCTAGTTAAACTATACAAGAACCTTGGTCTGGCTGCTGTGTGTGTCCTGATAACTGTGTATCTTATTGCAGGTGATCCTAGTTGAACTATACAGGAACCTTGGTCTGGCTGTGTGTGTGTCCTGATAACTGTGTATCTTATTGCAGGTGATCCAAGTTGAACTATACAGGAACCTTGGTCTCGCTGCTGTGGTTGTCCTGATAACTGTGTATCTTATTGCAGGTGATCCTAGTTGAACTATACAGGAACCTTGGTCTGGCTGCTGTGTGTGTCCTGATAACTGTGTATCTTATTGCAGGTGATCCTAGTTGAACTGTACAGGAACCTTGGTCTGGCTTCTGTGTGTGTCCTGATAACTGTGTATCTTATTGCAGGTGATCCTAGTTGAACTGTACAGGAACCTTGGTCTGGCTGCTGTGTGTGTCCTGATAACTGTGTATCTTATTGCAGGTGATCCTAGTTGAATTATACAGAAACCTTGGTCTGGCTACTGTGTGTGTCCTGATAACTGTGTATCTTATTGCAGGTGATCCTAGTTGAACTATACAGGAACCTTGGTCTGGCTGCTGTGTGTGTCCTGATAACTGTGTATCTTATTGCAGGTGATCCTAGTTGAACTATACAGGAACCTTGGTCTGGCTGCTGTGTGTGTCCTGATAACTGTGTATCTTATTGCAGGTGATCCTAGTTGAACTATACAGGAACCTTGGTCTGGCTGCTGTGTGTGTCCTGATAACTGTGTATCTTATTGCAGGTGATCCTAGTTGAACTATACAGGAACCTTGGTCTGGCTGCTGTGTGTGTCCTGATAACTGTGTATCTTATTGCAGGTGATCCTAGTTGAACTGTACAGGAACCTTGGTCTGGCTGCTGTGTGTGTCCTGATAACTGTGTATCTTATTGCAGGTGATCCTAGTTGAACTGTACAGGAACCTTGGTCTGGCTGCTGTGTGTGTCCTGATAACTGTGTATCTTATTGCAGGTGATCCTAGTTGAATTATACAGAAACCTTGGTCTGGTTGCTGTGTGTGTCCTGATAACTGTGTATCTTATTGCAGGTGATCCTAGTTGAACTATACAGGAACCTTGGTCTGGCTGCTATGTGTGTCCTGATAACTGTGTATCTTATTGCAGGTGAACCTAGTTAAACTATACAGGAACCTTGGTCTGGCTGCTGTGTGTGTCCTGATAACTGTGTATCTTATTGCAGGTGATCCTAGTTGAACTATACAGGAACCTTGGTCTGGCTGCTGTGTGTGTCCTGATAACTGTGTATCTTATTGCAGGTGATCCTAGTTGAACTGTACAGGAACCTTGGTCTGGCTGTGTGTGTGTCCTGATAACTGTGTATCTTATTGCAGGTGATCCTAGTTAAACTATACAGGAACCTTGGTCTGGCTGCTGTGTGTGTCCTGATAACTGTGTATCTTATTGCAGGTGATCCTAGTTGAACTATACAGGAACATTGGTCTGGCTGCTGTGTGTGTCCTGATAACTGTGTATCTTATTGCAGGTGATCCTAGTTGAACTATACAAATACCTTGGTCTGGCTGCTGTGTGTGTCCTGATTACTGTGTATCTTATTGCAGGTGATCCTAGTTGAACTGTACAGGAACATTGGTCTGGCTGCTGTGTGTGTCCTGATAACTGTGTATCTTATTGCAGGTGATCCTAGTTGAACTATACAGGAACCTTGGTCGGGCTGCTGTGTGTGTCCTGATAACTGTGTATCTTATTGCAGGTGATCCTAGTTGAACTGTACAGGAACCTTGGTCTGGCTGCTGTGTGTGTCCTGATAACTGTGTATCTTATTGCAGATGATCCTAGTTGAACTATACAGGAACCTTGGTCTGGCTGCTGTGTGTGTCCTGATAACTGTGTATCTTATTGCAGGTGATCCTAGTTGAACTGTACAGGAACCTTGGTCTGGCTGCTGTGTGTGTCCTGATAACTGTGTATCTTATTGCAGGTGATCCTAGTTGAACTATACAGGAACCTTGGTGTGGCTGCTGTGTGTGTCCTGATAACTGTGTATCTTATTGCAGGTGATCCTAGTTGAACTATACAGGAACCTTGGTCTGGCTGCTGTGTGTGTCCTGATAACTGTGTATCTTATTGTAGGTGATCCTAGTTGAACTATACAGGAACCTTGGTGTGGCTGCTGTGTGTGTCCTGATAACTGTGTATCTTATTGCAGGTGATCCTAGTTGAACTATACAGGAACCTTGGTCTGGCTGCTGTGTGTGTCCTGATAACTGTGTATCTTATTGCAGGTGATCCTAGTTGAACTATACAGGAACCTTGGTGTGGCTGCTCTGTGTGTTCTGATTGTCACTCTCCTCCTCATCGCAGACATCTGGACCTCCGTCCTCGTCTTCACCTGCGTCGTCTTCACTCTGGTGGGTATGGATGGAGAATTCTGCAGAGAAACGGTTCAAAGATGAGTTCTTTGGCAAAAAGAAAGACAAAGCTTGATTCGAATTTCCTAACAATTTATATTCATCAAATTTTCATTCTCTCACCTGTTTTTAAACCTTTAAATTGTTTTCTAGTTTGGTCCCTTTCTTTGTGTAGAACCACAATTAGAATATCCGTTTTGGTTTTGAATTTGTTCGCTGGCTCATATTAGTCCTTGCGTTCTCCCTTTCTAACTGTTACGTATAGAATTTCCTCGCTTATATTCTAACGATTGTTCACCAGATCAATGTAGCGGGTGCTATAGAACTGCTGGGGACGTCAGTTGACGCTGTTAGCTGCTGTGTCCTCATCCTCTGTGTCGGTATCGCCGTCGACTTCTCCGCTCACGTCGGCCACACCTTCATGACACTGAAGGGAGAACGTAATGGTGAGTTTAAGGATCATAGTGTCCTATGACTGACCTGTCTCTGTGGGGAGAGAATCCTGTTTGATAGAGGTCGGTTTATGGCAGTAGCCTGGCGGATAAAGCAGTCTGAGTTGTATTAATGCAGAGGAATGTTTGGATGATAACTTCTTTTTTCACTGTATGCGACGTTTTCTTATTTAGAACGACCAAAGAATCTGTGTCGAAATGTCGCATACAATAAACACAGAAGTTGTCATCCATATATTCCTCTGCATTATTGTCATTTCAATTTCTAAAATGCCTCTTAAAGAAGCAAATTGAATTAGTTATATTTTGTTATTTTGTTACAAGATTCGAAAAATATGATTAAGTTGCTTGAAAAGGAATACGATGTCGTTGTTGTAACATTTTTGTTAACTCTTTATGTATCAATGCTTTCTTAAACTTATAGTTTGAATTAATCCATATATACTGACTAGCAAAAGAAACCTAACATCGGAATTTTTACATTATTTTTTGGTAACTGACGTTTGTTGTCCTGGAAGTATCTAGAAACGAACGCATTAACGCAACCAACATTACGTTTGGCGAATTTGCGCGCGCCACTCGAGCCACATTGTCCGGTTTTCGATCAAAGTCTTGACTTTGAATGGCCGTATATTCACTCTAATGTACTGATTGACCTTTAACTTGTTATTTTCAGTAACAGTTAGTGGTTCCCGATGTAATAACATCGATTTCAAAATTTGACATATGTGATCATATCAACATACTCTGTGTCTCTTTAATGTGACATTGATCCTGTCTCATCAGCCGTTTGTATCCATGAATTGTTAATCCAATACACTTTAGTTGAACAAATTCGGGTTTTTAGTTTTTATTTTATTGTCAGATACATCCGATGTAAGGTTTCTTTTGCTAGTCAGTAGGTAAATTTGCCTATCAAAGTGAGCTATTTTTGGAAGCATCTTTTGCCAAAGCCAAGTCAATGTATTTGTGAGACATATTCGACAAGCTTCAATGGATATTTTTTGTTTAATAATGTCTATGTTGTCTACACTTGCAGACAGAGCCCGGTCCACCCTTGGAACAATAGGACCGGCTGTATTGTACGGGGGATTGAGCACCTTCCTAGCCTTTGTGCTTCTAGTAAACAGTACAAGTTATGGTTTCGTCGTCTTCTTCAGGGTAGGTTCGAACAAGCCATCTTCGTACTATACTTTCATTAAATTGAATGCAGTGAGATATCCGTAATGTCAAGGGGCAGAGGTTTCATCCATGGAATTTGAGGGGGAAATGAGGGTCATCTTTTTCACGGTCAGTTTATTCACAAAAGTGGAGAGAAAAAAACAAAACGACCCCCATGTTCCCTTACACCCACTAACTCACCCCCTTTAACGACCCAATCGTCCCCCAAACATCCCCTTCCCCATCCTTGCATCCACCATTGAGATTAAACCTTATTGCAGGTATTCGTGACGGTGGTGATATTTGGTTTATTCCACGGTCTGGTGTATCTCCCTGTGGTTCTCAGCTGGGTGGGTCCACAGCCCTACGACTCTAACGTCAACATCATACCTGTGGATAAACAGATCACTGTCCAACCATCTAGAAGCATAACCAGTCTCAGCAATGGTCACGTGACAAGAAACGTCGGCAATGGATACTTTAGGGTAAGACATTTTGAAGAGAGATGTTCTTCTGAAATATCAAAAAACCTACTAAATGAAAAGTCTGCCATCATCATTTTTTGTTAGCATATTTAACAGATAAATGAAATACTATTTGATAGAAAAAAAGTATATTTATTATACGTAAAGAATAATATTGTCGTTCTGGCTGACAGCATTTATTCACATCAATAGATGAAAATAACATTATCGCAAAAAGTATTAAAGTTCTAAAATCACTTATCATTAGTTGTTCTAGTTACTATTCGTTTAGTAATCTGTTTGAAAAGTTTTAAATATTAAGGCGACCGTATGAAGGTCTGACTTTCCAATGGAGTGAAACTTCGATACTGTCGATTCCAATCAGATTGAATTTTAGCTTATATTTTGACTTTCACTGCTTTTCATGTCTGATTCGTGTTGTCTTATCTGTGTAACCTGTTTTGCTGGGCACTCTGTAGAGTTTATGCACTTTTGGAATTTTGTGATTGCTAAACGACTTGTAGAGTGTATGCACTATTATGTCTTCAATTGACGATTCTTCGTTTGCACTGATACATATTTTGTCTACTAAAATATTAGTGACAGTTTTCTTTTTAATGATGGACATCCTTACCATTCTCATATAAAGAATAGATAAAGCAAATATTTCAACATAAATAAATGACAATCGAGAATATTTCAAGAAGGTTTACTGATGTTCTTGATTATATTCTTTACATCTGTTAACCTGGTCACTATGGAAAGCCTCTTATGTGAAAACTCGCTTAGGATTTCTATGCTTAGCAATTATATTAGAGTAAGAAAATAAGTTATTTAAACATTTCCCCTGACATATTTATCCAGAATGAGGAGATATACACCATCGGAAGCATGGAAGCCGACATGTACAGGAGGCCCACTCACAGCAGGACAACAAGTCCGTATATTGAGGAGATATACACCATCGGAAGCATGGAAGCCGACATGTACAGGAGACCCACTCACAGCAGGACAACAAGCCCGTATATTGAGGAGATATACACCATAGGAAGCATGGAAGCTGACATGTACAGGAGACCCACTCACAGCAGGACAACAAGTCCGTATATTGAGGAGATATACACCATCGGAAGCATGGAAGCCGACATGTACAGGAGGCCCACTCACAGCAGGACAACAAGCCCGTATATTGAGGAGATATACACCATCAGAAGCATGGAAGCCGACGTGTACAGGAGGCCCACTCACAGCAGGACAACAAGCCCGTATATTGAGGAGATATACACCATCGGAAGCATGGAGGCCGACATGTACAGGAGGCCCACTCACAGCAGGACAACAAGTCCGTATATTGAGGAGATATACACCATCGGAAGCATGGAGGCCGACATGTACAGGAGGCCCACTCACAGCAGGACAACAAGCCCGTATATTGAGGAGATATACACCATCGGAAGCATGGAAGCCGACATGTACAGGAGACCCACTCACAACAGGACAACAAGTCCGTATATTGAGGAGATATACACTATCGGAAGCATGGAAGCCGACATGTACAGGAGGCCCACTCACAGCAGGACAACAAGCCCGTATATTGAGGAGATATACACCATCGGAAGCATGGAAGCCGACATGTACAGAAGACCCATTCACAGCAGGACAACAAGCCCGTATATTGAGGAGATATACACCATCGGAAGCATGGAAGCCGACATGTACAGGAGACCCACTCACAACAGGACAACAAGTCCGTATATTGAGGAGATATACACCATCGGAAGCATGGAAGCCGACATGTACAGGAGGCCCACTCACAGCAGGACAACAAGTCCGTATATTGAGATATACACCATCGGAAGCATGGAAGCCGACATGTACAGGAGACCCACTCACAACAGGACAACAAGCCCGTATATTGAGGAGATATACACCATCGGAAGCATGGAAGCCGACATGTACAGGAGGCCCACTCACAGCAGGACAACAAGTCCGTATATTGAGGAGATATACACCATCGGAAGCATGGAAGCCGACATGTACAGGAGACCCACTCACAGCAGGACAACAAGCCCGTATATTGAGGAGATATACACCATCGGAAGCATGGAAGCCGACATGTACAGGAGACCCACTCACAGCAGGACAACAAGTCCGTATATTGAGATATACACCATCGGAAGCATGGAAGCCGACATGTACAGGAGACCCACTCACAACAGGACAACAAGTCCGTATATTGAGGAGATATACACCATCGGAAGCATGGAAGCCGACATGTACAGGAGACCCACTCACAGCAGGACAACAAGTCCGTATATTGAGGAGATATACACAATCGGAAGCATGGAAGCCGACATGTACAGGAGACCCACTCACAGCAGGACAACAAGTCCGTATATTGAGGAGATATACACCATCGGAAGCATGGAAGCCGACATGTACAGGAGACCCACTCACATCAGGACAACAAGCCCGTATATTGAGGAGATATACACCATCGGAAGCATGGAAGCCGACATGTACAGGAGACCCACTCACAACAGGACAACAAGTCCGTATATTGAGGAGATATACACAATCGGAAGCATGGAAGCCGACATGTACAGGAGACCCACTCACAGCAGGACAACAAGTCCGTATATTGAGGAGATATACACCATCGGAAGCATGGAAGCCGACATGTACAGGAGGCCCACTCACAGCAGGACAACAAGCCCGTATATTGAGGAGATATACACCATCGGAAGCATGGAAGCCGACATGTACAGGAGACCCACTCACAGCAGGACAACAAGCCCGTATATTGAGGAGATATACACCATCGGAAGCATGGAAGCCGACATGTACAGGAGGCCCACTCACAGCAGGACAACAAGCCCGTATATTGAGGAGATATACACCATCGGAAGCATGGAAGCCGACATGTACAGGAGACCCACTCACAGCAGGACAACAAGCCCGTATATTGAGGAGATATACACCATCGGAAGCATGGAAGCCGACGTGTACAGGAGGCCCACCCACAACAGGACAACAAGTCCGTATATTGAGATATACACCATCGGAAGCATGGAAGCCGACATGTACAGGAGGCCCACTCACAGCAGGACAACAAGCCCGTATATTGAGATATACACCATCGGAAGCATGGAAGCCGACATGTACAGGAGACCCACTCACAACAGGACAACAAGCCCGTATATTGAGGAGATATACACCATCGGAAGCATGGAAGCCGACATGTACAGGAGGCCCACTCACAGCAGGACAACAAGTCCGTATATTGAGGAGATATACACCATCGGAAGCATGGAAGCCGACATGTACAGGAGACCCACTCACAGCAGGACAACAAGCCCGTATATTGAGGAGATATACACCATCGGAAGCATGGAAGCCGACATGTACAGGAGACCCACTCACAGCAGGACAACAAGTCCGTATATTGAGATATACACCATCGGAAGCATGGAAGCCGACATGTACAGGAGACCCACTCACAACAGGACAACAAGTCCGTATATTGAGGAGATATACACCATCGGAAGCATGGAAGCCGACATGTACAGGAGACCCACTCACAGCAGGACAACAAGTCCGTATATTGAGGAGATATACACAATCGGAAGCATGGAAGCCGACATGTACAGGAGACCCACTCACAGCAGGACAACAAGTCCGTATATTGAGGAGATATACACCATCGGAAGCATGGAAGCCGACATGTACAGGAGACCCACTCACATCAGGACAACAAGCCCGTATATTGAGGAGATATACACCATCGGAAGCATGGAAGCCGACATGTACAGGAGACCCACTCACAACAGGACAACAAGTCCGTATATTGAGGAGATATACACAATCGGAAGCATGGAAGCCGACATGTACAGGAGACCCACTCACAGCAGGACAACAAGTCCGTATATTGAGGAGATATACACCATCGGAAGCATGGAAGCCGACATGTACAGGAGGCCCACTCACAGCAGGACAACAAGCCCGTATATTGAGGAGATATACACCATCGGAAGCATGGAAGCCGACATGTACAGGAGACCCACTCACAGCAGGACAACAAGCCCGTATATTGAGGAGATATACACCATCGGAAGCATGGAAGCCGACATGTACAGGAGGCCCACTCACAGCAGGACAACAAGCCCGTATATTGAGGAGATATACACCATCGGAAGCATGGAAGCCGACATGTACAGGAGACCCACTCACAGCAGGACAACAAGCCCGTATATTGAGGAGATATACACCATCGGAAGCATGGAAGCCGACGTGTACAGGAGGCCCACCCACAACAGGACAACAAGTCCGTATATTGAGATATACACCATCGGAAGCATGGAAGCCGACATGTACAGGAGACCCACTCACAACAGGACAACAAGTCCGTATATTGAGGAGATATACACCATCGGAAGCATGGAAGCCGACATGTACAGGAGGCCCACTCACAACAGGACAACAAGCCCGTATATTGAGATATACACCATCGGAAGCATGGAAGCCGACATGTACAGGAGACCCACTCACAACAGGACAACAAGTCCGTATATTGAGGAGATATACACCATCGGAAGCATGGAAGCCGACATGTACAGGAGGCCCACTCACAGCAGGACAACAAGCCCGTATATTGAGATATACACCATCGGAAGCATGGAAGCCGACATGTACAGGAGACCCACTCACAGCAGGACAACAAGTCCGTATATTGAGGAGATATACACCATCGGAAGCATGGAAGCCGACATGTACAGGAGGCCCACTCACAGCAGGACAACAAGTCCGTATATTGAGAAGATATACACCATCGGAAGCATGGAAGTCGACATGTACAGGAGACCCACTCACAACAGGACAACAAGTCCGTATATTGAGGAGATATACACCATCGGAAGCATGGAAGCCGACATGTACAGGAGGCCCACTCACAGCAGGACAACAAGTCCGTATATTGAGAAGATATACACCATCGGAAGCATGGAAGCCGACATGTACAGGAGGCCCACTCACAGCAGGACAACAAGCCCGTATATTGAGGAGATATACACCATCGGAAGCATGGAAGCCGACATGTACAGGAGACCCACTCACAACAGGACAACAAGCCCGTATATTGAGGAGATATACACCATCGGAAGCATGGAAGCCGACATGTACAGGAGACCCACTCACAGCAGGACAACAAGCCCGTATATTGAGGAGATATACACCATCGGAAGCATGGAAGCCGACATGTACAGGAGACCCACTCACAACAGGACAACAAGCCCGTATATTGAGGAGATATACACCATCGGAAGCATGGAAGCCGACATGTACAGGAGACCCACTCACAGCAGGACAACAAGTCCGTATATTGAGATATACACCATCGGAAGCATGGAAGCCGACATGTACAGGAGACCCACTCACAGCAGGACAACAAGTCCGTATATTGAGGAGATATACACCATCGGAAGCATGGAAGCCGACATGTACAGGAGACCCACTCACAACAGGACAACAAGCCCGTATATTGAGGAGATATACACCATCGGAAGCATGGAGGCCGACATGTACAGGAGACCCACTCACAGCAGGACAACAAGTCCGTATATTGAGGAGATATACACCATCGGAAGCATGGAGGCCGACATGTACAGGAGACCCACTCACAGCAGGACAACAAGTCCGTATATTGAGATATACACCATCGGAAGCATGGAAGCCGACATGTACAGGAGACCCACTCATAACAGGACAACAAGTCCGTATATTGAGGAGATATACACCATCGGAAGCATGGAAGCCGACATGTACAGGAGACCCACTTACAGCAGGACAACAAGCCCGTATATTGAGGAGATATACACCATCGGAAGCATGGAAGCCGACATGTACAGGAGACCCACTCACAGCAGGACAACAAGTCCGTATATTGAGGAGATATACACCATCGGAAGCATGGAGGCCGACATGTACAGGAGACCCACTCACAGCAGGACAACAAGTCCGTATATTGAGATATACACCATCGGAAGAATGGAAGCCGACATGTACAGGAGGCCCACTCACAGCAGGACAACAAGCCCGTATATTGAGGAGATATACACCATCGGAAGCATGGAAGCCGACATGTACAGGAGACCCACTCACAGCAGGACAACAAGTCCGTATATTGAGGAGATATACACCATCGGAAGCATGGAGGCCGACATGTACAGGAGACCCACTCACAGCAGGACAACAAGTCCGTATATTGAGGAGATATACACCATCGGAAGCATGGAAGCCGACATGTACAGGAGACCCACTCACAGCAGGACAACAAGTCCGTATATTGAGGAGATATACACCATCGGAAGCATGGAGGCCGACATGTACAGGAGACCCACTCACAGCAGGACAACAAGTCCGTATATTGAGGAGATATACACCATCGGAAGCATGGAGGCCGACATGTACAGGAGACCCACTCACAGCAGGACAACAAGTCCGTATATTGAGGAGATATACACCATCGGAAGCATGGAAGCCGACATGTACAGGAGGCCCACTCACAGCAGGACAACAAGCCCGTATATTGAGGAGATATACACCATCGGAAGCATGGAAGCCGACATGTACAGGAGGCCCACTCACAGCAGGACAACAAGTCCGTATATTGAGGAGATATACACCATCGGAAGCATGGAAGCCGACATGTACAGGAGACCCACTCACAGCAGGACAACAAGCCCGTATATTGAGGAGATATACACCATCGGAAGCATGGAAGCCGACATGTACAGGAGACCCACTCACAGCAGGACAACAAGCCCGTATATTGAGGAGATATACACCATCGGAAGCATGGAAGCTGACATGTACAGGAGGCCCACTTACAGCAGGACAACAAGCCCGTATATTGAGGAGATATACACCATCGGAAGCATGGAAGCCGACATGTACAGGAGACCCACTCACAGCAGGACAACAAGTCCGTATATTGAGGAGATATACACCATCGGAAGCATGGAAGCCGACATGTACAGAAGACCCACTCACAACAGGACAACAAGCCCGTATATTGAGGAGATATACACCATCGGAAGCATGGAAGCCGACATGTACAGGAGACCCACTCACAGCAGGACAACAAGTCCGTATATTGAGGAGATATACACCATCGGAAGCATGGAAGTCGACATGTACAGGAGGCCCACTCACAGCAGGACAACAAGTCCGTATATTGAGGAGATATACACCATCGGAAGCATGGAAGCTGACATGTACAGGAGGCCCACTTACAGCAGGACAACAAGCCCGTATATTGAGGAGATATACACCATCGGAAGCATGGAAGCTGACATGTACAGGAGACCCACTCACAGCAGAACAACAAGTCCGTATATTGAGGAGATATACACCATCGGAAGCATGGAGGCCGACATGTACAGGAGACCCACTCACAGCAGGACAACAAGTCCGTATATTGAGATATACACCATCGGAAGCATGGAAGTCGACATGTACAGGAGACCCACTCACAGCAGGACAACAAGCCCGTATATTGAGGAGATATACACCATCGGAAGCATGGAAGCCGACATGTACAGGAGACCCACTCACAACAGGACAACAAGCCCGTATATTGAGGAGATATACACCATCGGAAGCATGGAAGCCGACATGTACAGGAGACCCACTCACAGCAGGACAACAAGCCCGTATATTGAGGAGATATACACCATCGGAAGCATGGAAGCCGACATGTACAGGAGGCCCACTCATATCAGGACAACAAGTCCGTATATTGAGGAGATATACACCATCGGAAGCATGGAGGCCGACATGTACAGGAGGCCCACTCATATCAGGACAACAAGTCCGTATATTGAGGAGATATACACCATCGGAAGCATTGAAGCCGACATGTACAGGAGGCCCACTCATATCAGGACAACAAGTCCATATATTGAGGAGATATACACCATCGGAAGCATGGAGGCCGACATGTACAGGAGGCCCACTCACAGCAGGACAACAAGTCCGTATATTGAGGAGATATACACCATCGGAAGCATGGAAGCCGACATGTACAGGAGACCCACTCACAGCAGGACAACAAGTCCGTATATTGAGGAGATATACACCATCGGAAGCATGGAGGCCGACATGTACAGGAGACCCACTCACAGCAGGACAACAAGTCCGTATATTGAGGAGATATACACCATCGGAAGCATGGAAGCCGACATGTACAGGAGACCCACTCACAGCAGGACAACAAGTCCGTATATTGAGGAGATATACACCATCGGAAGCATGGAAGCCGACATGTACAGGAGACCCACTCACAGCAGGACAACAAGTCCGTATATTGAGGAGATATACACCATCGGAAGCATGGAAGTCGACATGTACAGGAGACCCACTCACAGCAGGACAACAAGCCCGTATATTGAGGAGATATACACCATCGGAAGCATGGAAGCCGACATGTGCAGGAGGCCCACTCACAGCAGGACAACAAGTCCGTATATTGAGGAGATATACACCATCGGAAGCATGGAGGCCGACATGTACAGGAGGCCCACTCACAGCAGGACAACAAGTCCGTATATTGAGGAGATATACACCATCGGAAGCATGGAAGCCGACATGTACAGGAGACCCACTCACAGCAGGACAACAAGTCCGTATATTGAGGAGATATACACCATCGGAAGCATGGAAGCCGACATGTACAGGAGACCCACTCACAGCAGGACAACAAGCCCGTATATTGAGGAGATATACACCATCGGAAGCATGGAAGCCGACATGTGCAGGAGGCCCACTCACAGCAGGACAACAAGTCCGTATATTGAGGAGATATACACCATCGGAAGCATGGAGGCCGACATGTACAGGAGGCCCACTCACAGCAGGACAACAAGTCCGTATATTGAGGAGATATACACCATCGGAAGCATGGAAGCCGACATGTACAGGAGACCCACTCACAGCAGGACAACAAGCCCGTATATTGAGGAGATATACACCATCGGAAGCATGGAAGCCAACATGTACAGGAGGCCCACTCACAGCAGGACAACAAGCCCGTATATTGAGGAGATATACACCATCGGAAGCATGGAAGCTGACATGTACAGGAGGCCCACTTACAGCAGGACAACAAGCCCGTATATTGAGGAGATATACACCATCGGAAGCATGGAAGCCGACATGTACAGGAGACCCACTCACAACAGGACAACAAGCCCGTATATTGAGGAGATATACACCATCGGAAGCATGGAAGCCAACATGTACAAGAGACCCACTCACAGCAGGACAACAAGCCCGTATATTGAGGAGATATACACCATCGGAAGCATGGAAGCTGACATGTACAGGAGGCCCACTTACAGCAGGACAACAAGCCCGTATATTGAGGAGATATACACCATCGGAAGCATGGAAGCCGACATGTACAGGAGACCCACTCACAACAGGACAACAAGCCCGTATATTGAGGAGATATACACCATCGGAAGCATGGAAGCCGACATGTACAGGAGACCCACTCACAGCAGGACAACAAGCCCGTATATTGAGGAGATATACACCATCGGAAGCATGGAGGCCGACATGTACAGGAGGCCCACTCACAGCAGGACAACAAGTCCGTATATTGAGGAGATATACACCATCGGAAGCATGGACGCCGACATGTACAGGAGGCCCACTCACAGCAGGACAACAAGCCCGTATATTGAGAAGATATACACCATCGGAAGCATGGAGGCCGACATGTACAGGAGACCCACTCACAGCAGGACAACAAGCCCGTATATTGAGGAGATATACACCATCGGAAGCATGGAAGCCGACATGTACAGGAGACCCACTCACAGCAGGACAACAAGCCCGTATATTGAGGAGATATACACCATCGGAAGCATGGAGGCCGACATGTACAGGAGGCCCACTCACAGCAGGACAACAAGTCCGTATATTGAGGAGATATACACCATCGGAAGCATGGAAGCCGACATGTACAGGAGGCCCACTCACAGCAGGACAACAAGCCTGTATATTGAGAAGATATACACCATCGGAAGCATGGAAGCCGACATGTACAGGAGACCCACTCACAGCAGGACAACAAGCCCGTATATTGAGGAGATATACACCATCGGAAGCATGGAAGCCAACATGTACAAGAGACCCACTCACAGCAGGACAACAAGCCCGTATATTGAGGAGATATACACCATCGGAAGCATGGAAGCCGACATGTACAGGAGACCCACTCACAGCAGGACAACAAGTCCGTATATTGAGGAGATATACACCATCGGAAGCATGGAAGCCAACATGTACAAGAGACCCACTCACAGCAGGACAACAAGCCCGTATATTGAGGAGATATACACCATCGGAAGCATGGAAGCCGACATGTACAGGAGACCCACTCACAGCAGGACAACAAGTCCGTATATTGAGGAGATATACACCATCGGAAGCATGGAAGCCGACATGTACAAGAGGCCCACTCACAGCAGGACAACAAGTCCGTATATTGAGGAGATATACACCATCGGAAGCATGGAAGCCGACATGTACAGGAGGCCCACTCACAGCAGGACAACAAGCCCGTATATTGAGGAGATATACACCATCGGAAGCATGGAAGCCGACATGTACAGGAGACCCACTCACAGCAGGACAACAAGCCCGTATATTGAGGAGATATACACCATCGGAAGCATGGAAGCCGACATGTACATGAGACCCACTCACAGCAGGACAACAAGCCCGTATATTGAGGAGATATACACCATCGGAAGCATGGAAGCCGACATGTGCAGGAGGCCCACTCACAGCAGGACAACAAGTCCGTATATTGAGGAGATATACACCATCGGAAGCATGGAGGCCGACATGTACAGGAGGCCCACTCACAGCAGGACAACAAGTCCGTATATTGAGGAGATATACACCATCGGAAGCATGGAAGCCGACATGTACAGGAGACCCACTCACAGCAGGACAACAAGCCCGTATATTGAGGAGATATACACCATCGGAAGCATGGAAGCCAACATGTACAGGAGGCCCACTCACAGCAGGACAACAAGCCCGTATATTGAGGAGATATACACCATCGGAAGCATGGAAGCCGACATGTACAGGAGACCCACTCACAGCAGGACAACAAGTCCGTATATTGAGGAGATATACACCATCGGAAGCATGGAAGCCGACATGTACAGGAGGCCCACTCACAGCAGGACAACAAGCCCGTATATTGAGGAGATATACACAATCGGAAGCATGGAAGCCGACATGTACAGGAGACCCACTCACAGCAGGACAACAAGCCCGTATATTGAGGAGATATACACCATCGGAAGCATGGAAGCCGACATGTACAGGAGACCCACTCACAGCAGGACAACAAGTCCGTATATTGAGGAGATATACACCATCGGAAGCATGGAAGCCGACATGTACAGGAGGCCCACTCACAGCAGGACAACAAGTCCGTATATTGAGGAGATATACACCATCGGAAGCATGGAAGCCGACATGTACAGGAGGCCCACCCACAACAGGACAACAAGCCCGTATATTGAGGAGATATACACAATCGGAAGCATGGAAGCCGACATGTACAGGAGACCCACTCACAGCAGGACAACAAGCCCGTATATTGAGGAGATATACACCATCGGAAGCATGGAAGCCGACATGTACAGAAGACCCACTCACAGCAGGACAACAAGCCCGTATATTGAGGAGATATACACCATCGGAAGCATGGAAGCCGACATGTACAGGAGACCCACTCACAGCAGGACAACAAGCCCGTATATTGAGGAGATATACACCATCGGAAGCATGGAAGCCAACATGTACAAGAGACCCACTCACAGCAGGACAACAAGCCCGTATATTGAGGAGATATACACCATCGGAAGCATGGAAGCTGACATGTACAGGAGGCCCACTTACAGCAGGACAACAAGCCCGTATATTGAGGAGATATACACCATCGGAAGCATGGAAGCCGACATGTACAGGAGACCCACTCACAACAGGACAACAAGCCCGTATATTGAGGAGATATACACCATCGGAAGCATGGAAGCCGACATGTACAGGAGACCCACTCACAGCAGGACAACAAGCCCGTATATTGAGGAGATATACACCATCGGAAGCATGGAGGCCGACATGTACAGGAGGCCCACTCACAGCAGGACAACAAGTCCGTATATTGAGGAGATATACACCATCGGAAGCATGGAAGCCAACATGTACAGGAGGCCCACTCACAGCAGGACAACAAGCCCGTATATTGAGGAGATATACACCATCGGAAGCATGGAAGCCGACATGTACAGGAGACCCACTCACAGCAGGACAACAAGTCCGTATATTGAGGAGATATACACCATCGGAAGCATGGAAGCCGACATGTACAGGAGGCCCACTCACAGCAGGACAACAAGCCCGTATATTGAGGAGATATACACAATCGGAAGCATGGAAGCCGACATGTACAGGAGACCCACTCACAGCAGGACAACAAGCCCGTATATTGAGGAGATATACACCATCGGAAGCATGGAAGCCGACATGTACAGGAGACCCACTCACAGCAGGACAACAAGTCCGTATATTGAGGAGATATACACCATCGGAAGCATGGAAGCCGACATGTACAGGAGGCCCACTCACAGCAGGACAACAAGTCCGTATATTGAGGAGATATACACCATCGGAAGCATGGAAGCCGACATGTACAGGAGGCCCACCCACAACAGGACAACAAGCCCGTATATTGAGGAGATATACACAATCGGAAGCATGGAAGCCGACATGTACAGGAGACCCACTCACAGCAGGACAACAAGCCCGTATATTGAGGAGATATACACCATCGGAAGCATGGAAGCCGACATGTACAGAAGACCCACTCACAGCAGGACAACAAGCCCGTATATTGAGGAGATATACACCATCGGAAGCATGGAAGCCGACATGTACAGGAGACCCACTCACAGCAGGACAACAAGCCCGTATATTGAGGAGATATACACCATCGGAAGCATGGAAGCCAACATGTACAAGAGACCCACTCACAGCAGGACAACAAGCCCGTATATTGAGGAGATATACACCATCGGAAGCATGGAAGCTGACATGTACAGGAGGCCCACTCACAGCAGGACAACAAGCCTGTATATTGAGAAGATATACACCATCGGAAGCATGGAAGCCGACATGTACAGGAGACCCACTCACAGCAGGACAACAAGCCCGTATATTGAGGAGATATACACCATCGGAAGCATGGAAGCCAACATGTACAAGAGACCCACTCACAGCAGGACAACAAGCCCGTATATTGAGGAGATATACACCATCGGAAGCATGGAAGCCGACATGTACAGGAGACCCACTCACAGCAGGACAACAAGTCCGTATATTGAGGAGATATACACCATCGGAAGCATGGAAGCCAACATGTACAAGAGACCCACTCACAGCAGGACAACAAGCCCGTATATTGAGGAGATATACACCATCGGAAGCATGGAAGCCGACATGTACAGGAGACCCACTCACAGCAGGACAACAAGTCCGTATATTGAGGAGATATACACCATCGGAAGCATGGAAGCCGACATGTACAAGAGGCCCACTCACAGCAGGACAACAAGTCCGTATATTGAGGAGATATACACCATCGGAAGCATGGAAGCCGACATGTACAGGAGGCCCACTCACAGCAGGACAACAAGCCCGTATATTGAGGAGATATACACCATCGGAAGCATGGAAGCCGACATGTACAGGAGACCCACTCACAGCAGGACAACAAGCCCGTATATTGAGGAGATATACACCATCGGAAGCATGGAAGCCGACATGTACATGAGACCCACTCACAGCAGGACAACAAGCCCGTATATTGAGGAGATATACACCATCGGAAGCATGAAAGCCGACATGTGCAGGAGGCCCACTCACAGCAGGACAACAAGTCCGTATATTGAGGAGATATACACCATCGGAAGCATGGAGGCCGACATGTACAGGAGGCCCACTCACAGCAGGACAACAAGTCCGTATATTGAGGAGATATACACCATCGGAAGCATGGAAGCCGACATGTACAGGAGACCCACTCACAGCAGGACAACAAGCCCGTATATTGAGGAGATATACACCATCGGAAGCATGGAAGCCAACATGTACAGGAGGCCCACTCACAGCAGGACAACAAGCCCGTATATTGAGGAGATATACACCATCGGAAGCATGGAAGCCGACATGTACAGGAGACCCACTCACAGCAGGACAACAAGTCCGTATATTGAGGAGATATACACCATCGGAAGCATGGAAGCCGACATGTACAGGAGGCCCACTCACAGCAGGACAACAAGCCCGTATATTGAGGAGATATACACAATCGGAAGCATGGAAGCCGACATGTACAGGAGACCCACTCATAGCAGGACAACAAGCCCGTATATTGAGGAGATATACACCATCGGAAGCATGGAAGCCGACATGTACAGGAGACCCACTCACAGCAGGACAACAAGTCCGTATATTGAGGAGATATACACCATCGGAAGCATGGAAGCCGACATGTACAGGAGGCCCACTCACAGCAGGACAACAAGTCCGTATATTGAGGAGATATACACCATCGGAAGCATGGAAGCCGACATGTACAGGAGGCCCACCCACAACAGGACAACAAGCCCGTATATTGAGGAGATATACACAATCGGAAGCATGGAAGCCGACATGTACAGGAGACCCACTCACAGCAGGACAACAAGCCCGTATATTGAGGAGATATACACCATCGGAAGCATGGAAGCCGACATGTACAGAAGACCCACTCACAGCAGGACAACAAGCCCGTATATTGAGGAGATATACACCATCGGAAGCATGGAAGCCGACATGTACAGGAGACCCACTCACAGCAGGACAACAAGCCCGTATATTGAGGAGATATACACCATCGGAAGCATGGAAGCCAACATGTACAAGAGACCCACTCACAGCAGGACAACAAGCCCGTATATTGAGGAGATATACACCATCGGAAGCATGGAAGCTGACATGTACAGGAGGCCCACTTACAGCAGGACAACAAGCCCGTATATTGAGGAGATATACACCATCGGAAGCATGGAAGCCGACATGTACAGGAGACCCACTCACAACAGGACAACAAGCCCGTATATTGTGGAGATATACACCATCGGAAGCATGGAAGCCGACATGTACAGGAGACCCACTCACAGCAGGACAACAAGCCCGTATATTGAGGAGATATACACCATCGGAAGCATGGAGGCCGACATGTACAGGAGGCCCACTCACAGCAGGACAACAAGTCCGTATATTGAGGAGATATACACCATCGGAAGCATGGAAGCCAACATGTACAGGAGGCCCACTCACAGCAGGACAACAAGCCCGTATATTGAGGAGATATACACCATCGGAAGCATGGAAGCCGACATGTACAGGAGACCCACTCACAGCAGGACAACAAGTCCGTATATTGAGGAGATATACACCATCGGAAGCATGGAAGCCGACATGTACAGGAGGCCCACTCACAGCAGGACAACAAGCCCGTATATTGAGGAGATATACACAATCGGAAGCATGGAAGCCGACATGTACAGGAGACCCACTCACAGCAGGACAACAAGCCCGTATATTGAGGAGATATACACCATCGGAAGCATGGAAGCCGACATGTACAGGAGACCCACTCACAGCAGGACAACAAGTCCGTATATTGAGGAGATATACACCATCGGAAGCATGGAAGCCGACATGTACAGGAGGCCCACTCACAGCAGGACAACAAGTCCGTATATTGAGGAGATATACACCATCGGAAGCATGGAAGCCGACATGTACAGGAGGCCCACCCACAACAGGACAACAAGCCCGTATATTGAGGAGATATACACAATCGGAAGCATGGAAGCCGACATGTACAGGAGACCCACTCACAGCAGGACAACAAGCCCGTATATTGAGGAGATATACACCATCGGAAGCATGGAAGCCGACATGTACAGAAGACCCACTCACAGCAGGACAACAAGCCCGTATATTGAGGAGATATACACCATCGGAAGCATGGAAGCCGACATGTACAGGAGACCCACTCACAGCAGGACAACAAGCCCGTATATTGAGGAGATATACACCATCGGAAGCATGGAAGCCAACATGTACAAGAGACCCACTCACAGCAGGACAACAAGCCCGTATATTGAGGAGATATACACCATCGGAAGCATGGAAGCTGACATGTACAGGAGGCCCACTCACAGCAGGACAACAAGCCCGTATATTGAGGAGATATACACCATCGGAAGCATGGAAGCAGACATGTACAGGAGGCCCACTCACAGCAGGACAACAAGTCCGTATATTGAGGAGATATACACCATCAGAAGCATGGAAGCAGACATGTACAGGAGGCCCACTCACAGCAGGACAACAAGCCCGTATATTGAGGAGATATACACCATCGGAAGCATGGAAGCCGACATGTACAGGAGACCCACTCACAGCAGGACAACAAGCCCGTATATTGAGGAGATATACACCATCGGAAGCATGGAAGCCGACATGTACAGGAGGCCCACTCATAGCAGGACAACAAGCCCGTATATTGAGGAGATATACACCATCGGAAGCATGGAAGCCGACATGTACAGGAGACCCACTCACAACAGGACAACAAGCCCGTATATTGAGGAGATATACACCATCGGAAGCATGGAAGCAGACATGTACAGGAGGCCCACTCACAGCAGGACAACAAGCCCGTATATTGAGGAGATATACACCATCGGAAGCATGGAAGCCGACATGTACAGGAGGCCAACTCACAGCAGGACAACAAGTCCGTATATTGAGGAGATATACACCATCGGAAGCATGGAAGCCGACATGTACAGGAGACCCACTCACAGCAGGACAACAAGCCCGTATATTGAGGAGATATACACCATCGGAAGCATGGAAGCCGACATGTACAGGAGACCCACTCACAGCAGGACAACAAGCCCGTATATTGAGGAGATATACACCATCGGAAGCATGGAAGCCGACATGTACAGGAGGCCCACTCACAGCAGGACAACAAGCCCGTATATTGAGGAGATATACACCATCGGAAGCATGGAAGCCGACATGTACAGGAGACCCACTCACAGCAGGACAACAAGTCCGTATATTTTGAAGATATACACCATCGGAAGCATGGAAGTCGACATGTACAGGAGGCCCACCCACAGCGGGACAACAAGCCCGTATATTGAGGAGATATACACCATCGGAAGCATGAAAGCCGACATGTACAGGAGACCCACTCACAGCAGGACAACAAGTCCGTATATTGAGAAGATATACACCATCGGAAGCATGGAAGCCGACATGTACAGGAGACCCACTCACAGCAGGACAACAAGTCCGTATATTGAGGAGTGACACCACCGGAAGCATGGAAGCCGACATGTACAGGAGGCCCACTCACAACAGGACAACAAGCCCGTATATTGAGGAGATATACACCATCGGAAGCATGGAAGCCGACATGTACAGGAGGCCCACTCACAACAGGACAACAAGCCCGTATAATGAGGAGATATACACCATTGGAAGCATGGAAGCCGACATGTACAGGAGACCCACTCACAGCAGGACAACAAGTCCGTATATTGAGGAGATATACACCATCGGAAGCATGGAAGCCGACATGTACAGGAGACCCACTCACAACAGGACAACAAGCCCGTATATTGAGGAGATATACACCATCGGAAGCATGGAAGCCGACATGTACAGGAGGCCCACTCACAGCAGGACAACAAGCCCGTATATTGAGGAGATATACACCATCGGAAGCATGGAAGCCGACATGTACAGGAGACCCACTCACAGCAGGACAACAAGTCCGTATATTTTGAAGATATACACCATCGGAAGCATGGAAGTCGACATGTACAGGAGGCCCACCCACAGCGGGACAACAAGCCCGTATATTGAGGAGATATACACCATCGGAAGCATGGAAGCCGACATGTACAGGAGACCCACTCACAGCAGGACAACAAGTCCGTATATTGAGAAGATATACACCATCGGAAGCATGGAAGCCGACATGTACAGGAGACCCACTCACAGCAGGACAACAAGTCCGTATATTGAGGAGTGACACCACCGGAAGCATGGAAGCCGACATGTACAGGAGGCCCACTCACAACAGGACAACAAGCCCGTATATTGAGGAGATATACACCATCGGAAGCATGGAAGCCGACATGTACAGGAGGCCCACTCACAACAGGACAACAAGCCCGTATAATGAGGAGATATACACCATTGGAAGCATGGAAGCCGACATGTACAGGAGACCCACTCACAGCAGGACAACAAGCCCGTATATTGAGGAGATATACACCATCGGAAGCATGGAAGCCGACATGTACAGGAGACCCACTCACAGCAGGACAACAAGTCCGTATATTGAGGAGTGACACCACCGGAAGCATGGAAGCCGACATGTACAGGAGGCCCACTCACAGCAGGACAACAAGCCCGTATATTGAGGAGATATACACCATTGGAAGCATGGAAGCCGACATGTACAGGAGACCCACTCACAGCAGGACAACAAGCCCGTATATTGAGGAGATATACACCATTGGAAGCATGGAAGCTGACATGTACAGGAGACCCACTCACAACAGGACAACAAGTCCGTATATTGAGGAGATATACACCATCGGAAGCATGGAAGCCGACATGTACAGGAGACCCACTCACAGCAGGACAACAAGCCCGTATATTGAGGAGATATACACCATCGGAAGCATGGAAGCCGACGTGTACAGGAGACCCACTCACAGCAGGACAACAAGTCCGTATATTGAGGAGTGACACCACCGGAAGCATGGAAGCCGACATGTACAGGAGGCCCACTCACAGCAGGACAACAAGTCCGTATATTGAGGAGATATACACCATCGGAAGCATGGAAGCCGACATGTACAGGAGGCCCACTCACAGCAGGACAACAAGCCCGTATATTGAGGAGATATACACCATCGGAAGCATGGAAGCCGACATGTACAGGAGACCCACTCACAGCAGGACAACAAGCCCGTATATTGAGGAGATATACACCATCGGAAGCATGGAAGCCGACATGTACAGGAGACCCACTCACAGCAGGACAACAAGCCTGTATATTGAGGAGATATACACCATCGGAAGCATGGAAGCCGACATGTACAGGAGACCCACTCATAGCAGGACAACAAGCCCGTATATTGAGGAGATATACACCATCGGAAGCATGGAAGCCGACATGTACAGGAGACCCACTCACAGCAAGACAACAAGTCCGTATATTGAGGAGATATACACCATTGGAAGCATGGAAGCCGACATGTACAGGAGACCCACTCACAGCAGGACAACAAGTCCGTATATTGAGGAGATATACACCATCGGAAGCATGGAAGCCGACATGTACAGGAGACCCACTCACAGCAGGACAACAAGCCCGTATATTCCTCAACCTGACTACAGTCCACCACCGTTGTCAAGGCAACAAGGAAACAGGAATCTCTTCAACCAGTCCAGGAACCTCAACGGTAGAGTGTTAGCAAGCGTGCAGGCGCTGCCGAGAGTTAGTTGAACAAGGGAGATAACTCTAAACACGACTTTCATCCCTGGGTCCACCGACTTGTGTTGCTCGGGATTGCTGGACATCCAAACTTCCAGCTTTATTCAATCAAACATGAAACTTTATCAGTGTATTTGGGATGTTTCGATATTCATATTTTCAAAAGCTTTTATTTGAAAATTAGGTCGACTCAAGTGGTCGAGTTGGCCGGAGTTTTCTATTTTGCCTTTTGGCATGAACATTTGAGAATCACAGTTCCTTAAGGTATGATTGCATAACTAGCAAAACGTATGCCGAAACATCGCTGGGTCAACGCGCTGCTTAGAGTTCATGGGTTGGATGAGATGTCGATAAAGGCTACATACGCTGGAGAACGTGAAAGCACTGTGAAGAGTAAGAAAGAATGGATGTACATTGTAACTATCAATGTAAATATCATTACTGTAATAATATTCGAATCGTCCTCTTCAATCACATAGTTTGTTACCCTGGTATTTCATACATCGTCCTGTCTGTTTGCTCCTAGGTTCATAATCTTTGCACAGAAATACCAATCCGATACCAAAGTGCTGTCGTTTCATATTTCTAATCCATAGTTTTTTTTTGAGACACAAGTTGAATTTAGACTCTTTACATTTATAGTGTAATGCCTGGAGTAAAAATCAAATCTTTAAGCCTCATTGTCTTACTTGTACATGTATGTGGTTCGTGATAAAATTTGGCTATTAAGTAAAGAAATAAATCACTCGGAAGAAACACTTGTCATCGAAAGTTTGATATCATATCTACATGTTTTAATCAACAATGAAATACTAATTCGAAGTCCAACGTACATAACCCTTTGCATAAATGCCATAGCTTTTTCACGAATCCGCTTTAAGTGACATCATCATTATAGGTTGTATAGGTTTTACACCGTGTCTCAGTTACCGCAATTGCGTCCAATGTTTTTTATTTGGTTTAACTTAGAAGGATGAACACGTTTATAACGATTGATCTCCAAAGCAACCAATAGTTAAAGGTCTGAATCTCTTGGTTAAAGAAGACTTCTGGTCTTAGAAGTAGCTTCGATAACACTCCACGGGTTAATCACGATATATGGACACAAGTAACTAATCTATACCAGAATGTGTATGTAACTGTCAATCAGAGTAGCTTTGTTGGTAAGGCCTGATGCAAATGGTACACATTGTAAGCCTTTTCAAACTGTTTTAAGCCAAAGAATAGAGATTTTACTGATACTTACTCTTGTATATAATAATTGGACAGGTTTGTGTATATCAGAACTAACCTGGAGTTTTGTGCGAACGAAATTAAACCATTGTTAAATCATACAAGTCTATCCTTAAAATGTTAAATATGCTTTCACATGTTCCAAAATAGGCAAGAAGAAACAATAATCGTTTGTGTTGATTGTCCAGTTCAATGTTGCATTCGTTGCTTTTATCGAAAATCTATTTACTATTTATGTCATAAGTGTTGACAATGTCTTCCAAATGTTATTTGACGAAATAAAGTCAAACAAAATATCTATTTTGATTTTAGTTGTTGAATGTCATGTGACATATCGTTTTGTTTACGTCATTACAAGATTGCCAATGACGTCAAACGTTGTCAGAAATAGACACAATCGGTATCGTGTGTTTTGTCAGGTCCCTTGTTATTATAGACATCGCATCGTCATCATCACTGGTTTGACGTGACAATAATCAAAGACCATCAAATCATGACAACACAATTTCAACGTTATATTGCCTAAATCATCATATTAGAGGGCCATAATGATCCTGATCAATGAGATGATAAAAATCTGACCCTTAAATCAAATTTATCAAACCTCAGAAATGTACATTTTCTATTGACACGAGAAATGATTTTGGATGAAAAAATTAAGTTAACCCTCCTCTCTTCTTAAATCAAAATTATCAAAACCTTTTGAACCTCGGATATCTGGATACTTACATGAGGCCATGTTAACATGTTTGATCACAGGGGTTCCAAACTCGGAGTAGCCAATATGCACTCATATATCGTTTTCATAGATGACGATATAAACCTACATCTCAAATTTGAACGAAATCGGTGGGGTGAAATAGTATACTTTTCAGCAACATCACTATTGATATGTTTTATTGTAAAAAATAACTAAACTTTACACTACGGGTTAAGTATCTTGTATGTCCTCATTTGGCATCGGTGAAAGCAGTATTAGGCCTCCTCATCCATGACGTCATACGTCGGATGACGCTAGTTGAAAATATTTGCAAATCTCCCTTAGGGGCCTTTCATCTCATTTATTGTCACAGGCGGTCGCTGACGGTTCCTTTTTTGTATGTCCAGATGAATCATAGTTATTCTATTGGGTTCATGAACAGGCAGGTCATGGCAGAACGCGAAGATTGTGACGCCCATCATAGTGTCTCACGTCGATGTTGGACGATCAAGAACACTCCTCCTGAGGGACGGTAAGGTCTTATACCAGGTCAAAGTCTCCTAGAGCTAGTACTGTGCGTTAATTTGAGCTCTAGAGCTAGTACTGTGCGTTAATTTGAGCCCTAGAGCTAGTACTGTGCGTTAATTTGAGCCCTAGAGCTAGTACAGTGCGTTAACTAATGCGAGTCCTAGAGCTAGTACTGTGCGTTAATTGAGCCCTAGAGCTAGTACTGTGCGTTAATCTGAGCCCTAGAGCTAGTACTGTGCGTTAATTTGAGTCCTAGGGCGAGTACTGTGCGTTAATTTGAGCCCTAGAGCTAGTACTGTGCGTTAGTTTGAGCCCTAGGGCTAGTACTGTGCGTTAATTTGAGCCATAGAGCTTGTACTGTGTGTTAATTTGAGCTCTAGAGCTCGTACTGTGCGTTAATTTGAGCCCTAGAACTAGTACTGTGCGTTAATTTGAGCCCTAGAGCTAGTACTGTGCGTTAATGTGAGCCCTAGAGCTAGTACTGTGCGTTAATTTGAGTCCTAGGGCGAGTACTGTGCGTTAATTTGAGCCCTAGAGCTAGTACTGTGCGTTAGTTTGAGCCCTAGGGCTAGTACTGTGCGTTAATTTGAGCCATAGAGCTTGTACTGTGTGTTAATTTGAGCTCTAGAGCTCGTACTGTGCGTTAATTTGGGCCCTAGAACTAGTACTGTGCGTTAATTTGAGCCCTAGAGCTAGTACTGTGCGTTAATGTGAGCCCTAGAGCTAGTACTGTGCGTTAATTTGAGCCCTAGAACTAGTACTGTGCGTTTATGTGAGCCCTAGAGCTAGTACTGTGCGTTAATTTGAGCCCTAGAGCTAGTACTGTGCGTTAATGTGAGCCCTAGAGCTAGTACTGTGCGTTAATGTGAGCCCTAGAGCTAGTACTGTGCGTTGACTAATGCGAGTCCTAGAGCTAGTACTGTGCGTTGACTAATGCGAGTCCTAGAGCTAGTACTGTGCGTTGACTAATGTGAGCCCTAGAGCTAGTACTGTGCGTTGACTAATGCGAGTCCTAGAGCTAGTACTGTGCGTTAATTGAGCCCTAGAGCTAGTACTGTGAGTTAATTTGAGCCCTAGAGCTAGTAATGTGCGTTAATTTGAGCCCTAGAGCTAGTACTGTGCGTTAGTTTGAGCCCTAGGGCTAGTACTGTGCGTTAATTTGAGCCCTAGAACTAGTACTGTGCGTTAATTTGAGCCCTAGAGCTAGTACTGTGCATTGACTAATGCGAGTCCTAGAGCTAGTACTGTGCGTTAATTGAGCCCTAGAGCTAGTACTGTGCGTTAATTTGAGCCCTAGAGCTAGTACTGTGCGTTCATTTTAGCCCTAGAGCTAGTACTGTGCGTGTAATTTGAGCCCTAGAGCTTGTACTGTGCGTTAATTCGAGCCCTAGAGCTTGTACTGTGCGTTAATTTGAGCCCTAGGGCTAGTACTGTGCGTGTAATTTGAGCCCTAGGGCTAGTACTGTGCGTTGACTAATGAGAGTCCTAGAGCTAGTACTGTGCGTTAATTTGAGCCCTAGAGCTAGTACTGTGCGTTAATTTGAGCCCTAGAGCTCGTGCTGTCGTTGACGCCGCAGTTAACAATCGATTGAGCAAGTGAATGCGTCGAAGATCTTCCCGTGGTGTTGTGACACTTGGCCTTCCGGTTCTAGGCTTGTCCTGGGTCCTGCCTGTTTGCTGGTGTCATTGGTGGAGTCTAACCACTGTTAAAGCCATGCACCAGAGATTTCATGTAATCTGGATCTATGTTATCCTATACTCATACTAAGAGCTCGCTCTCGCTCCCCTAGTGTTTGAGTGCTTTTATCAGCTATGTGTCTAACCTCATGTATGGGCATATTTATACTCTATTTCAGTACGTGCATTTTTATCTCGACTTGCACAGCAATGTCGGCTTACCATTGGTCAAAACCGGTCACGTGCCGTAGGTATATTTAGCTATGTTAAACTGGGCCACGCGCTCCCCTAGTAACAAGCAACAACGGTGTCAAGAGTTATCTCCCTTGCCCTTTGTTCGGTAAACAAGCGGCTACGCTACGCTTGATTGCTGTAACGTCATGTATGCTTGATGAATTGCCCTGTACATGCTAAAGTCAGCTTTATGTTATAACTTTACTGGTATAAGTAAAATGTTCTTGTAAAAAAAGATTGGTACCGCTAAAATATATAAGCAAGTCATACGGCATCTTTTGTTGACCCGCTCACTAGCAGCAAGGTTGTCTATCAGCGAGCTCAAGATTCAAATTATGCAAACAGAGAGCCGATCTATGAACATCATTTAAGTTAAAAGTCACCGCTATTTGTTTATTGAACTCTCAAACCAACCTGTACATTCTGCTATGATGCCTGTCGTATCTATAACTCCGACACTATCAAACTCGCTCGCCCCCACTCGACAGTCCGCCATGACAGTAACGGGGCTTCTACGGGCGCTTCAAATCGAATGTGGTGCGAGTGCACGAGGTCACGTGACCAAACAATCAAAATTTAGGAATGCCCGCATTGCTCGGTATTTTGATTTTTTTTCGTTAATCCTAAATTTCCGTCTAGTGCGCTTCGCTCCGGTACTAGACCATACTTTTGGTCATTATCACGATGGTTTAAAAATTATATTCGTAAATACCTTAATAAAAGAGTAACACTGATCTGTTCAGACGCCATTTTGGCCAATCCCGTCTTTCAAGCCAGATTTAAAGCATTTAGAGAAGATGCTCGTCGAGATAAATTCGTTACCATGTGTCCGCGAGTTTGATATGGAGATTTATCATGTGTCCGAGTTAAATATCAAACTCGAACTTCGTTCTCGTTTGATATTTAACTCGGATACATGATAAATCTCCATATCAAACTCGCGAACACATGGTAACTTATAATAACTAATGACTACAAAAACACGTTTTGACGTGAGTCATGGCACCATGAATAACGATCCGTTTCCCATATCCTACTAAAACAATGATTATGTATACAAATGTTGACGACCTTTTAGGCAGGTTACGGTTTTTTAAAAACCATTTATGAACTTACCAATGATGATTTGGTGATGATAAGGCCCTGGACATAACCAAACAAACTTTTTTTTCAAAATATATGTGTTTTGACCCTCAATGTTAAAAAACGAAATGGTATTTCTTATACTTATTGTTAGGACAGTGTTAAGACATACTGTACTGTACTGATTTGAGTTGGATTACATTAACATTCGACCCTCAACATGTTGGGTGTCGCCTGTATTGATAAATTTATTGCAATTTATTGCACGAGTACACCCTGTGCAACATGCAATCTATACGTGAGAATGAGGATGAAAATGTGAAATGAAAGATATGTATAAAATTTCACATGCTAACAGCCAATGATTGGTTGGCAGCACGTAATGGCCTTACAAAAAAATGTTAAACAGTCGAGAAACTCTTTTTCTGAGATCGAGAGGTCTTGGTAGATATGAAATGTTAGGTTTATTTCGATTTGTATCGATGTCTTTCTGAGACACCATTTTGGCAAATACGATTCGTACGATTGAAACACTATTTTTCAGGGGTCACATCGCTTCAGACGTTCAAGTTGTATTACGTAATGTTTGCTCATGTCTGCCTACTCGCATGCAAACAAAGCACTTGTCAATATAACACGTTGTCATATCTTAGCACACACAGCAGGATTCAAACCTCCGCCTCCACACCTATATCGTTCAGAGATGCAATAGTTCAACAAGCAGATAAACACGCATGATTGGTCCTGTCAAATTGTATGTCAAACTGCATTGGTGACCCTGCATATATTGTGTTAGATTTGATAGTGAGACACGACCCATTCAGTGTAAACTCTGGTTTCTTGATGTTCATGTTTGAACTCTTCAAAACTTGAACACAGCTCTTTAAAGGGTTATGACATAGGCGCCACTTACAGGAATATTCATGTACAACATCGAGAGAAGATTGTAGGCCATCAGGCATTGTACCTATCAAAGTTGTGTCGTCAGCAAGTACAACAGTCGTCACATGTAAGTCACCAATCACTGAACCGAGGTTAAGCTTCTATAATTGTGCTATCAAGTCATTGATATAAAACAAGAACATCCAAGATAGTTCCAGATAGAGTACGTATTTGCGTATTTTACGCAATAAATTAATAATTTGCTCAATTAAAAATTATCAGGGAGTACAAAAAACGCATGAGATTCACTTAAACCCATTTCAAACAAATACCTTGCCTACTTTACTTAATTAAGGATATCGGCTTGCATACCGCACTCATCGACATTTAAAACTAACAGGGTTAGCGAAAGCGATATCTACAACTATTAATCTAAGCAGAAACCCCACCGAGTTTGTAGTCATGTGACCACTAGAGCATCGTTTGATTTGGTGACTTTCGAGTCGTGTTCATAAATCACAAGGCAAACCTTACCCGGCGTTTGATAAGATACATTAAGGCGCATGCGTCAACTCGAAATCTGAGCTCTCAATCAAAGTAAGGAAAATGGCGCTCGAGGGAGAAAAGCTACGCACTCGACTAAAAAAAACAAAAATATCGACCTTTTCAAAGCAGGTAAAGCTAGTAGGGGTTAAAATAAAAGAAAGCTTGGAGTAACTGCCTGTGAAAAACTCTAGTTTTATAAAATTTATTAGATAGTTTTAGTTTATTTCGAAATTCTTATTTTCATAGATATATTGTTATATTTAGGTTATATTTTGAAAATCAAAATAATTTTTGAGTGAACTAATGGTTTATATTTTATGACGCTTCTTTACACTTAGTACTATGGTTTCTACAAGAGCAACCTCCCTTGTACCTAACGCCCTCTGGCGTCTTTGCAAATCACGCATGGTGGCACGCTTGCCGACGCTGATAATTTTTTACGATTTACAATGGCAGAAGAGGTCATGGATCTTAAACCGAAAAGAAAGAATGCGGGTAACAAAATGAAGGACGTCATGGAGGCCATAAGAAGCCCAAACGTCTGTCAGTTTCAAGCTGAAGAGGGTGGATTATCTTTGCGTCCTAACGGTGACATTCCGACACCAAGGTCAGCGACTCAACAAGTTGTTTCAAACGAAACAGACAAGTTGCATGGTGAATGTGAAAGCTTGCGAGGTGAGTGGAATGCTTACCTTTGGAGAAAATGAAACGTGAACTTTATGGTGAAATTCATAATTTGAAACGAGAACTGGCATGTGGCGATCACGTGGACAACGGGAGCCTGAATGAAGCAAGAGGTGAAGGTCGACAAGATCGCGGCGCCCATGCCGAACGTAAACAAAAGCCTTTGGAATACACTGATCACCTATGGATAGAGTCTTTGGACACCCCTCGACAGAAAATCGAGATAGGTGAGGGAATTAGTCTTGAGATTGGAGAAAAGAGTAAGAATTTGTCCAAAATTACAGTAGAAATGTTGGTGTATGCCAATATCGGTTTGTTGTGGGACATGTTCAGTGGCGGTAGAGTCGATCAGTGCCAAGTTGACGATTACCTGAAGTACATGCAGGACATAACCAGATACTCTGCTAAATACATGTGGCCCAGTGTTATCCTTTATGACAAGGAGTATCGCATGCTACAAGCGAAGGAGGGTTTCAGATTGGGCACGCCGTCGCAAGATCTCCGTGACCATCAACTTGTTCCAAAGCCTACAACAAGTACAGCGAAGGTATCAAACAGACCTCCGGATGTTACTTTTCCCACGTCGAGACGGCCAAGACCAAGGGGTCCATTCACACCTGATGGCCAGGAAATATGTCGCAGATTCAATACTACATACTGCCGGGAGGAGTCGTGCAGATTGATGCATGTTTGCACGGAATGTTTTCGACGACACAGTAGACTGGACCATGCCTTTGCCACCGAGCAGCACCAACCAAGAGCTATAACAGGCAAGGATGAACCAGCAAAAAACGAGTGGAGGACTGGGAATTCAACTCACTAAAGTTGTCAGGATGGATAGAACTGTTACCAGACTCAGACCCTGACAGAGACTATATCCTAGACGGGGTTGAGAATGGTTTTCGTTTAGTTGATGATTGTGATGTAAATAATGTGCAGGAAGTGGTCACTAGAAATCATAGGTCAGCTTTTGAAAATAAGGATTTAGTTGAAAAGCAGATAAAATGTGAAATTGATTTGGGTAATTATGTTTTAGCTGATACAAGACCAGAAATTATTAGTGCGCTGGGTGCTATCCCTAAGTCAACAGGCAAGATAAGGCTCATTCATGATGGCAGTCTTCCGGCAGAGAGTGGTATGAACAGCTATATGGAATCATGTGACTGTGAATACATGGACCTTAGAACTGCGTCAAAGTTGATTAAAGAGGGTTGCTATATTGCAAAACTTGATCTCAAGAACGCTTACAGAAGTGTGCGCCTACATCCTAGCAATTACAAATATACCAGGTTAGCTTGGGTATTCCAGGGAGACACAAAGCCTACCTTTTTCTATGATTCTAAACTTCCCTTTGGTGCATCAAAGAGCCCGAAAATCTTTCAGACAATTACGTCATCAGTTTGTAGAATTATGAAATCTAGGTATGGTTATGATGTTATAGTATATTTGGATAATTTTCTCGTTATTTGTGATGACTTTAATTCTTGTACAGTTGCTTTGTCATTGTTAGTCAACGTTCTTCGTAAACTAGGATTCTGTATCAATTGGAGTAAAGTGGAGGGGCCATCGAGTTGTCTAACATTTCTAGGAGTTGAAATTGACACTGAGCTTTGCGTGTTACGTTTACCTGACAACAAGGTCACTGAGTACAAGGCTCTGTTGAAAGAGTTTTACATAAGGAAGAGATGTAGCAGAAAACAGCTTGAAAAACTGATAGGGAAAATGAGTTGGGCTTCGATGGTTGTCCAAGGGGGAAGAACGTTTCTTCGCAGGATAATTGATCTCAAGAACTCATTAAAATGTTCATCCCATAGTGTATTGATGGACTCCTGGATGAAAGCAGATTTAAGGTGGTGGATAGAATTTTTAGAAACATTCAATGGGGTTTAAAGTTTATCGATCACCGCAAGTTTGTTACAGTTCAGACAGATGCATGTTCCAAAGGGGGTGGAGCTTATTATAATGGAGACTACTTCTATGTCAATTGGAAGTTGGATTTGCCTCTAATAGAGAATGAACATATCAATGTGCAGGAGGCTGTTACAGCGATGTTGGCTGCAGACAGGTGGTGTTCAGCATGGAGGAACAAACGTTTGGTTATCAAGACTGACAATATAACTACAAAAGCAATGATAAACAAGAAAACCTCAAAATCACCCCTTGTCATGAAATATCTGAGACATTTGTTTTGGTTGCAGGCTATCTACAATTTCTCTATACAAGCTGAATACGTCCCTGGTTCTCAGAACGTGTTAGCAGACGCTATCTCCCGATTGACTGAACCTGGAATGTTAGGCAGGTTATATTCACTTGCCCCTAGTTTACAGATGTTAGAATTTTCAACATATTCTTTACTATGTCATATGTCTAATGATTTTCTAAATTTCAGGTTCAGACATCCGAGGAACGCTCAGAGACGGTGTTCAACGTCTGCACAGGTCCGGCTGGGCCAGTAGTACGTGTAAGACTTATAGCAGTCAGCTCAAGTGTTTCCTGGAGTTTTGTGAGTTGATGCAGATAGAGGCAGTGCCGGTATCAGAAGAGAATGTGCTCAATTATATAGCTTATCTTGTTGACATTAAACAGTTTAAGTTCGCAACAATTCGTCAATATTTATGTGTGATTACTAACAGTCATAAGTGGCATGGCTATGATGATCCTATCAATAACAGTTGGTATGTGAAGCAAACTCTTAGAGGGGCTCGACGAGAACTAGGTGATGCTCAAGAGGGCGCGGTGCCTGTCACGCCTGATATGTTGCTTGTGCTACATGACGCACTTAGGTCAGACAATTACATAGGTGCTTCTATATGGGCAGCCTGTCTCCTTGGGTTTTACGGAATGCTGCGTCCTGGAAATTTCCTCTGTAAAAAGACATTTGATGTCGAGAGACATATTAGGGTATGTGATGTCACAGAAGTGAGTGATGGCCTATGTGTGAAACTGCGTTGGTCCAAGACACTACAATTTCGAGAGAAGACATTAGATGTGTTGTTGCCATCAATAGACAGTCACCCGTTGGACCCAACTGCAGCAATATTAACTGTTAAAAGACTGCACGACCGTGTTAACGCTGACGGGGTCGAACCATTCTTGTGTGACAACACTCGGAAAGCCCTTAAAGAAGAGACTTTCCTTAATACTGTAAATTTCATTCTCCAGGAATCCGGCTACAACAAAAGTCTAAGTGGACATTCCTTCCGACGGGGAGGTGCTAGTTCGGGTTTTGCACACGGCGTTCCTGGAGAGATTATCCAGGAAATTGGTTTCTGGAAAAGTTCCGCATATTTGCGATATTTGAATATACAGTCTTCATCAAAGGTGTCTGCACTAAAAGCGTTTGTTCGTTCTTTACCGAGTTAGAATCATTGTCATCTCTACTTTTTCAATTTAATCGTTTTTATCTTTTTTTACTGAACTTTCCACAACTGGGCTGGGATTTAGGCAGTATTTCAATGTGAACCACCGCATGCTGGTATTACACATATTTTGTATACTGTTTGATTGTTCATTAAAGTTCCCAGACCCTCAATTGCTTTATTATTATCTCTGCATATTAACAAATTAAGGTGAAGTTATCAAAGTTATATTTTGAAAATCAAAATAATTTTTGAGTGAACTAATGGTTTATATTTTATGACGCTTCTTTACACTTAGTACTATGGTTTCTACAAGAGTAACCTCCCTTGTACCTAACGCCCTCTGACGTCTTTGCAAATCACGCATGGTGGCACGCTTGCCGACGCTGATATTTTTCCATCCCACCCACCCAATAGTTTTATTGGCCAAAGTGGTGTACATTATATAACTATTTTTAACATTACATATTTTTCACTAAAAGATGTCTCTGTGTCAGAGTATCATAGGGATTTAGGCAGTATTTCAATGTGAACCACCGCATGCTGGTATTACACATATATTGTATACTGTTTGATTGTTCATTAAAGTTCCCAGACCCTCAATTGCTTTATTATTATCTTTGCATATTAACAAATTAAGGTGAAGTTATCAAACAATATTTCATACAAATATTAAAGAAATGAACATTTGAATATCCGAAAAAAATTGATAATGGAAAACCTCCAAAAATGCCAGCTAGCGTTCTTATCCTAACCCCTTCTGGCTTCAATTAATAATGAATTACAACTTAAATGTTCTTTGAAATAACAATAAATATTTATTCATGGAATCTTTCTTTATTTCCTTTTGCTTTGGAGGCCTGGACTACCCAGGTGTATATTACATTCAGTTGTAAAAAAAGATGTGCACATACACATTAATACTTAATCAATTAGGTCAATTTGTTTATTACTCAATAAGGATCAGAAACTATGAGTAAAATTACTCAATTCCTTTAATTTCTTGGAGTATTCAAAATTCAGCTTACTCCTTAAAGCATGTAATTACTCAAATATATTCAAACATAGGAGTAAAAACCCAATTGCCTCAAAAGTTATTTGGAGCTCTGTAATCCAAGCTGAAAGAACTCTCCCTTGACCGACCCCATGTTTGATTGGGGAAATATTGCTTGTCTCGCCATTGTATTGGATACATACACTTCTCTGTATGAATGGCTAATCAGATGCCAAGCAATACCGTCAATACCAATCTGGAACAACGAGTAGAGTAAACCGTTATGCCATATACGGTCAAACGCCTTTTCGTTGTCAAGAAATCAAACATAAATGTTGAGCATCTTTCACTGTTGGAAGCAATTGTTTCTGTCAATGTGCGTACAGCAACGATCCCACTATGCTCTTATCTTAAGCCGCATTGTAAATTGTAGGGGAAATCAGGGTGTATAGATTGTATGTGATTTTCAACGATTTTTAGGGGAATTTTTTCAAATAGTACAGTTTAACCTGATGTCAATGTTATCCCCCTATAACTAGATGGGTCAGATGTATCCTTGTTTTATCCTTTATATTTTAAATAATCTTAAATAGTTCTTACTTTGTTAGCTTCTCTGTTAATACTCACTGATATACATATATAACATATTTTTAGTACTTTTATTGTATTAAGTATAAATTGTTATTGCTAACTTTTTTAATGAATCGATACATTCCTTTAATCAATGTCCATGTTACCATGTTATTTTAAACAATATTAAGCAAATGTTATTTTCATCTTAATGTCACAGTTATCTTATCATTAACCATTTTAAAATCATATCTTCATTCCTTTTAGCATTTTATATTGCTAATGTCCATTTTATCACACTTATTACCATATCTTATCACTATTGTTGTCATTTTCATTTATATATTTTAGCAATCTCTCTCATTTAATTCGATGATAACGTTCATTGTGATTTGTGAATGATTGTGGAATGGTGTGATTGGATATGTTGTGTGCGAGTACATGTATTGTTTATTCATTAATTTTATTTATCTTACCATTATGTCATTGAGCATTCTTCATCACAAAACAAATTCCCGTCATGGGCAATAAAGTATTATTATTATTATTATTATTATTATTATTATTATTATATATCGGGAGAATAGTTTCTATCCTCATTGCTTGGGGAATATAACACAATCGAATCATTGAGTTGAATAGACAGGCTAGATGAACATGGAGTGTCGGACCGGCAAATCGTAGATGTTCATTACAGACTTGATCTCGATCTCGGACTTTCATTAATTTTAGTGAAGCGATAACCTTGACACTTGACTCATTTTGTTGTGATAGTAGTCTAGGTGTGAGGCTTTCCAGTCAGACTGTAGGTAGTGGCTGTATCTCCCTCTGGGTATATTCCTATCTGCTGTCGAGTGTAGACATGATGTTACATGGTTGAAATGTCGTTGACTATCTCAACCATCCAGTTTGGGAAAATGTCTTTCAAGGAGTTTTCATCTTCAGTCGTGTACATCTGGAGATGATTTTCGTTTGCTTTACTCCACTTTGTATGTCTTTTGTATGGTAGTAGTGAGTCGCCACTGGGAGACACTGGTACTGGGAAATGATGGGCACAAGAACAATATATCGGATTACTAAACTCTGCAAACCAGCTGCTTCAACTTAATTCTGTTATTGTTAATGTCAACTACTGAATGCACCTAAGTACATGTAGGTTTCAACATATTCTACATATATGTAACAAAAGAATCGTGTTGACACTCACAACTGGTGTCTATTGACACACAAACTGTACAGTGTAGACCCTCTCCATGCACGGTGTATTCTGGGTCGAGCAGCCTTTCAACTTCCTCGTTGTGTAACTTTTGAAAGGTTTGTATGGATAGGTATTGAAATGCAAGGAAAGGTATGTAACTCTGTACAGAAGAGAAGAACATTCTACTTCCTGTTTGGTCAGTAAATAAACATGGCGACTGTCTGTACGAGTATACTCCTGGCTTGTACTGTAATTCACCTAGCTACAGGTAGGTTAGTTGTGTAGTCTGTATACTCCTGGCTTGTGCTGTAATACACCTTGCTACAGGTAGGTTAGTTGTTTAGTCTGTATACTCCTGGCTTGTACTGTAATACACCTTGCTTCAGGTAGGTTAGTTGATTAGTGTTCTTCGGAGTTTATAGTATATAAAGTAAGTAACGTATATATGAAATATATATGTGTATTGTCCAGTTCACTGACGTTGTATATATATTTATATATACAACGGACTATAACATATTATTTAACAGTTTTTACACAGACAAATGTGTAAATAACTGCTTCAACCAAGACAGGTGATTACCTACAATGTGCTAGGAACTAGAACAGTTCCAAACTTTTCTGATCATGTAGACGTCGAATGTATCAAAGACGTCTTTTATCTATGTAAACAATATATGCATTTGCATTCCTGACGAAACAGCATCAAATTCAAAGTTAGTGGTGATAGCAGAAATAAAAAATTATTCACCTCTCAAACTAGTGTGCTTTAATATATTTTATAACGGTAAGAATAAAAACAGATTATGTATATATAAATTGTATCAGATTGATTATGATGTCTCATTTGGTGTTAGTTCAACTTACTTAATAACACAATTGTCATGTCGTAAAACAGAAGTTTTTAAGTGCACTATCTAAATGAAATTTACCAGGCTCATTTTCACACAAGGAATTTCAAATATTGGATCAAAGGAATACAAATTTTTCTTTTATAAACAATAATGTGGTATGTATTTACATTATTCCAGCGTCTGTAGAGAACGTAGCTCTGACCAAACCTGTCTCAATGAGCTCCATCAAGTCAGGTTACAGAGCTGGTGAAGCTGTGGACGGGAATACTGATGCTGGAGGATACCGTGCAGATCAAATTATAAACACAGAAACTAATCAACCCTTCGCCTGGTGGAAGGTGGATCTAGAGAGAGAGGTACAGGACGCTACAGTGAGGATCTACTTCAGGACAGACTGTGAGTTGGACGTACTTTTGATTCATGAAGTAATCGAAATCATGAGATATAGCTGGATCTATCTTAAAGAGACACAGAGTACATATATGTTAATAGGATCACATATGTCAAATTTTGAAGTCGATGTTATTACATCGGGAATTCGAACCACTAACTGTTACTGAAAATGACAAGTTAAAGGTCAATCAGTACATTATAGCGAAAATACGGCCATTCAAAGTCGGGATTTTGATCGAAAACCGGACAATGTGGCTCGAGTGGCGCGGCAAATTCGTCACACGTAATTTTGAAACCTTTCCATAAGCTGACACGAAGATACATTCGATTCGATATTGTTTATTAGGTATTGTAACTAATAGGTAGATTAATCGGATCAATAATTTCGAATATTAAACGTATTTGAGATATTTTCTTGATTTTTCCATAAAACCAAGCATTTTAGCGATATTATGCATAAATGGATATATTTGAAAGTCCAGTGATGAGATATGAACTTCAATCAGCATATTAGATATGTTGTAGCTTATCAAAACCAAATAAAATGTTAAGAAAGATACTCTGGGTCACTTTAATTATCACTTGTCATTGAGCCTAACTTTATGTATATAAATCAGCTGCAAAACTTCCATGATAAGAAGGAGGCGATGTGGTAGTAAAATCGACGATATGCTATATATTTGGATATGATATAAATGTTTAACAGGCTAGGAGAGAAAAACATCATCAAATATGTCATCAAACATTAATCTGAGAATTAAAAGTTGTCATTGGTATTTGTAAAATGGGTGACAGAAACTTCCTTAAGACATGGATGAAGACAAGTTTGGTTTACAATAATTTTGATGAATTTTCAATCATTTCATTCTCTAGCATGTTGGTGTACCTAAATCTAACTTTTGACGTTGTCATTCATATAATCTTAAATTCATTGTGTTTGTTTTGTAACGCAAATAATAATTTGGCGTATGAAATTCAAAATCATGTGGATCAACCTTTTTTAAATGTTTGCAATAAGTTTTTTATATGCGTACTTTTTAGCACCATTCTTTTCCTTTGGAATACGACTATCGATCGTTTTTTGTCATACGATAGGCCTTATTGCGACCAAGTAACGACTTTTCTTAGTCTTATACGACTTTTGTACAACCTTCATGGTTATTCACGTAGCCTTATTGAGACATGTGTGACCTCAACACAACGTTTTGCAGAACTGGTCGTGTTCAAAGTAAGATATATACATATGGAAAAAAGTTAAGCACCCCCTAAATTCGAAAACAAAAAATGATGCTATGGCAAAGTTACTGTACCGGGAATAAATTTATGAATCTTTAACATAAAAATGTAGATTTTGTACTAATTTCCTCCAAGAAAGATCGTCCATGTAGACAATTTATGAAATTACGATTGAATTAGTAATGGTACCTAAAATTTTACCAAAAATAAGTTTGGCTGTAGTGCCAAAACTAGGCAATAGACAATGGGTTTCAGACATAAAAAATAACTTCTTTGAGAGGCATTTTAGAAGTTGGGATGAAAATAATGCTGAGGAATATATGGATGACAACTTCTTTGTTCATTGTATGCGACGTTTCGACACAGATTCGTTTCGACGACGTTTCGATAACGACACAAGAATCTGTGTCGAAACGTCGCATACAATGAACAAAGAAGTTGTCATCCATATATTCCTCAGCATTATAAAAAATAACGTTTGTGTTACCAGCTTGACTTCCACACATCAAATCATCTCTTATCTTACAAATTAAGGAAGTAACTGGTCGTTGAAATGACATCCCTTTTTTCAACAGTTATTGTCAATAATTGACGAAATAGCTTGAATCATACGATTTTGGAATAATCTTCAATATGTTAATCAAACACTTCTCATTGATTTCTAGGGGTCATTACAGTTGACACTGACCATCTTTTGTTATTACACCATTTTCCTTGAATTTAGTTTTTTTGAGATTTTGCGACTTTGAAGGTTATTAGAGGTCTAAATAGAAACATAAGAAATATAAGGCATTGAGAGAACATAGAGACAATGGCATGGACATTTCAATCTATAAAAACCTGCGTAAAACATTTAAAGAAACCTTTTATAGCAAAAAAAGAACCTATTTTGATAAACAAAAGCAAAACCTTATTGCAGCAAGAGACAATCCAAAGGAGTTCTGGAAAACATTAAAACAATCCGGTTCAACCCCAAAATGTGACACTGTGAAAGATATTAACTGTGGAGACTGGTTTGCACACTTCTCTAACCTTTTAACTGCAAACTCTGATCAGTATGTCTGTGATACAAATTCAGAAATTCCTGAGGATGTTGAACTAAAAACACTAAATGATGATATATCTGAAAATGAAGTTTTATTCCACATTGATAAACTGGCTAAATTCAAATCTCCTGGACCTGATGGTATTGCAATTGACTTTATTAAAGCTTCAAAGACTCATATTAGCAATTACTTAACAGTGTTATTTAACAAGATTTTTCATGTTGGTAAATTTCCTATGTCATGGGGAAAAAGCATTATTTGCCCATTTTACAAATCCGGTGTTAAAAGTAATCCCAATAACTATAGAGGCATTTCTCTTATTCATTCTGTATGCAAAATATTTACTTCCATCCTAAACAGCAGGTTAAAGGTTTGGTGTGAGGAGAAAAATATTATTCATGAAGCTCAGGCAGGATTCAGGGCTAATTACTCCACTACTGATCATATTTTCTGTCTTCAAGCTATGGTACAGAAATATGCATGTAAGAGGAAAGGAAGGTTTTATTGTTTATTTATAGATTTCTCCAAGGCTTTTGATACAGTTAATCATGAAGTTCTTTTGTTAAGTTTGAGTAAGGTTGGTGTTGGTGGCAAATTTTATAATATTCTCTCATCAATGTATGGTAAGTTATCAGCTTGTGTTAGAACATCCGATGGTCTCTCCAGTTATTTTGATTGCACTATAGGTACTAGGCAGGGTTGTGTCCTTAGTCCCCAGTTGTTTATTGTCTTTATTAATGAGTTAATGCAAAGTATGGAACAGTTCGGTGGTCGTGGTATTTTTATTTCTCCTGATGTCGATAATTTATATGCTCTCATGTTTGCGGATGATGTGTCTTCAGTTGCAGTTAGTGCTATTCAGCTGCAGAAGAAAATTTTGGGTCTTGAACATTTTTGTCAACTAACTGGTATGAACGTAAACATAGATAAGACTAAAGTAATTGTTTTCAGGAATAGTGGTTCAATTAGACAATATGAAAAGTGGTTTCTTAATGGACAAAGGTTAGAGGTTGTATCATATTATAGGTATTTGGGGATAGTGTTCACTCCTAGGCTAGTCTGGACTAAAGCTCAAACTACTTTAGCTTCTCAAGCAAATAAGGCCCTTATGGCAATACATAGGAATCAACAAAGAATAGGCTATTTATCATGTATGGATCTTTTCAGAATATTTGATGCTATGGTTAAACCTATTCTCTGTTATGGTTCAGAAATTTAGGGTGTCACTTATTGTAAAATCATTGAACAGATTCAGATAAAAATGTGTAAGTCTTTCTTAAAGGTAGGCAAAAATACTTGTAACAGTATGGTTCTTGGTGAATGTGGCAGATTCCCTCTCCAACTAACTTATATGACAAGGGCAATTAAATTTTGGTGTAGACTTTTAACTCGTCCAAGCCATAGATTATCTCATCAGTTTTATTTAATGCTAAAATCATTGGATGAATCTGGTCGCATTACATCATTACATGGGCTTCTCATATTAAGAATGTTTTATTTAAGTTTGGGTTTGGTTTTGTTTGGATCTTGCAGGATATAGGAGATATTAATGGATTTATTTCTGTATTCAAACAAAGGTTGTCTGATAATCTTGCACAAATTTGGCATTCTTCCCTCCAAGATTCAACCACATGTTCTAATTATGTGCTATTCAAATCCCTCCTTCATGTTGAGACATATCTTAAATTAGATATCCCTCCCTACTTAAGAAATTGTTTATCAAATTTTAGGTGTGGTAGATTAAAACTTGCCCTAGAGACTGGTAGATATAACAATATCTCATATGATTTAAGACTTTGCCCTATTTGTAAAAAATATAATCTTAACTTAATTGAAGATGAAATACATGTTCTACTTTACTGTAAAGCTTATACAGATATAAGAAATATATTTCTTGATAGATATTTTAAAAAACCATTGTCACCATATGCTTTTGCAAATCTTATGTCCTCAAATTATCAAAAAAAGTATGTCTATTTTTACATCAAGTAAGGAAAATTAGAAATTCAAATGTGTTTATGTAAGCTCATGCAAATAATCATTTTGTGTATGTATTATGGGCCAATGGCCTTTTACTGAATAGAATGTCTGTCTGTCTGTCTGTCTGTCTGTAAATAGTCTCTTTTGACTAAAATGTTGATACTAAAGTTTGACCTAAGGGCTCGAAAGAATTGAATTACCCACATCACAACTACCAATAATAACTTTTCTTTTCTCAGAATAATGTAACTTGTTTTTTGCCATAAAACTACAACAATTTTATGAATGCAAATATCCACAAGATGCGATGCGTTATCCGGATGAAACTTTCTTCAATTAACTACTAAATTATGGTTCTATCATACCATACGATTATTTCTACTTCTTTTTGATCAGGCAACTTTTGTTGCTGAAAAAACGTGGGGGTGCTTAACTTTTTTCCGTATGTATATATGACCACGACCAACAAACATGTCCTTTTGAGTTTAACTTTCATGAAGAATTGAATGTATGAATGAACAAACTAGGATGGGACATATCAATTGAACATGTGATTTTATCAGATATACATGTGTTTGTCCGCTTTGCTTATGTTGTTCAGTAACGCTAAATCAATCTACAGTGTCAAAGTTAAATTTTGTTGCAATGCGAAATTTTGCTGTTTTTTGTCATCTATTGACAATCTGAGTGAGTGGTCTTACCATGCTTTTTAATGAATGTGATATCATCATATATAGGCTTTCTGATGTCTATCCTGTCTTCAAAAATTGTCAGATCCGATTCAACTAAAATAAGGTCAAATGTTATGGAGTGGTTCACAGACAAAGAAAGCACAATTACAAAGTAATATTTTTGCTTTTTTACATTAAAGTACATATTCGAGGCATTTAAGATTTAAAAGAAAAACGTAACCATTCAAAAGACATAAGTTTGAAACGTTATACAATGTATGTATTGCTTATTTTACATAGGACATAACATACCTATTTTAATAACTATGAAACGTTTTATTTGATAGTGAAAACGTGTAGCATTTGGGACGGTTTTCTGGACAGTATAGAAACGCCGGGAATGTTACGACTGACTTCATGTAATGTCCACCCATTTTGCTTGTCAACCCATCCTCCTTTCAGTGATTCTTGATATTTTTGCTCAGTATCTAGGAAGCCTAAGTGAAAAGACTAAATTTCTTAAATAGTAAAACCTTTTTAATCTAGTTTGTGGGTTAAGCATAAGGCCACCTTAGAATATTCTTCCGATCCAATATATTTATTTCTACACAACTCTACAGACAAGAAGAGACGTAACGGAGTGAAGCTGTACACCTCCACAAGTCCGTTCCCCGAGTCAAACCCTACAAGTCAAGGTCGGCTGTGTGACACTGTTACCGGGGATCCGAGTGGAAGTGATATACCTGATGTTTACAGTGTCACATGTCCCGGTAGATGGCGCTATCTCCTACTCTACACGGATACAGACAACGATGGTGATGGACCAGTTCTAGACTTTGGAGAAGTGCAGGTTTTGGGTGAGATACATTTATAGGATATATAACGAGCTTCCCCTTTCATATCAAGTTTAATGTCCCTAGTGAAATAATTTTGCTTTGTCACGAGCCTTGGCGAGTGACACAACAAAATTATTTCACGAGGGACATAAACTTGATATGAAAGGGGAACGAGTTATGTATCCTATTTATTACCAACTTGCATTTCAGACGATTTATTGCTTTTTTAAACAACTTTTTATTATGACTATAAAGAGACGAAACGGCGGATGAATATCAAACCACGTCACAGCCTCAATTATTATACTATTACGACGTTAAATATTCACATTTCTACGTTAATTCATAGTGTCTGGTGAAATGTAAGTAATAAGCACTTTTGTCATGAACGAAGCGTACGTGAAAATAAAATCTCACTCTGCGAGAACAGTCAGAGTTATCTTTCTTTGATCAACGGCATGTCATGGCGGCCGCCATTTGCCTGTATATTTCGTCAAAATGTGTAAACAACCGCCTTCAAAGTAAGTTTAAGATGCTTATCATTGTTCAAACGCGTTTTGTTTTGAAGAAATGTTGTCTAAAGAATATTCAGTTGTCTTTATATTCTATAGATAACAATCAATGTCTGTCTGTGTCATTTTGGAGCGACATGGATCAAATAAATGAAATTCGGTGATCACATTGTGCTGAATTTAAACCCTTTTGTGTTTATATGAGCCTTGAGATATCAGTAAGATGTTTTATTGTGATGCTTTTGTCCTCCGATTTATTCCTTAACAATTCGGTAAGGAAGATTAAAAAAATAAACTGAAAGTTTGAAGAATGACTCCGACTCACTCAGTTCCATTCGAATTTGTGAATGAAAACACGTTCGTTTTATGAATGAATAAAGTAGTCCGGACAATGTCAAAGTTCACCGCAAGCCAATCAAATCACTTTGAGGTGTTATGACCCATATGTGTCATAACAACTTGTTATGAAACCCCTTTACGATCGAAGTACCACGTGGGTAATAATTAAGTCTTTTGTTTTATCAAAATTGTAAATAGTGTTCAATTCATCTTCAACATATCATATAAAGTTTCAGATTTGAGGTTAGGAATTTTAATCACACAAAGTAACTTTCAGATGTCAGGCTAAAACGACATAGGTAATTAATCTATTTTCTTTGTTAATTGCTTGATAACCCTCCGAGCAAAATAAATGAGACAACTTTAGATTCACTGTTCTAGTGAATGTGACAAAAGCGTATGAAATCTGGAACAGATGTAGATAAATCAATTACAAATAGTTTAACATTACTTAGTTAATCTACTTCTCAGGATATATGCTGTGAAGTCCACTGAGACATTGACTTTTCAGATTGCAGTTGCTTACGAAAACAACTAAAACAAAAGCCTAAATTAAATAAGCCCTTTGTTTCCCCAAAAACATTGACTCTTGATGTAACCAATTCATATTAATCTTTCGCGTCATATTTTAGGTTGTTTTCTGATCTTATCAAACTACGGAAAATCCATAATTTTGTATGTGATTTTGAGGAAGGCATGATTTCGTATCTGTGAATGTGTTATAGGGAATTTGTAAAAAAGTATAGGTAATCTGTCCTCGCTTGAATCAATAAAACCATTAAGTGAGAAGAGCGATGATAATCCTGTATTTTTTCAAAAGCACAGGCACCATTGTTGACATAGACAAATGAGACTTATTAACTTACACTTACAATCATTTTATGCTATGTATACGCGAATCTCACCTCTAACACCTCTCACGCTGTACATATTTCCTTGTAGCTATCGCAACAAAGATTGTAAAACAGAGATATGTCCCTCGTGAGAAGCATACAACTTATAGTATCATCTTCAAATGTATCTATGTCTTCCTTGACAGTATTACCCTCGTGAGAAGCATACAACTTATGTTATCATCTTCAAATGTATCTATGTCTTCCTTGACAGTATGACCCTCGTGAGAAGCATACAACTTATAGTATCATCTTCAAATGTATCTATGTCTTCCTTGACAGTATGACCCTCGTGAGAAGCATACAACTTATAGTATCATCTTCAAATGTATCTATGTCTTCCTTGACAGTATGACCCTCGTGAGAAGCATACAACTTATAGTATCATCTTCAAATGTATCTATGTCTTCCTTGACAGTATTACCCTCGTGAGAAGCATACAACTTATAGTATCATCTTCAAATGTATCTATGTCTTCCTTGACAGTATGACCCTCGTGAGAAGCATACAACTTATAGTATCATCTTCAAATGTATCTATGTCTTCCTTGACAGTATGACCCTCGTGAGAAGCATACAGTTTAGAGTATCATCTTCAAATGTATCTATGTCTTCCTTGACAGTATTACCCTAGTGAGAAGCATACAACTTATAGTATCATCTTCAAATGTATCTATGTTTTCCTTGACAGTATTACCCTCGTAAGAAGCATACAACTTATTGTATCATCTTTAAATGTATCTATGTCTTCCTTGACAGTATTACCCTCGTGAGAAGCATACAACTTAAAGTATCATCTTCAAATGTATCTATGTCTTCCTTGACAGTATGGTATCTCTTAGTGTAACATTGTGTTCATTGGATCTCATTTGGCTTTTTAAACACTTGTAAATCGTGCACAGGAAATCAAAGGTCCATGTAAATAAAAACCCACATATATTTATACAGAAAACGGTAAAAGCATATATTTGTTATGTTATCAATATATTGGCATTATGATCACTTTCAATTTGTTTCAAATCCCAATGTTATATTATATTCCTCTTCGTTGTGTCATTCCAACTTCTAAATGGCTCATAAAGAAGCAAAAAGGAATTTTAACTTTACAAAAGCTCTAGGCGCTTGCACAAAATATCTCTATAAAATACTCAATAGTCAAATACTACCGGTGCTTTGTATGGTTCAAAAGTATGGAGTTTCAAACAAATAGAACATACTTAAACATATGCAACACTCTGCCTGTACAATTGCGTACATCGTTCTTGAATCAACATCGTATACCTAGGAATCTTAGGATATGCCACTTTGTATGGTTGATATAGGTTATAAGACTTGTTTTTCAGAAATTGGAAACTATCCCTCATTTCCCATTGATTTACTTTCCTTTTCCTTTCGCAAAGTATTGGAAACAGAGTTAAAGTTCCTGATATTTTTAAAACCAGGCAAGATATATGTTCCAATTAAACCTTGAGCGAAACACTAAATAACAGGAGCAGACATGATCATGATATATTGACGTTAACACTCTGCTTTCACCAGAAGTGATATTAATTATTAAAGAGGGTTTTATATTCCGTAAAACTTTCGCTCTTAAACATCAGTTCGTGAGATATTATTGACAAGCTCAAACTTGTCATGCACTTTGGTTTTAAGACACAAACATTAATCGCAAGTCGAAAAGCAATATGAGGGTAAATCTAAACCTTTATGATAACCATCAAAGCAATTCAATTTGACGTTGATAAAACAAGTTCTTGATTGCAAAAATATCAAAAATACATTTTTGGCCATTTCAAATTCATGCATATCAGCTCCTGTTTTACATCTTCCCAAAACGCACTGTTTGAATAAAAACAGACAACCTGTGAAGTCACCTGATCCAAAAATAAAAGTTACATCGAAGAACATTTTGACATGTGCATTCATTAACTGCAGGAGCTAATTTCAATTCTATAGCACGATTGACTTCATCCTCGATAACCCAGAGTCAACGTTTCAATAATTCTCCACTGCAGACCCTGCAACAAAGCGATATCATTATCGGGATATAGTCAGTGGCTCCGTCCGTCCGTCCGTCTGTCTGTGATCACATCGCTTCTGGAGCAGAAATTGAAAACCGTTATAGCTAGCTCAATGACACTTGGTATATTGACTAATCATCATATGTTGTTGTGCCTTTCGGGGTTTTCAACTTTCTGGATTGTTTTTACATTTTGTATTCGAAATTCTGTTTGTTTGAAACATACTATTGAGTCCCGTAAATTTATTCACCTATTTATGTTTCTCAGTGCAAATATTGTGTGTGATGTTGTGATGTATATTTGCTTAACTGTATGACTAGTGCATCCGATACAAGCCTGATGATATGGGTGCTAGCGGATCATTTATAAAGTTAAACTCCAATGTTATCGGTTCTTGTAAGATCTTACCAATTAAATAATATTCGCACTCTAACACGCAGGTAGGAAAAAATAAGATAAGAGAAGATTGAGAGTCAGAGCAAGGGATAGTATGTAATTTTGAACAGGATAGAGGTAAAAACTACAGTAATGTCAGAAATCAATAATTTGGTACATCTGGTGAAAACACCTTATCGATTTTATGTCGCTTATCTTATGTAGTGTGAAATTTAAAGATACTGGTTTAACCAGAACATTCAACATTGATATTTTCATAGCAAACATAGGTGAACTTACAAATTAGAACGTGTTAATTGTTTGTTAGATATTCATTTGAATTTGCCAATAAATTAATTCATCAAGTATGTATCAATTTTGAGAGATTGTATGGGAACAAAATTAAATTACAAGCTAAAAATATATAACTTTTATCAACGGAGTTCATGGACATAGTTTAATCACAACTGTGATGTACGTGTTCCTATCCAATAAACTCTTCACGCTTTGATAAACAGGTTCAGTTATGTGTTTCGTTAAGACCAATGCAAGTAAATCACCTCCAGTGTTCAAAGTTCTATGATATCAAAGTGATATGTATTATCATTTATGATTGTGACTGTATCCTTTCTCACCAGCATGTACCTCCGGCTCCTACGGACCTGGCTGTAGCTTGTCCTGCAGTGCTCGACAGTGTTCTGATGATTCATCTCCTTGTGATCACGTGACTGGTCAGTGTGTTGGAGGATGTAAAACTGGCTACATTGGCATAGACTGTACAGAAAGTGAGTGACAGATACAAAATGGTTTTCATTGTAAGGGTAAATAATTTTACATTTCGGACATGCACTTGCATAATCATTTCATTTAGATTAAAACTTTTGTCAGACCTGCAGATACTATCAACCTGTAATTAATTAATTAACCTCTAGTGTTCAAAGCTTTATGATATCAAAGTAACTATGAATTATTATTGATAAATAAATAAACTCATTACTTGATTGATTTTGTATATACTTGTTTCCTCAATTGTTATTTTTATTCTCATGACTGTATTATTATCCTTAATTGGGTATACTTGCTTTTATCTTCTCATAAAGATTAAAGTGCATATTTTACTTAATTTTCGTCGCTTATTTGTTTCATTTTATTGTCTGTATGACATCGTTTGAGAATAGTGAACCTCAAAAACATTCATTTGTTATGAAGTTCAAATCGTGGTTTAAATAAATCATTAGGGTAATGATTAGGGTTAGTGTGTGTACCGTCCAGACCAATAGATATTCAAGTGGAGAAGTTGCAGCAACAGTTAATAACGCTTCACTTCCCCACCTCTCCAGACTATCAAATCTACTTACATCATCAAAGTAAAACTATTTTACTACAAGTAAATAAGGCATGACATTGTTGGAACTACCATTTTGTTCTACCTGAGCAGTTAGGTCCGACTGAAACGGTCCTGACTGTAACATGTAACATGTAACATGTAACAATTATCTGATTATGCCGAATTTTACAATCTTTTCGATCAAACTACACTCCAAAGTTTAAATTACATAATATCTAAGAGAGATGTGATGGATTTGATTATGGCACTTTGACAATATAAATAACACATATTTGCAGTAGTTTGAATAAAACAATTTGTGTTTGGTTTAAGTTTTGTTAACTTATCTAGATATAGCTGGTTTGAACGAAAGAAATACTGTAAATTCCATACGGAAAAAACAAACAATTGAATTCATTTGATTCTGTTTGACATAAGTGACACAATGTATCACTTTAAACTTTGACTGTGCTTCTCTCCTGTATCTTTTTAGTTATTTATATTTCTGTCATAATCTACGGATTCATGTTAATACTGTTTCTAACCCGCAGTTCAACTATGTGCTGACAATTACTACGGTCCAGAATGTAGGAAACTGTGCAGTGAACGGAAGTGTAACTCGCTCTCTTCCTCGTCATGTGACCAAGTTGGCCGCTGTGGGTCTGGTTGTCAAGCTGGCTGGATGAACATTGACTGTGCCCAAAGTGAGTTTCTTACTGAAGAGAAAATGTAGATAGTATATAGCAGGACCAGGATATGCGTATACATCAAGGAACTATAGATCTGCAGTTACTAAAGGTCTTCAATATGTAGCAAAATTATTACAATTACAGATTATCTTTATAACTTGTTTATCAGGAAACTAAATCAATCAACCAAAACCTTTTTAAAGACGAAATGAGGTTATCTCGAACAAATCAGCTCGAATATTCAATGATTTATCAAAAATTGAAGTCTGTTGTACAGCTGAAGATTTGTTAGGCTTTTGCTTTTTGGAAAGTCTCTGTGAAACTGCATCTCACTTTGGATATAAAACCAGTATACCAGATGCTCTTCCGCTCCTTTACAAACTTCCAATGAGTTAAAGAATGAATAGAGAACGAAGTTGGTCTCTACGCTAGATCAGTGAGTGTAGCGCTGTGAATATAACTATTTCTAAAGGAAGGTATCACAATATAAATGCCCTTGTCATTATCATAAGAGATGAACAAGAAATGGTCAGAAGTCAGCCTATCTAACATCCGGGTAGGAGAGATTAAGCTTTGCCAAGTTGTAAACCATTATACATATCTTAATTTCTTCAAGGATAGGTCAATAATTACGCAAGAGCAAAATAGGAGGATAAACTATTGGATGGAAAAAATGAAACATATTTGTTATCTGAAGGGTAGAAAGTTTTCAAAGATGTCATATGGTTTGTTCAATTGTACATACTTGAAAACAGCTTGAAATATTTTAATTTCTATTTATTCGCAATTTCAGTTCGACAAAAGCACTTGATAATCCTCCTTACCGATCAAAAAAGCTATTTCAGAAATCAGTGTTTATCTGAGAAAAGTTCGCATTCTCTCACCAGATTCAATAGTCATATACAACCGATGCTGCAGTGTGGTTTCGAGGTTTCGAGGTTTAGGGGTTCAAACGATACGCAATACAAAATCGCCATTCTGTTTGTAAGATATTATTCCAATTTTTGATAACAAAAATTGTTTTGGCTATCGTGATCGATACTTATATCTATTTATGCTGTGAGTGTTTCAAATGTTTTTCAATGAGATTGTGTATATGCATGAAGATCTGTTTCCTAAGAAATATTATGATATGTTTCTTAATGGATGATAGAAACTTAATAACATAATCATAATAGTGATGATGAATTCACTGAAGCAAAGAAACGCTAAACAGTAAATCTAATGCAAGAACTGATAGGAAAGTAGACATGCACGTCTTGGCAGTTTTCATCAACCCTTCCTCGACAATGTGACAATAAACCGACCCAACGTGTACAGCGCTAGTCCGTGTCGTACCACTTATTGGTTGTGCTGGGGCGATAGCTTCCGTGGACATACACTCAAAGTATGTCAGGTGTCCATGACTATTTATCACATAACAACCTGCAGAGGTGCTTTCATTTAAGTATTCCCAATGTTGTAAAGATAATATTTAAACTTTATTGACCAGTAATTGACGCTGTAGATGTAAACATAACATGCCTGTGATTTTAAGGCGGAATAGTTTGGAATCGTTCCACGTTTACAGTAAAAGCGATAAAAATATAACTATATCGAGGTTTTGAAGGCCAGAGTAACATTGAAAGGTGTTTGATGTTCCTGTACCACCAATGGTGGTTTGTTGAAATAAAGAATTGAATTGAATTGAATTGATAACAAGTAGCATGTACTTGATATTTGAGTTAAATCAACTCATTGCGCGTTGTTAAACATATTGATTTGTCTCAGGGAAAATTGATGCAAGTTTTGATCTCTATTTTGACCATTATTGTCCAAAATTCTATGATATAAAGTGCATGCTTTGTACTTTGACTTCTCACCAGCATGTACCTCCGGCTTCTACGGATCTGACTGTAGCTTGTCCATTTATGAAGTGTAATCTATGCAACGGCCACTTATGAAGTGTAATCTATGCAACGACGACTGAAAGATCTTACCAATTAATTTAGTGGTGTTCCGATTAATCGATTTGGTCGAGCATCGGTCGGTTGACCCATTTGACCACCTAATCGATTACAACTTTCTGTAATCGATTTAATCGATTACTGATAAACATCAAGATATTTTTACAGTAATTGTCAGTAATATTACTAAAAGAATGATTCTGATTGATTTCATTACTAAAACATGTTATTTTTTTTTTCCAAATATAGGATCAAGTGAAAATGCAAGCAAGAAAATAGAAAACTTATTTTTTAAACTTTTCTACCCTTATGAAGGAATCAATCTTAGACACCAAAATGCAACTACATGTAACCGATTATTAATCGATCATCGATTGGTTACCCCCAACTGATGATCGATTACAAAATTTCAACCGATTCCAAACACTACCAATTATATGATATTCGCACTCTAATACGCAGGTAGGAAAACAATTAAGATAAGATAAGATTGAGAGTCAGAGCAAGGCATAGTATGTTAATTTTGAAAGGGGATAGAGGTAAAAACTATAGTAATGCCAAAAATCATTTAATTAATTAATTTTGGTACATATGGTGCAAACACGTTATTGATTTTATTTAGGTTCTATGATATGACAGTGCTATGAATTATGATTGTGACTGTATTCCATCTCAACAGCATGTAACTCCGGCTCCTACGGACCTGGCTGTAGCTTGTCCTGCAGTGCTCGACGGTGTTCTGATGCTTCATCTCCGTGTGGTCACGTGACTGGTCAGTGTGTTGGAGGATGCAAACCTGGCTACAGGGACACAGATTGTAGGCAACGTAAGTGTCAGACACGAAATGATTTTCACTTTTAGGATATATAGTTTACTTTTGTGTCTTGCATATACATCATCAGTTCATATAACATAGGACTTCAGTCGAAGACATTGAGGCATTCAGAAACTACCAACCTGGCAGTTCAATAAATCAATGCACCTCCTGATTCATATGTTGTACGTGATTGTTTGAAATGAATTCATTCTCATATGTTTATGATTATATTTGATGAAGGAAACTTGCTGATATATTCTCCTAAGATTAAAGTCCAACATGAAACTTTACTTTATTTTCTTATTTGTTTCATTTAATTGTCTGTATTTTGACATCGTTGGAATAAATTGCGATCCAAAGAGGCATTGTTATGAAGTTCAAGATGTGAGTTAAATTGTTCCTTACTGTAGTAGATTACATACACCAATGCTACTTACATAATCAAAAAATAATGACAAAGGCGTTACATAGTGGTAAATTTAAACTACAATTTTGTTCTATTCCGAGCAAAATCATTTCAATAGTTTATTGGCACCACCCCCTTCAAATAACCTTATATAACACAATCTCCGGTATATCACTAAGTTGTCACTGTTTCTTCGCCCCAGAATGCCAGCAAGACTTCTACGGTCCCGGCTGTACCAGTTCTTGTAGTGGAAGGAAGTGTAAACCATCTTCGAGTCTATGTCCTCACGTGACTGGTCAATGTTTGTACGGATGTCAGGATGGCTACAGAGGACTGGATTGTACACAGCGTAAGTGTTAAGATTGACAGAAGGTAGGTACATGTAGGTTGTCTAGACTACAGAGGACTGGATTGTACACAGCGTAAGTGTTAAGATTGACAGAAGGTAGGTACATGTAGGTTGTCTAGACTACAGAGGACTGGATTGTACACAGCGTAAGTGTTAAGATTGACAGAAGGTAGGTACATGTAGGTAGTCTAGACTACAGAGGACTGGATTGTACACAGCGTAAGTGTTAAGATTGACAGAAGGTAGGTACATGTAGGTAGTATAGACTACAGAGGACTGGATTGTACACAGCGTAAGTGTTAAGATTGACAGAAGGTAGGTACATGTAGGTAGTCTAGACGACTACAGAGGACTGGATTGTACACAGCGTAAGTGTTAAGATTGACAGAAGGTAGGTACATGTAGGTAGTCTAGACTACAGAGGACTGGATTGTACACAGCGTAAGTGTTAAGATTGACAGAAGGTAGGTACATGTAGGTAGTCTAGACTACAGAGGACTGGATTGTACACAGCGTAAGTGTTAAGATTGACAGAAGGTAGGTACATGTAGGTAGTCTAGACTACAGAGGACTGGATTGTACACAGCGTAAGTGTTAAGATTGACAGAAGGTAGGTACTTGTAGGTAGTATAGACTACAGAGGACTGGATTGTACACAGCGTAAGTGATAAGATTGACAGAAGGTAGGTACTTGTAGGTAGTCTAGACTACAGAGGACTGGATTGTACACAGCGTAAGTGTTAAGATTGACAGAAGGTAGGTACTTGTAGGTAGTCTAGACTACAGAGGACTGGATTGTACACAGCGTAAGTGTTAAGATTGACAGAAGGTAGGTACATGTAGGTAGTCTAGACTACAGAGGACTGGATTGTACACGGCGTAAGTATTAAGATTGACAGAAGGTAGGTACATGTAGGTAGTCTAGACTACAGAGGACTGGATTGTACACAGCGTAAGTGTTAAGATTGACAGAAGGTAGGTACATGTAGGTAGTCTAGACTACAGAGGACTGGATTGTACACAGCGTAAGTGTTAAGATTGACAGAAGGTAGGTACATGTAGGTAGTCTAGACTACAGAGGACTGGATTGTACACAGCGTAAGTGTTAAGATTGACAGAAGGTAGGTACATGTAGGTAGTCTAGACTACAGAGGACAGGATTGTACACAGCGTAAGTGTTAAGATTGACAGAAGGTAGGTACATGTAGGTAGTCTAGACTACAGAGGACTGGATTGTACACAGCGTAAGTGTTAAGATTGACAGAAGGTAGGTACATGTAGGTCGTCTAGACTACAGAGGACTGGATTGTACAAAGCGTAAGTGTTAAGATTGACAGAAGGTAGGTACATGTAGGTAGTATAGACTACAGAGGACTGGATTGTACACAGCGTAAGTGTTAAGATTGACAAAAGGTAGGTACATGTAGGTAACAGGGGACTGGATTGTACACAGCGTAAGTGTTAAGATTGACAAAAGGTATGTACATGTAGGCAGTCTAGACTACAGAGGACTGGATTGTACACAGCGTAAGTGTTAAGATTGACAAAAGGTAGGTACATGTAGGCAGTCTAGACTACAGGGGACTGGATTGTACACAGCGTAAGTGTTAAGATTGACAAAAGGTATGTACATGTAGGCAGTCTAGACTACAGAGGACTGGATTGTACACAGCATAAGTGTTAAGATTGACAGGAGGTAGGTACATGTAGGCAGTCTAGACTACAGAGGACTGGATTGTACACAGCGTAAGTGTTAAGATTGACAGAAGGTAGGTACATGTAGGTAGTCTAGACTACAGAGGACTGGATTGTACACAGCGTAAGTGATAAGATTGACAGAAGGTAGGTACTTGTAGGTAGTCTAGACTACAGAGGACTGGATTGTACACAGCGTAAGTGATAAGATTGACAGAAGGTAGGTACCTGTAGGTAGTCTAGACTACAGAGGACTGGATTGAACACAGCGTAAGTGTTAAGATTGACAGAAGGTAGGTACATGTAGGTAGTCTAGACTACAGAGGACTGGATTGTACACAGCGTAAGTGTTAAGATTGACAAAAGGTATGTACATGTAGGCAGTCTAGACTACAGAGGACTGGATTATACACAGCGTAAGTGTTAAGATTGACAGAAGGTAGGTACATGTAGGTAGTCTAGACTACAGAGGACTGGATTGTACACAGCGTAAGTGTTAAGATTGACAAAAGGTATGTACATGTAGGCAGTCTAGACTACAGAGGACTGGATTGTACACAGCGTAAGTGTTAAGATTGACAGAAGGTAGGTACATGTAGGCAGTCTAGACTACAGAGGACTGGATTGTACACAGCGTAAGTGATAAGATTGACAGAAGGTAGGTACTTGTAGGTAGTCTAGACTACAGAGGACTGGATTGTACACAGCGTAAGTGATAAGATTGACAGAAGGTAGGTACATGTAGGTAGTATAGACTACAGAGGACTGGATTGTACACAGCGTAAGTGTTAAGATTGACAGAAGGTAGGTACATGTAGGTAGTCTAGACTACAGAGGACTGGATTGTACACAGCGTAAGTGATAAGATTGACAGAAGGTAGGTACTTGTAGGTAGTCTAGACTACAGAGGACTGGATTGTACACAGCGTAAGTGATAAGATTGACAGAAGGTAGGTACATGTAGGTAGTATAGACTACAGAGGACTGGATTGTACACAGCGTAAGTGTTAAGATTGACAGAAGGTAGGTACATGTAGGTAGTCTAGACTACAGAGGACTGGATTGTACACAGCGTAAGTGTTAAGATTGACAGAAGGTAGGTACATGTAGGTAGTATAGACTACAGAGGACTGGATTGTACACAGCGTAAGTGTTAAGATTGACAGAAGGTAGGTACATGTAGGTAGTCTAGACGACTACAGAGGACTGGATTGTACACAGCGTAAGTGTTAAGATTGACAGAAGGTAGGTACATGTAGGTAGTCTAGACTACAGAGGACTGGATTGTACACAGCGTAAGTGTTAAGATTGACAGAAGGTAGGTACATGTAGGTAGTCTAGACTACAGAGGACTGGATTGTACACAGCGTAAGTGTTAAGATTGACAGAAGGTAGGTACATGTAGGTAGTCTAGACTACAGAGGACTGGATTGTACACAGCGTAAGTGTTAAGATTGACAGAAGGTAGGTACTTGTAGGTAGTATAGACTACAGAGGACTGGATTGTACACAGCGTAAGTGATAAGATTGACAGAAGGTAGGTACTTGTAGGTAGTCTAGACTACAGAGGACTGGATTGTACACAGCGTAAGTGTTAAGATTGACAGAAGGTAGGTACTTGTAGGTAGTCTAGACTACAGAGGACTGGATTGTACACAGCGTAAGTGTTAAGATTGACAGAAGGTAGGTACATGTAGGTAGTCTAGACTACAGAGGACTGGATTGTACACGGCGTAAGTATTAAGATTGACAGAAGGTAGGTACATGTAGGTAGTCTAGACTACAGAGGACTGGATTGTACACAGCGTAAGTGTTAAGATTGACAGAAGGTAGGTACATGTAGGTAGTCTAGACTACAGAGGACTGGATTGTACACAGCGTAAGTGTTAAGATTGACAGAAGGTAGGTACATGTAGGTAGTCTAGACTACAGAGGACTGGATTGTACACAGCGTAAGTGTTAAGATTGACAGAAGGTAGGTACATGTAGGTAGTCTAGACTACAGAGGACAGGATTGTACACAGCGTAAGTGTTAAGATTGACAGAAGGTAGGTACATGTAGGTAGTCTAGACTACAGAGGACTGGATTGTACACAGCGTAAGTGTTAAGATTGACAGAAGGTAGGTACATGTAGGTCGTCTAGACTACAGAGGACTGGATTGTACAAAGCGTAAGTGTTAAGATTGACAGAAGGTAGGTACATGTAGGTAGTATAGACTACAGAGGACTGGATTGTACACAGCGTAAGTGTTAAGATTGACAAAAGGTAGGTACATGTAGGTAACAGGGGACTGGATTGTACACAGCGTAAGTGTTAAGATTGACAAAAGGTATGTACATGTAGGCAGTCTAGACTACAGAGGACTGGATTGTACACAGCGTAAGTGTTAAGATTGACAAAAGGTAGGTACATGTAGGCAGTCTAGACTACAGGGGACTGGATTGTACACAGCGTAAGTGTTAAGATTGACAAAAGGTATGTACATGTAGGCAGTCTAGACTACAGAGGACTGGATTGTACACAGCATAAGTGTTAAGATTGACAGGAGGTAGGTACATGTAGGCAGTCTAGACTACAGAGGACTGGATTGTACACAGCGTAAGTGTTAAGATTGACAGAAGGTAGGTACATGTAGGTAGTCTAGACTACAGAGGACTGGATTGTACACAGCGTAAGTGATAAGATTGACAGAAGGTAGGTACTTGTAGGTAGTCTAGACTACAGAGGACTGGATTGTACACAGCGTAAGTGATAAGATTGACAGAAGGTAGGTACCTGTAGGTAGTCTAGACTACAGAGGACTGGATTGAACACAGCGTAAGTGTTAAGATTGACAGAAGGTAGGTACATGTAGGTAGTCTAGACTACAGAGGACTGGATTGTACACAGCGTAAGTGTTAAGATTGACAAAAGGTATGTACATGTAGGCAGTCTAGACTACAGAGGACTGGATTATACACAGCGTAAGTGTTAAGATTGACAGAAGGTAGGTACATGTAGGTAGTCTAGACTACAGAGGACTGGATTGTACACAGCGTAAGTGTTAAGATTGACAAAAGGTATGTACATGTAGGCAGTCTAGACTACAGAGGACTGGATTGTACACAGCGTAAGTGTTAAGATTGACAGAAGGTAGGTACATGTAGGCAGTCTAGACTACAGAGGACTGGATTGTACACAGCGTAAGTGATAAGATTGACAGAAGGTAGGTACTTGTAGGTAGTCTAGACTACAGAGGACTGGATTGTACACAGCGTAAGTGTTAAGATTGACAGAAGGTAGGTACATGTAGGTAGTATAGACTACAGAGGACTGGATTGTACACAGCGTAAGTGTTAAGATTGACAGAAGGTAGGTACATGTAGGTAGTCTAGACTACAGAGGACTGGATTGTACACAGCGTAAGTGATAAGATTGACAGAAGGTAGGTACTTGTAGGTAGTCTAGACTACAGAGGACTGGATTGTACACAGCGTAAGTGATAAGATTGACAGAAGGTAGGTACATGTAGGTAGTATAGACTACAGAGGACTGGATTGTACACAGCGTAAGTGATAAGATTGACAGAAGGTAGGTACCTGTAGGTAGTCTAGACTACAGAAGACTGGATTGTACACAGCGTAAGTGTTAAGATTGACAAAAGGTAGGTACATGTAGGTAGTATAGACTACAGAGGACTGGATTGTACACAGCGTAAGTGATAAGATTGACAGAAGGTAGGTACATGTAGGTAGTCTAGACTACAGAGGACTGGATTGAACACAGCGTAAGTGTTAAGATTGACAGAAGGTAGGTACATGTAGGTAGTCTAGACTACAGAGGACTGGATTGTACACAGCGTAAGTGTTAAGATTGACAGAAGGTAGGTACATGTAGGTAGGCTAGACTACAGAAGACTGGATTGTACACAGCGTAAGTGATAAGATTGACAGAAGGTAGGTACATGTAGGTAGTATAGACTACAGAGGACTGGATTGTACACAGCGTAAGTGTTAAGATTGACAAAAGGTAGGTACATGTAGGTAGTCTAGACTACAGAAGACTGGATTGTACACAGCGTAAGTGTTAAGATTGACAGAAGGTAGGTACATGTAGGTAGTCTAGACTACAGAGGACTGGATTGTACACAGCGTAAGTGTTAAGATTGACAGAAGGTAGGTACATGTAGGTAGTCTAGACTACAGAGGACTGGATTGTACACAGCGTAAGTGTTAAGATTGACAGAAGGTAGGTACATGTAGGTAGTCTAGACTACAGAGGACTGGATTGTACACAGCGTAAGTGTTAAGATTGACAGAAGGTAGGTACATGTAGGTAGTCTAGACTACAGAGGACTGGATTGTACACAGCGTAAGTGTTAAGATTGACAGAAGGTAGGTACATGTAGGTAGTCTAGACTACAGAGGACTGGATTGTACACAGCGTAAGTGTTAAGATTGACAGAAGGTAGGTACATGTAGGTAGTCTAGACTACAGAGGACTGGATTGTACACAGCGTAAGTGTTAAGATTGACAGAAGGTAGGTACATGTAGGTAGTCTAGACTACAGAGCACTTGATTGTACACAGCGTAAGTGTTAAGATTGACAGAAGGTAGGTACATGTAGGTAGTCTAGGCTACAGAGGACTGGATTGTACACAGCGTAAGTGTAAAGATTGACAGAAGGTAGGTACATGTAGGTAGTCTAGGCTACAGGGGACTGGATTGTACACAGCGTAAGTGATAAGATTGACAGAAGGTAGGTACATGTAGGTAGTCTAGACTACAGAGGACTGGATTGTACACAGCGTAAGTGTTAAGATTGACAGAAGGTAGGTACATGTAGGTAGTCTAGACTACAGAGGACTGGATTGTACACAGCGTAAGTGTTAAGATTGACAGAAGGTAGGTACATGTAGGTAGTCTAGACTACAGAGGACTGGATTGTACACAGCGTAAGTGTTAAGATTGACAAAAGGTATGTACATGTAGGCAGTCTAGACTACAGAGGACTGGATTGTACACAGCGTAAGTGTTAAGATTGACAAAAGGTATGTACATGTAGGCAGTCTAGACTACAGAGGACTGGATTATACACAGCGTAAGTGATAAGATTGACAGAAGGTAGGTACATGTAGGCAGTCTAGACTACAGAGGACTGGATTGTACACAGCGTAAGTGTTAAGATTGACAGAAGGTATGTACATGTAGGTAGTCTAGACTACAGAGGACTGGATTGTACACAGCGTAAGTGATAAGATTGACAGAAGGTAGGTACATGTAGGCAGTCTAGACTACAGAGGACTGGATTGTACACAGCGTAAGTGATAAGATTGACAGAAGGTAGGTACATGTAGGTAGTCTAGACTACAGAGGACTGGATTGTACACAGCGTAAGTGTTAAGATTGACAGAAGGTAGGTACATGTAGGTAGTCTAGACTACAGAGGACTGGATTGTACACAGCGTAAGTGTTAAGATTGACAGAAGGTAGGTACATGTAGGTAGTCTAGACTTGAGAGCTTCATATAAGCTACATGCACGACGACCTCATTATATTTCAATACGTTCTACCAGACATTCATAAATAGTACATTTTGCTTGAAAACATTAGTCAATTTACAAGACCATGCTTAAAATATCTGTTTGATCTTACATCTAAGTTAATATTTCACTAGTAATGACCCAAGTTTCATACATGTAGCTTGAATACGTTCAAACTAATATCCCTTCTTTCGGTGTATTAGAATTTAAGCATCTATGTGTCCAGGCTTCTCAAAAGTTTATAAAAGCTAAAATGCCACCTTTACGTTCGAAAAAACAGAATGAAGAGCGTCATGTAAGCTACATGTATTATACATTATACATACACTATATTTCAATACGTTCTACCAGACATTCATAAATAGTACATTTTGCTTTAAAACATTAGTCGAATTACAATACCATGTTTACAATATCTGCTTGATCTTACATCTAAGTCAATGTTTCACTACTAATGACACCAGTTCCGTACATGTAGCTTGAATACGTTCAAACCAATATCCGTATTATCAACTTGTTTCAGTGTATTAGAATTTAATCATCTATGTGTCCGGACTTCTCAAGAGTTTATAAAAACGACAATGCCACCTTTCGTTTGAAATGAAAGAATAATAAATCAAATAAGTCTGAAGCATTTTCCTATCATTTGAAAAGTATATTACCTGTTTATAAATGAAGTCATGAGTAAGATCCAAAGTTGAAAACGAGACATTCAAATCTTTATGAAAAAAAGTAGCAGTTTATTCCAACAGATAGTTTCTGAAACAATACACGATCTGATTGTATTGAATGTCGCCAATATACACTCAATGTACATACAACACAAAGGCCCCACCTATATGAAGTCTCTATAAAGACATTCGACAGCGCTTTTGACAAAGAAGAAACACCAGGGCCTCCTTTCATAAAGCAATTTTATTAAGGTTGACCAAACCGTCCATTCTCTACCATTGCACTAGGTTACATAAGGGATTTACGATAACCTAAGAGCCTTTTCCTAGTTCCTAGGTAATATATTATATTGACTTGTAATTTGCAATAGTTTGATACGAAATAGTTCAATTGTGAAATAGCTCAAAATCAAAATAGCATATCATATGTCTCTATTTCACACTATTGTTCCTACTCCAAGAGCTAGATACATGAAAACCCTGAAAGAATGATTCTTTGTTAAGTAGCTAAAAATGTCAAAAAGCCTTCATTTGTCTATAGTTAAAACTGTTATTCTTACTCCAAGAGCTAGCTAAGAGATCATGACACTGAAAGTATTGTCCAATTGTCAAATAGCTAAAAATGTAAAATAGCCGTTCATATTACTCTGTTCTTCCTGCATGTACTTCAAGAGCTGTTATTGCTGCTACTTGTCACTTCTCGCGACCTGGTGCCGTGACTTGGTAGTGATTTTGAAGTGACTTGGTAGTGACTTGGTAGTGATTTGGTAGTGACTTGGTAGTGACTTGGTAGTGATTTGGTAGTGACTTGGTAGTGACTTGGTAGTGACTTGGTAGTGACTTGGTAGTGACTTGGTAGTGACTTGGTAGTGATTTGATAGTGACTTGGTAGTGATTTGGTAGTGATTTGGTAGTGACTTGGTAGTGATTTGGTAGTGACTTGGTAGTGACTTGGTAGTGATGTGGTAGTGACTTGGTAGTGACTTGGTAGTCCAGACATTATAAAAGGGTCATGTCATATCCTTGACTTTGGTATATCTAAACACGAAAAGTGTCATGAATGTTTTTTATTAGTGGGTTCCCCTCTTTCCTAGAATGTGAGACCGGCTCTTATGGATCTGCCTGTAGCTTGTCCTGCAGTGCTCGAGAGTGTTCTGATGCTTTATCTCCTTGTGATCACATGACTGGTCAGTGTGTTGGAGGATGCAAACCTGGATACAGGGACACAGATTGTGGACAGAGTAAGTGTCAGATACAGATTCGTGTTGTCTAATTTAGAAGTAATATTGTATTTGAATTGTAGTACTTAGTCCATATATGCAACAAAGTTTGTTGTTGATAACATACCATGACATGTTATTCTTTTGACAGAATGCATCACTGGCAATTACGGATTCAACTGTTCCAAGTCCTGCATTAATCGACACTGTGTGACGTCATCATATGAGTGTGACCATCAAAGTGGACAGTGTCCAGACGGGTGTAAGCTTGGATGGAGAGGACTGGACTGTACAAGTCGTGAGTTGCAGATTGCATGAAATTATTTCACATATATATGCTGACGTTAAGATTTAACCAACATTGAGAGTCAATAGATACCACTTCTTCCTTCGCAAAGCTTAAACCCCCAGTTTCCGAACTGTCAGTTTTATGCCTTGCTGCGGAGCCTTGAATTTTGATGTGATGTGATGATATCAGCGCCCCTACAGGCGATTAAAGCAAACTTCAGTTACTTTCTGATTTGACTTTTGCTTTGTCTCACAGTAAGCTAAAGAGCAAGCACAGGCAATTCAAGGGTCTGCAGCAAGACATAAAACTGACAGTTCTGGTAGCGCTTTAGGCTTAGGGTACGAAGATGTAGATAGCATAACAACTTGTGCTTTCTGCACAAACGACCTTAACTACAACGAACGTAATTAACTAATGTTTACAAAGTGTATTAATTGGTAAACCGTCGTCAAATCAGAGTTGTGTAAAATTGACTTTTAGGGTGTCCTGCTGGTACATTTGGATCTGACTGCACGTCCTGCAGTACACGTCACTGTCAGGGAGAGTCGGACTGTCCTGCAGATGGAACCTGTTCTCAGGGATGTCAGGACGGATGGACCGAAAACACTTGCACACAAGGTCAGGGTTGAAGTTATTATTATGCCTCAAATGTCATAAAACCTGTTGCTATGTTTTTACCGGCTTTTGCAAGTTTGAAGTTATTGCACTGGTGAGATGAGATAAACAGATGGGTAAATACTGCAAGAAGTATATTTTAAATCATAAGATTGACAGCACCACGGTACGGTGTTTGTGAAGATGTCCCATCACTGAGAGCACAAGGTGATGTGAGAAAACCAATGTTGTGTTACGAGACGTGTGAGCAGTTGTTGCATTCTTCGTTTTTAACTTTTTGAACAGAAACCACATCATCATCAATAGTAAATATTTCTATAAATAACAGTACAACCGGCTAGTGTTTTGATCATGATGACCTGTTTCAGAGTGCCCGAGAGGATTCTATGGTCCCGGATGTAACAAAGCTTGTGGTAACTGTTCCTATGGTCCCTTCTGTGATCACGTGACCGGAAACTGTGTAGGAGGCTGTAAAGCAGGGTGGAGAACCAGTAAATGTGATGAAGGTAAACTGTTAAAATGAACACATTTATATAATAACTTTTACTTTGAGGGAAAGACATGTCAAATTGGTCGCCTATCAACATGGGACTGTCCGACATATTCATTCAAGCAAACGTAAATTTTCACATTCATCATAAAACTGTCGCGAATTATTACTAATAATCAATTATTAGTAATTGAAGAAACTCCAAACTTTGCCGAGGAGTTTGACACGATGACATATTCTCATGTTTTCGAGTTAGTTATCATATCTCTTATTTACTTTTATTTTGATGGATCAAGTGGAAAAGTACAAATGTATTTCGTATGCCATTGATTATCTTCTCATCTACTCAGGATGCGCGGCTCCTTAAAGTTCCATGCCTGTGCTTTCCTTAAGAATAGCTTATCATTTTACTGTTGCAATTTCTCTCTCAAAATATTTATATATGATGAACTACTCGTCAGTCTTAATACACTAATACATTTAATAGGTGTCACTAGAATCTTATAACACGACACATATGACGTAACATTGAGCTATGAGATTGACAGGTCGAACGGCTGCTCTTTCATTTTGCGCTGCATTGAATATTGAATATTGAAAAGTTTCTTTCCTACTAAAACACTTTTACTGACGTGTAACTTTTCGATATGTTAAGACCGTTCATCTACACCACTCAACTGTATGTAAGATTAACCAACGTAAAGTAAATAGAGAGTATTATATGGGTACTTTTATATTACATTCGGTATCAGCCCGAGAGCTTTAGCTCGAGGCTAGGGCTGCTATTGGTCGAGGGCTGATACCGAATGTGATATGAAAATACCCATATCATACTATTTTAATCATATATACTTACCAAAAAAAATAAAAAAATATTTGTAACATTTTTAAACATTGACAGTTCGAACGGTTTTCTTGAATCTTGAATATTGAATACTGTGTATAAGATCTAGAAACCATCAGTTTCTTTCCTGGCCCTATTAAAACACATTTACTGACGTGCAACTTGTATGTTAGATTAACTAACTTTTGTAAGAAAAACTTTTATTCCAATTACCCTTATGAAAATACCCCACATATCCTTGCACGCTTAGGTAAGGAAAATAAGTATAACTAAGAGAGTTCACCTATTTAATTGAGTTCTGCTCATCTTTGTAGTGTTGTTCACCAACCTGGTTCCTGGGCCCTGTTCCGCGTGCGCAGGGCCCGGTAACCAGGTTAAATGATGTCACCGCACATTGATGTCTCTTTTGCCCTTTTTACATGCGCACTTTACTCCTGAGAGTATAATTACTACTAGGAGTATTTTTGCTCCTAGGAGTAAAAGTATATTTACTTTACGTTCCATTGGAATTTAAGGACCCTTAAGTTTATCATGATTTGCTTACAGTAGAAATATATTTTTCATAGAAAACTCAATGTGTGAAATGCAAATCTTGAGGTAGAGAAGAATTTAACACAATTTTACCATAGATTTTGTTTGGTCAATCAACTTCTAGTGTAAAAGGAGTGAGCGCAGCTGGTTTTCGGTTTAAAAGAATGACACCAACAAAAAAAACACATTTCCTTCATTAGGAAACATGCTCTCGACAAGGTAAAAAGAATAATCTTGAATGCAAGTTATTATTGATGAAAACACAATAGTAGTGTTTAAAAACTATATAAATGCAAGTCATTTACCTCAACCTAATCATTCAACTATGCTAATACTATAGAAAATGATACGCACAGGAGTAAAAGTAAATATACTTTTACTTTACCTCTAGGGGTGGAGTATTTAACTCCTAGGAGTAAATAAACTCCTGTAAGTAAATCTGTTTTGGGCTGTTTACATGGTACGTTTACTCCCTGTAAGTATATTTACTCCTAGGAGTAAACGTGCGCATGTAAAAAGGGCTTTTGTTTTAGTTCCTCAGTACTCAGTTCCTCAAGCAATTACTTCAACATAGATTATACTGAAATTTTGAATGTCAATTGCGTTTTATCTTTATCAGTCTGCAGTGACGGTACCTACGGTCCAGACTGTACAGAGAAGTGTGGTGAGTGTGATGGTGTCTGTGACAGTGTGGATGGGAGGTGTCCTGCTGGATGTCTGGACGGATTCTGTGGAACAATGTGTGACGTGGCTCTAGCAGAAGGTGAGATTATCAAAACCTTGCACACTAATCATTTATTTCTATAACTGAAAATCATTATTCACATTTTTCTATTTCTCAATATAAGAATTATTATTTCACATTAAAGTCTAATTTCTTTCAGGCCCGTAGCACCAATTTAGGTTGTTGGGTGTCAAGATATCAGTTGTTTTTTGGTATAACACCGTTAACTTTATTTCATAGGGCACTGTCCTAAATAGCACCGTATGTAATAAAATTGCTACTAGAATACACACGTGTTTCTAAAAAAGAATATTATAAATATTTGACATTTCTACACAAACAGGCAAAACTGGAGAAAAGGGGAATATCTTGTTTCCTTCAGACCTGTAGCACCGATTTCGGCAGTTAAGACTCGAACTTTTCGATGTTATAGATCAGCATATGGGTGATTCCCTCCATATGTGAGGGTGCTCCAACCAACGATATTCTATATAAGCTCACAGAGGGTCGGGGGAGGAGAAAGTAGAGGGGTGAGGTATTTCATTTACTTGGCTCAGGGGGAGGGGGTAGGGGTAGGGCAGTGGTTAGGAGCAGTTGCAGAAGCAAAATTCGTTACTGTAACTGTCTATTTACTTTTTAAGCAGATTTGATGTGCAGACTCCTTGACAAATGGCGATTCTATATTGTGGATTTCGTGACCCCATGACCCCACTTTTTTACTCTTTTAGCTGATCGATTGGCATGGCATGATGTCTGGCGTCCATCCGTCCATCCCTTCGTAAACTTGTTCCTTTCCACATTTTTCCCAGGAGCTTATAATGCCTAGAAAGCTGAAACTTACAGATTCCTTGACTAGTGAGGATTATAATTATTAACTTTGGCAGCCCTTTGACCCCTAAAAAGACCACATGGACCAGGCCCTTAAACCTATTTTCATCTTTTTTTTCCCAGAAGCATAAGGCCTAGAAAACAGAACTTTGTGTACAGACTACTTGACTAGTGAGGACTATAATTTACAGCTTTGGTGTCCTTGTGACCCCTAATAAGTGCCACAGGGTCAAGATCCTTAAAACCTATTTTTCATCTTCTTCCCCAGAAGCAGAAAGCCTAGAAAACTTAACTTTGTGTACAGACTCATTGACTCTTGATTATAATGTACTGCTATGGTGATCCTGTGGCCCATTAAAAAAGGCTTGGTGAAGCATTGGATCCTATACCGGAAATTATCAGTTGCAGATTGAGAAGCCTTGTTACTCAAATTAGGGTTGTCACTTTCTAAAATGTACATTTCATGACCATGTGGCCCCAACAAAGGGGGAAACACATTTTCCACAGCCTAAAGCAAAATTGAATCTGAAACCTGATGAGCTACCGTGCCAATTGCTCAATTTTCTACGGATACTTTCCCGATGATTATTTACACATTATTAGCCTGAAACATCATCTCCTATGTTTGAAGTAAACGGTTTTTTTTCAATATAGGATATAAAGAATGAGTTATATGACAATTTGACACTTGATTTCTCCCATCAGGACACATCAACGGAAAAGAGCCTGTGTGTTTCGGTGTAGCATCACTTGTGGGAGCTGTTGTTGGAAGTATCTTACTGGTTGTTCTGCTTGGTGTTGGAATACACATCTGTCTCATCAGACAGGGACGGTGAGCTAACTGTCTAGATATATATATAAATTCAACTGCGTACCTTAAGTTTGTTCACTTACCTGCCTATCTAGTATAAATGTCATGTGATTTGTAATGTCTTTCAGGCATCCTAGCACTGCAAAGTTTCACAACAAAGGTTGGGATTCATTTTGTGTTAACGTACTCGTATGTCGTCACAAACATTTAGCTGTAATAACTTTGGCAGGACATTGAAGTGACCAGAGGTCAAAATTTCGAAAATACTATTTAGGAGATAAACCTAGTGTGTTTGAAAATCAGAAATATGTTATACTGGATTGATAGCGAGTAAATTTTAAATTGAAACCGAACCCGCAGAGGACGTTCAATCCAAAATTGATCACGTTTGATTTTCCAGGAGAACCAATCAGAATCTAGTATTCATTACATTCATGGTAGAATGTTTATTTTTCTCTAAAAAGTCCTTCATAAGTAATCAACTTTGGGCAAACATCCTATTTGTTCCTTTGCACGAAATCAATATAATGATGCCGATTATTTTCATTGGGAGTAAATATGGAAATTTAAATCGAAAATTAATAAAATAGACATTTTATACATATGACCCCGACTGTTTATTTTGGACACCAGGGACCAAACAATCCCAGAATATGATTTGAGGTTATTTAACATATGGACAACTGGTGATCCCTTGTCATCGCTGCTGGAGTTATTTGATTGACGTCCAAACAAAACTGAACTTACATGATGTTTGTACTAAGATACACTAGCATGTGAACAAACTTAAGGTACGCAGCTGTATATGTTGTTCTATGAAGAGGGGCCTTATAAATAGCTGGATGGAACTGTATTTTCTTATTTTGTTTTTAAAAAAATATTTCAGCGTGAAGTAAGATGTTTTAAATGTTTCTGATTGAAGTGTATTTTACTTCTGTAAGAGGCATTTAAAAAGAAACCATGTATGCATTTTGCTGAATAGTGATTTGGTTTTGAAGTGGGGTGGAGTTTTAAACGTCGTGGGGTTATTTGTTAAAATAATTTCGTGTTTTAGACTGCAATGGATTAAGAGGCTTGAAGACGGGAAACGAGCACAGGAGTCACGTGACCACACTCAGATGAGCAACATGACTCCGCGACCTGCTGACGTGTCTGAGCATGCGCAGTCAAGCCATCACGTCTACAACAACGATTACGCTGTACTTGATTCAAACACAATAAGAGGGAATAAAGATTATGACGTAATCCAACCAAAACATTACCAAAACCTTTAAAACAACAGTTCCTCATTGGCAACATATACAATTGCAACTGTCATGTAAATAATGCAACTACAGTGGTCATCATAAACCTTGGCTACTGATAACCTTCTCGTGTATGATGACTAATGTACATCCAAGGACCAAGGTGCCCTATCTGAGACTTTACAACAGAACTTGGGAATACAGGCAACGCCGGATATAGTGAGAAGCCTTCAGTGAACAGGGTTGATGGCACTGTTTGTAGTTATACTTTGCTAGTACACGCCAGTCGAACTTGGTAGCTGTCTGATATTTTAATTCAAGTAAAGACAAAATGTGATCTTGACAATAAGTACGCCAGGAAGAAACTTTTGTGTTGCATTTGATGGGTAAAGTGTCCAGCCCACGGTGTAGCATGATGAAAGTCTGTGAAATGCATCGAGGCACGAGTCGTAAATGATGAGTATCCGTCGTTTACCCATTCTTTCCATGTATTGTTCGTTTCCTACCATGTAAATTCCCCAAGGTGGGGCCTTCTTACTACTTACTTCTTACTGTGGATGAGTTGGAGAAAAGTTGGATTAGATGAATACTTGATCACGATCTGTTGCCTTTGCTTCAGCATGATGTTTGTCAAACTTATTCTTTTTCGATTTCATGAAAACAAATTAATACAAAAGCTGGTTTCACACTTGCAGATAACTATATAATCCAAAACGTCAACTCCAAACGATGATACAGCTGTGCAGCTGCTGAACAAAAGTATATTAATCTCCCTATATAAACTCACAAGTTATTTTGAATTGGCACCATTTCGTATCAATTCATTTTATTATTAAACCTTCAAAGGATCACATTAATACCATACATGTAAGTTACAAATATATTACAAAGACGATTCCGTAATAGGCATTTACTGGATCCAAATAAAAGTTTTTCATATTTCTGAAAAAAAAAATGTCAATTGATCATTATTCGCCAAAATTATAGGAAAAAAGTTCATATAGCAAACAGAAATGAGACAAATTTATCATGTTTTGTTAGAAAACGTATTTGACAGTTAAACATTTTGCTCACGTATTTTAATTAAGTGTTTTCATTTTTTACCCCAGTGTTTCATAAATCTTTCAAAACAATGTACTAGAATGAATATGATGATTTAAATATGTATTTGAAATATTAGATTTGTTCTTCTACTCCAATTCTCATAAAATGTTTGGTAGAATTGTTGAAGTCGATAATAAACAATCTAATAAATCTATACTTATGTAGCAAAAACTGTAGTTCTGCAGCTACGATTTGTGCTACACCATGTCCTAATTCAAGTCAAAGAAAAAGATAGACTCATTTCAAATTATGTTTGACCCAACTGTTGTTTCTTGTTTCAATTCTCTCTCTTAAACTCTATGGTTTATTCAAGATGATGATCATACACACATTGTTCATTCTTACATCATCCCTTACACAGAGAGGATAAGATAATTCCAATAATTACCAGCCAGTACATGACTTATCATGTAATACTTGAACTTATGTTGCAAGTTCAGTAAATACTATAGTTCTGCAGCTACGATTCGTGCTAATCAAGGCCATGAATGAACCATGTTCTCATTTATGTCAGGTAAAAAGATTGACTCATTTCAAATTATTTCTAACCCTACTGTTTCTCTTTTTTAAATAAACTGACAATACTTAACTTCCAATTCTCTCTCTTAATCTTTATGGTTTATTCAATATGATGATGCTACATACATTCTTCATCCTTACATCATCCCTTACATAGGGAGGAAGAGGGCGCCTTCCAATAACTACCAACCAGAACATGACTTATCTTGTGAGGTAACTCATATCAATAACTTACACAGGGAGGAAGAGGGCGCCTTCCAATAACTACCAACCAGAACATGACTTATCTTGTGAGGTAACTCATATCAATAACTTACACAGGGAGGAAGAGGGCGCCTTCCAATAACTACCAACCAGAACATGACTTATCTTGTGAGGTAACTCATACCAATAACTTACACCTACATAGGATATGATTTCAGAATTACCCTAATGAAGCCACGAATGAACCATGTTATAATTGATGACAAGATGTATCCATTGCAGATTCACTATAAACCCTACTGTTTCTCCTGGTTTATTATCAGATAAACTAACCACACTTGATAGTGGCGCACATTTTGATTCTCTCTCTTGAACTTTATGGTGTTTTCATGGTGATCATGTTGCTTCAAATTACTCACTATTACCTACATCTTTTACATACTTTTGTATCAGTATATCCCCCCCATTTATAAGGACGCAGAGGGCGGGTTCTTTACTTAAGGCTACTCATATCAATAACTTTCACCTTCAAATTCAGCATACTTTATTTCTTTTTTTAAACATCCATTATGTCTTCATTATTTGTATGTATGTATCTTAACTGCTTTATACATTGCATCAATGTTGTGCAAAGATTATCAAGCAAATGTATTTGTCAAAGTAATATCACTTTTGGCGCTATTATTATCAATAAAACTCTTAGTATCCATATGAACCTTCATAAAAACTCTGCTATATTAACAGGAGTTTCTGAACGTTCTTGTGCTTGTAGGATATCGGAATGCGGGGAAAACTTGCTACTGCCCCTTTAAAACTATCATCAAGTGTCTTCATGGATGGGGTCATTAACTTTGTGACGTCACAGTTTAGAGAAGTCTGTTCCTAGTGATATCAATACCTCGTGATATCACTGACTGATGGTGTCATTGTATTATGACGATTTGATTGTAGGGATATTTTACAATGTAGATATTGCTAGAAGATATGATAATCGTTTGATCGCTTCATGTACTGATAGCCGCGTATGGATGATCACCCGATACGATTGTAGTCAAGGCATTCGAAGCACAAGTATGACAAAATAGTCAGCCTTCCGAACCCTCAGTAGACGTCATACATGGCACACAGGTGACGCAGTCAGGCAACGATACCTTACTGTGTGACTCTATTAGAGAAGTGTGCTATAGTACAAGCAAGCCTTTGCCAGATGCCCTTGATTTTGTAACCTGGCTTCATTTTTTTTCGAATTAAATTGATTAAATCTAGGTAAATAAAATTCTAGTTTTTACCGAACCGTTGCGTAGCCTACATGCGTTGAAGTCTCTTTTTTTATCGCTTAAGCCGGTGCGTGTCAATTATTTAACTGGATTAAAATATAGAAAAGATTAAAATCCCAAACTCCATTTCATATCCTGCACATTCCGTTAATATGTTCAAAGTATACTCATCCTTATTTAGTGCATATACTACTATACAGAAAGTACGTTATGTAGTGCAAATGCTACTATATATAAGGGACATGATAAGTTCAGATTAACCATCATGCAGTTTGGCGAACTCTCCTTTCGTGGAGGTAAATTACTAATTAGGCTCAATTTCAAAATGGAGGCTCGCAAGGTTTGCAGGGTGGAATCAATATGGAAATGATCTGAATCTTCATCGTGGACGACGTCACATGCTGGTGATTCATAGAAAAGAAGTCCTCTTGCACTCAGGGATGAGTGTGGATACGCGTGGTGCAGGTAAAGGCGCGAAACTGACTAAAATCAAACAAAAATGTTGAATGAAAATGCTGAATCATGGAATCATACTGCATGCAGCAAAATTGTATTGCAAATGCCCGTTTTGTTGTAAAAAAAATGGTCGACTTGAATTATTCAGGTGATTGAGGAATACTAGAGGGACAATATTAACAAAATTAAGCATGCTGTACTAGTCATTGTAATAGTCGTATTCCTGTTAAATGTGTCAAAATAATGCCTTATATTTATTGTTTTGTGATTTTAATTTCCCTAAAAAACTACCGAATACAAGCCCATGTTTCCGAATAAAAGCCCGGTCTTCTATTTAGCCCCAAAGTTCAGTTGTCAAAAACCCTATTTTCCGTATAGAAGCCCTGGGCTTGCTTTCGGAAAACCCCGGTAGTATTAAAACAATTTATTAAAATTTAAAAAAATAGTGGCCAATAGGGATGTCACAATACAGACTCTTCGCGATATGATACATATAACGATACTGAGGCCACTATACAATACATATCCCAACACACTAAATGCAACGTTTCGGTGAGATACAAATTGAGGCATAAAACTTTTATATTTCTAAAGAGAATTATCTGAGTAGTCAGCATTAAAACACAAAATTAAGCCAGTTTTCTTCATGAAATAGTAATTAAATGCTGTATTTAAGCTATCTTAACAAGGATTTTAACCAACTCTTGATTTCTTGATTCGATATTTACAAAAAATGTAACGATATTCATTTAAAATTTGTATGAATTAGTTGACTGTTTCGTGTATTGTATCGTGAACTGTACCACGACCATGCATCGATGCATTGGTGTATCGTGACATCCCTATAATGCTATTGGCCAATACACTGATGTTCAGAGATGTATGAACCTGTTACGTGGTCCCTATTATCGTGGGACTTATTGTTGCACATGAATAGTTCCTTTGATATAAGTACAATCTAAACAATAATTCTTTATTTAAACTGCAGAAATGTTCTTCCCAAATATGTTAAATTTCTATCTATTTATATAAACAGAAGTGTAACTGAATCTAAATTGAATATTAAACATAATATTTGCAAAGCTATAAAAAGTAATTTCGTATAGAAAAAAAATGCCTTGTCACAGTTTTACCAGGTAGCCATTTAAATGAGTAGGCTGAACACCTTAACAAATTGACATATTTTATTATATTTGCAATAAATGTATTTATAATATTCAAGTTACATGGCTTCTGAATTGTTAGATCGTTTAACAAAATTTATCAATTAAAAAATAATTTCTCAATCGATTTCAAACTTATTAATAACCTACTTAATTGAGGCAGAAAGGTATTAATAATTACTCTTCATCAAACATTCTCATTGTTATCTATCAAACTATTCACATACAAAATATAGACACAATCAGATAAATATATTTGAAGATATGATCATAATTTTATTATTGCAGTTTCAGTAAATATTTCATAAATGAATATGTGATTTACAATAAGAAATATTAATTGTAAGCATTGGAGACTACAATAAATTTATATATATATATAGGGTTACAATATACGATAATAGGGTTACCAAAATAATAGGGTCACTAATCATACTGTACAATACAATTATTTTAACACAGTGTCCAAAAACCTGGTTACCCCCATATAGATTTAAGTCATGAATATCATCTCCATTGAGGTCTGGACAGTTTTACCACTCAATGTTCTTGTTTACATCACAGTTTTAAGAAGTTCACCAAATTGGTTACTTTTGTAACCAATTAAACATAGGATTTAAGTTCGACATACTAGAAAGTAATAGAGTAGTCCAAACCATCATGTGTTTTTCAATAAAGTATAGTTTTGCCCTGAAATATTATAACCTTCAGCCCTGTGCTTTAACTATAATAGTTCAGGGCAAAACTATACTTTATTTTAAAACCGATGATGGTTAGGGTTACTCTATTTCTTAAACGCTGACACTAAACTAAATGTTTATATAAAGAAACTTGTTTTGTCACATGTGTTGGTTGAAAACTTCATGTTTCTTAAGCATTTGTCGTGCAATCTTTATATTCATCAATCCCTTTAGACTAAGGAAGTTTGCAGTTGTCCTTACCATGGTCAAAACTGTCCAAACCAAGGTCATTTTGATATATTTAAAATTTCAGATAATTCATTCCAAAATAACTATGGATGGCCAATATAGTTGACAAATATCTCTAAAATGTTTATCAAAGAAACAGATGTCAATACACATTGAAAATAAATTTGTGAAACAAATAAATTGCTTGCAGAAATTGATATATAAATGCACCAGGTGTTACAGATTTACCTGTACTTAAGTGATGTCCAAACCTCAGTCAGTTTGCCTTATAATTTTTGGACAACTTTTGCCATGAGCAGTATTAGAATGTTTATGAACTGTTCTTTTATGATGTGTTATTGTATACCTTAATAGTTATTTATCTTTTTATTTTTTTTCAGAAGCTGAGGCCACAAATAGAGATTTAAGTTGCAGCTTCCTATGAGTAATGGAATTTTTAACGGTTTGTAAACAGATCATACATGATCAGATGAGCCGACAGCCCTTTATTCTGCAATAATGTACAGTTCTATAGGGTACCAGAGATATCAGATACATGATCATTCATGTCAGTAACATACATGGTATTAGAAAAACATACATCATTCTGAAAAATATTGTTAAACAATGTACAGAATTATGCTCTAATCATTTCATCAATGACAAAGTTTTTACAGTTTGAATAGTTTCCAATATGGAACTAGCATAGAGCATATCAATTAGCATTTGTAACCCTCTTGCGGATATTTATCTTGCCAAAACCATTGTTTCTCTGTATATCTATAGCAATCCAATCATATAATGTGCTTTCAGCGATAGTGGCTAACTGGTTTCCCTGGTTTCGTTTCACGTTCTCACGATTTGATTCATTTTATACCGATGAGAGTGCTGTAAGAAAATATATGTTATCTCTCGTTGCACGCTCCTGATAAGTCCTTGACTTTTCTATGAAGTTTTAAGGAAGTCGCAGGTAAATTTTGGGTGTCAGACTGTCAGTGACCTGGGACTTACAGATTTTTTAGCCACTGCAGTGTAGTTGTATTGGTATAGCCAGTACACCCTATGGCCAGATAGATCTAAGAGGCCCATCAAAAGTGTTCATTCAAAAACAGCTATCATTACCAAATTGAACATATTTGAGTAGCAACCTTTGACAAATTATACAATATTTTAATCAGACATTCATATACCTAATCCAAAGAAAATACTGAGGTATGCTTGTTATGTGAACTTTAAAATTGACAGTTACCAATATGAGTAGGGAGATTTCAGAGTTTATTCATATTGTGATTGCCATATTTATGCAATTCATAACATATAAATATATATAACATATGAAATTTTCTTTTTAGTTCTTTTATTTATCAAGACCACATATTTTGGTACTTTAAGTCACACTTATAGAACTTTATAACTGTCATATTCTCTGTATTGTGAATTTAGTTATTCACACTGCTCAGACCGCCTCAGGAAATACTAGGTCTACAAGGGTCTTGTTATCCAGTCCACTCTTTCAAAACACTGTGTAACTAATATCATCATCCTAGGGTAGAAATTGCTTGTGTGAAATAAATTGATGTTTACATGAAATGACGATAATCTAAATATCAGGGATAACTACTTCATTAAAAACCTGTCTGGGTACATTGATTAACGTGTTCCATCACCATATAATGTTGCAAAAGTATAACTGTAGAAATATTTCATCCTGTTTCTTCATTCCCCAGCTATCTTGAAGTGTCGGGGTGACAAACCTGAGGCAAGAAACATGGCATGAATGTCTACACCACCTGGTTTACACGCGAAGTACTCACACCACTATGAAGAAACAAATGGATGTTTCAGGCAGGTTTTCATAACAGAAGACATTTATCAACTGTTAACTTTTTATGAGCTCATCTGGTCTGTAAGGCCCGATGGGCTTATGGCATGGCATGGTGTCCGGCGTCCGTCCGTCCGTCCGTCCGTCCATCCATCCGTCCATCCGTAAACTTTGTGGAATTTCGACTTCTTCTCCAGAACCATAAGGCCTAGAAAACTTAAACTTGGTGTACAGACTCCTTGACTAGTGAGGATTAAAAATTGTAGCTTTGGTGGCCCTGTGGCCCCTAATAAGGGCCACAGGGGCCACGCCCTAAAAAGCTATTTTCATCTTCTTCTCCAGAACCATAAGGCCTAGATAACTGAAACTTTGTGTACAGACTCCTTGACTAGTGAGGATTAAAAATTGTAGCTTTGGTGGCCCTGTGGCCCCTAATAAGGGCCACAGGGGCCACGCCCTAAAAAGCTATTTTCATCTTCTTCTCCAGAACAATAAGGCCTAGAAAGCTGAAACTTTGTGTACAGACTCCTTGACTAGTGAGGATTATAAATTGTAGCTTCGGTGGCCCTGTGACCCTTAATAAGGGCCACAGGGGCCAAGCCCTTAAAACCTATTTTCATCTTCTTCTCCAGAACCATAAAGCCTAGAAAGCTGAAACTTTGTGTACAGACTCCTTGACTAGTGGGGATTATAAATTGAAAATTTGGTGGCCCTGTGACCCCTAATAAGGGCCACAGGGGCCACACCCTAAAAAGCTTTTTTCGTCTTCTCCTCCAGAACATTAAGGCCTAGAAAGCTTAAACATAGTGTACAGACTCCTTGACTAGTGAAGATTAATAATTGTAGATTTTGTGACCCTGTAGCCCCTACTGAGGGGGGAAACACATTGGCCACACCCTAAAGCAAAATCAAATATACAGCCTGATGAGCTACAGAGCCAATGGCTCTATTTTTGCACTGAGTATTGTGCCCCACCTAAACACAAAAAAGAACTGTGGGTTGGCAGGGATTAGGAAGGGCAGGGGCCATGGGCCATTTGCACATTTTCTGAAAAAATGGCCCATTAAAATTTTGAAGTTTACTATTGATATAAGGGCAATGGCCCCTTTAAAATGCAGAAAATTACTAAAAGCCATGAAAATGGCCCATTGTCAAAAGTGTCCTTCCCAATCACTGGGTTGGTAACAGATGTACCTGTTCTCATTTGTGTTCATCTCAAAACTAAATCAATTTTTCACACCGAGACATCTTGCCTTTTAGTTAAATTTGTGAGCAAACAACTGAAATTGAAATACATCATAATCATTTTTCACAAATCATTATTAGCAGTGGATTCAGTGAAGGATTCGAAATAAGTGATAGTCGTATAGCTCGATCGTGAAAAGATGCCGGGCCAGCTAAAGCATTGACAGGAAGATTAAAGGACTTGAATTGTTAATTGTGTAGATGAATTTTGGTTAGTACACTCAGAAATTTACTACCTGTTAAAATGTCTAGTACAGCAAATTGACCTATGTAATCAACTGTTAACACAATAGAGTGACATCACCACTATGGATTATCATAAACTTTTATGGTTACACCATTGTGAAAAAAAAAATGATAAAATATACAGTATTTGACCAAATAAGCGCCCTGCTCTAAAAGGTTTTGTAAGTAGGTCTAATAACCGCCCATGTAACAGCGATTCTAAAATAGTAAATTCAATGTAGAGAAATTCAATTCAACAACCCCATCAGACATGTTACTGAGAGCCATCAGTTAAGTGAGTCTACAGGGAATTTCCAATCGAGTCAAGTGTCTATAATTGTTTTCTATCACAACACGCATTTATTTTTCGGTCATCACACCAATTTAATAAGCGCCCACCCAAGACAATTTTTTAAGCACCCTATGCGCTTATACGTCTGAATACGTAATTCCAAAATTTGTTAGATATTGTTCTCAATATAACCATCTTTCTCATGTCTAGGTTTTGTAACACCTGCAAATTTCAGCAATTCATTTTGTTGGGGATCTGATAGTGTTGTTTACATTGTCTTTAAAGACTCAAAGTAAATTTTCAGCCACTACATCAGTCTTTATTATTTACTTTAACCTTTTCAGAGAGAACATGAACTCAACTGACAGACCACCAAGCAATTCCTGAAGTGGACTGACAATATTCTTTCATATTAATACAGAAATTTGTAAGTATTAGTTTCTACGTGTTGTGAGATCATGAAGTAAACTCTTATAAACTTTTTCTAAAACATTTATTCAGAATGATAACTCTATAGTTGTCCATTTTGTTATCCCACTGGTATACTGGGTGATTTTTATAAATAAGAAGTCTTATTTACCAGAATTTACCGATGAAAGTAGTTGGAGGTAAACTTTTTTACTTTTTCAACTATTTCTCAAGATCCATCAATCTAGAGGGTCTTTTGCTATTTTTTTCAGAGTACTGAAATTCAAATTTTTAAACAATGTTATTTTCACAAGTGACTGATTAATTTTAATTTATTACTGGGGTAATTGTAAATAATCATACTATGAAATCAATATTAGGGCATCACCTAGAATTTTTCTAGCCTTTGCTATCTCCTTTTTATATTCAATTTATGCTATAGTGACAGAGTAACTTGTGTAAGTATCTCAAAATATGTATTATGATTTCAGACACTCTGTATCCAGAGACTGAATCTTGCAGCAGACGCGGACTAAGGACTAAAGAATTTGACAGATCACGAGATGTTGACAAAACCTGACTCTTTGATGATTGATCACTCATTACCCAGTAATGAAATTTGATCTTTGGAAATTTATTATACTTTATCCATGAGCTAAGAATTGATGCGATTTATGTAACAAACATTTTCAACTAATAAAACATAAACTGTTTTGCTTTTTTCATTACCCTTGAAATCTTCAAGGGAAAACAAACCACCTCCTCTTGAGTCTGATCAAAGAGTCCTTTTATTTAACAATATGTTTGTTTAAAGAATATTTTAACTTTTGTTCTCAGTTTAGATATAAGAAAGGAAGTTTAAAACAAATAAATATTAATCATGATATTGTCTCTAAATAGCCTGCAATCAATAATGAAAAATTGGGATAGCCAAAGTGAAAAAACCCAAAGTTAGGTTTGCACAAGTGAACAAGTGTGATGATTGCTGAGCTAGGAATGTGTACAGCTTTTTAGCTCGCCTTTACAAAGTAAATGTGAGCTTATGTCGTGGCTCTTTGTCCGTCGTCTGTCTGTCACTCCGTAAACTTTCACGAAAAAGACTACTCCTAAACGATCCAGATATCATTCTGAAATTGTAGTATGTTATACCCATTGTGATTCCTCACAGAAAGGTAGACGTTTTTGTTTTGAAAATCCAAGATGGCCGCCATGGCAGCCATATTGAATTTTCAATTAGATTTCATGAAAAAGACTACTCTTCCTAAACCAATCTAGATATCATTCTGAAATTGTAGTATGTTATAACTGGTGATTCCGCACATAAAGGTAGGAGTTTCAGTTTTTGGCTGTAGTGCCAAAACTAGGCAATAGAATGGGTTTCAGACATCAAAAATAACATTTGTGTTACCAACTTGACTTCCGCACATCAAATCACCTCTCATCTTACAAAATAAGGAAGTAACTGGTCGTTGAAATACCTCCCTCTTTTCAACAGTTATTGTCAGTTATTGACAAAATGGCTGGAGTCATACGATTTTGGAATAATCTTTGGATATATTTGAGTTCAATGTGTTAATCAAACAATTTCTCCTTGATTTTTAGGGGTCATTACAGTTGACACTGACCATCTTCTGTTATTAAACTATTTTCCTTGAATTTTGGTTTATGGAGAATTTGCAAAGGGTATTAGAGGTCTACCGGTAATTAGTGACTTTAGACTAAAATTTTGATACTAAAGCTTGACTGAAGGGCTTGAAAGAATTGAATTACCCACATCACAGCTACCAATAACAACTTTCTTTTCTCAGAATAATGTAATTTGTTTTTTGACATAAAACTACAACAATTTTATGAATGCAAATATCTAACAGATTCGAAACATTATCAAAACAAAAGTTCTTCCCTTAACTGCTAAATTATGGTTCTATCATACCATAAGATTATTTCTACAACCACATTGCATTCTTTCTTATCAGGCAGATTTTGAAGCTTAAAAAAACGTGGGGGTGCTTAAATTTTTTTTCAATTTGTATATAACTAAAATTTTGATAACAGATAAGGTATCTTCTTTGACTATATATGTACTTATGTTCTCATTGATATATAAATATATACATGTATAAATATTTCCATTCTTAAAAAAACTAATGTAGACAAATTGGTGTTTGGAAAGGCAATGTTTTATATCAATTTTGATATTTCCAGGTGGGCAAAGCATGACTCCAGACAGATGAGGAACAGATACAGCATGCCATCAGTTTAAACAACTTTTCCTGACAACCATGAAAACATTTTATCATGAGAACCATCCATCATGAGAATTTGCCAGTATTTTATGAAGAGGGGAAAGAGAAAAAACAATTATGAACATGTCACAAATTTTCTTTATATTATTTGTCTGCTTTTTTAAATCATCAAAAAGAAAATGTCAGACCATATAGACCTATGAGTTACGATTGTACAAATGTACTACTATGTATTTATGTATAAGTAAAACACAGTTAAGCGCCATACACAGCAAATAATGAAAAATACACAAGTACCCTGATTGTGATGAGTTAATTGGGGTGGTTTTTTTTAACATGATTCAACATTATATGGAAAAGAAGAGCTAAGGCATTTGTTATTTATGTTACCTGTTATGTATTATGGTAATAAAAAAATCATGGAAATTCTTATAAATAGTATTCTTAATTTCAGAACGTATATCTGCAAAACAAAAAAAGAGTACACTTAATCCAAAAATAAAATTCATGTCAGCAAGATTCTGTTATCGAATTGAGGGACGTCAAAATATTCTTTATATGTTTGATATCCAGAAAGAGAGTTCAACATCTTAGTTTTGCTAATAAACTTATGTGTGGCAAGCAATTTTTTGTGACGATCATGGTCAAAGAAGCAGTGAAATTTCACAAACACCAACATTGTCTTGCAATCTAATAATTTGTGATGATAACAGAGCTTGTATTATTGAAGGGATTCATTTTGATCACAAAGCTCATGTTCTTTGTTGCACCATATCAGTTTTGTTTAGGGAATGTTGCAATTTTTTTGTTACACTGGTAACTTGCAATTGGATAAAATTTATCTTGATTTGATTTTTGTGTGTTGTTCTATGAACTGAGGGAATTGTTATGGAAGATGATTTTAAAAATGCAGAAAAAATTGGTTTTCATAAATTAGCTGTTTTCCACCTAAAATATCTGCAGACTTTTAAAACGTGTTTCCAAAAATTGTGTCACTTGTTACCAACCTTGTATTTGTCCAAGTTTTTATTCACATTCCATGTCTTCCTTTGCTTGTTTGTATATTTCATATAAGCCATGAATAAAAAGTAGAATTTTCCCTTTGCCTTCCTTTTTTCTACTGCAGAAAGATTACAGCATCAATATTTGCAATGAATGACTTTGTTACAAGTCAATATCCGTTTTAGTCGGAGGCAGAATTCAGATAGCAGATCATCACTGGCACTTTTCAAAAGAATTCCTATCTAGCAGAAATTTTGGAGAAACTGTTAAATTTGTCCGGAAGACAGGAGATTTGTTTGAAAGGTAACGGTAGACTCCTGCCAATATCTGAATTGTTTTGAACAATTCCATATAATCAGGTGTTGACCAAATTTACGTTCCATGATTACACACAATTAATAGTCTCAAGCTGTGGTTTGGTTTGAATTCTTGCAAGAATGCAGGCAAGTGATGTTTAAACAAGCTGTGACCATCATTGTTACGAATCAAAGAAACACACTTGATTATGTAATGAATTGATAATTAGGTTCGCAAATGAATAGCCGAATGTCATGTATTTTGCAATTTACAAATTCCAAATACATTGTATATCATTACTTGTTGAAATACCTACAAAACACAATATAGATAACCTGGCCGTTGTAAAAATTAGTCATATACACCAAAATATTCAGGGTCGAAATATAAAGTGGGCACTTGATGCTAAGGTACGATTTCCTAGAAAAAGGCTGGAATTGGTATAAAATTTTGTCGTCTGATCCATTCAATACCTCAAATAATGAGTGCAAATACATTAAACAAAAAGATTGTGTTGGGTCATGATAGAAAAGTGGTTATTTCATGCTAAAATGTGATTTTTCACCAAAACAAATTGTCTGATAGTGACATTAACGAATTTCCCACTGTATATGTCGAGTTATTATATAAATCTCGATATTTTGCGCCAAGACACGATTTTCCCACAGTATATGTCGGTTTATGAGAGTAAATTGAACATTGGGTGCAAATATACGAAAATGACACAGGATATGTCGGGTTATTATATAAATCTGGGTATCTGGTTCCAAAATTCGATTTTCCCACAGTATATGGCGGTTTATGAGTGAAATTTGTACATTGGGTGAAAATATACGAATTTGTCTTAGGATATGTCGGGTTATGAGTGAAATTCGTACATTGAGTGAAAATATACGAATTTTACACAGTATATGTCGGGTATCTGGTGCCAAAATACGTTTGTCCCATAGTATATGTCGGGTTAAGAGATGAAATTGAACATTGGGTGCAAATATACGAATTTCACACAGGATATGTCGGGTTAATATATAAATCTGGGAATATGGTGCCAAAATATGATTTTCCAACAGGATATGTCGGTTTATGAGATGAAATTGAACATTGGGTGCAAATATACGAAAATGACACAGGATATGTCGGGTTATTATATAAATCTGGGTATCTGGTGCCAAATACGATTTTCCCACAGTATATGTCGGTTTATGAGATGAAATTGAACATTGGGTGCAAATATACAAATTTGTCTTAGGGTATGTCGGGTTATTACATAAATTTACAATGGGTATCTGGAGCCAAAATACGATTTTCCCATAGTATATGTCGGGTTATGAGTGAAATTCGTACATTGGATAAAAAATATGCAAATTTCACACAGGACATGTCGGGTTATTATATAAATCTGGGAATATGGTGCCAAAATACAATTTTCCTACAGGATATGTCGGTTTATGAGATGAAATTGAACATTGGGTTCAAATATACGAATTTGTCTTAGGATATGTCGGGTTATTACATAAATCTGGGTATCTGGTGCCAAAATACGATTTTCCCATAGTGTATGTCGGTTTATGAGATGAAATTGAACATTGGGTGCAAAATTACGAATTTGTCTTAGGATATGTCGGGTTATTACATAAATTTGGGTATCTGGTGCCAAAATACGATATTCCCACAGTATATGTCGGCTTATGAGATGAAATTGAACATTGGGTGCAAATATACGAAAATGACACAGGATATGTCGGGTTATTATATAAATCTGGGTATCTGGTTCTAAAATTCGATTTTCCCACAGTATATGGCGGTTTATGAGTGAAATTTGTACATTGGGTGAAAATATACGAATTTGTCTTAGGATATGTCGGGTTATGAGTGAAATTCGTACATTGAGTGAAAATATACGAATTTTACACAGTATATGTCGGGTTATTATATAAATCTGAGTATCTGGTGCCAAAATACGTTTTTCCCACAGCATATGTCGGGTTATGAGATGAAATTGAAAATTGAGTGAAAATATACGAATTTTACACAGTATATGTCGGGTATCTGGTGCCAAAATACGTTTGTCCCATAGTATATGTCGGGTTAAGAGATGAAATTGAACATTGGGTGCAAATATACGAATTTCACACAGGATATGTCGGGTTAATATATAAATCTGGGAATATGGTGCCAAAATATGATTTTCCAACAGGATATGTCGGTTTATGAGATGAAATTGAACATTGGGTGCAAATATACGAAAATGACACAGGATATGTCGGGTTATTATATAAATCTGGGTATCTGGTGCCAAATACGATTTTCCCACAGTATATGTCGGTTTATGAGATGAAATTGAACATTGGGTGCAAATATACAAATTTGTCTTAGGATATGTCGGGTTATTACATAAATTTACAATGGGTATCTGGAGCCAAAATACGATTTTCCCATAGTATATGTCGGGTTATGAGTGAAATTCGTACATTGGATAAAAAATATGCAAATTTCACACAGGACATGTCGGGTTATTATATAAATCTGGGAATATGGTGCCAAAATACAATTTTCCTACAGGATATGTCGGTTTATGAGATGAAATTGAACATTGGGTTCAAATATACGAATTTGTCTTAGGATATGTCGGGTTATTACATAAATCTGGGTATCTGGTGCCAAAATACGATTTTCCCATAGTGTATGTCGGTTTATGAGATGAAATTGAACATTGGGTGCAAAATTACGAATTTGTCTTAGGATATGTCGGGTTATTACATAAATTTGGGTATCTGGTGCCAAAATACGATATTCCCACAGTATATGTCGGCTTATGAGATGAAATTGAACATTGGGTGCAAATATACGAAAATGACACAGGATATGTTGGGTTCATATATAAATCTGGGTATCTGGTGCCAAAATACGATTTTACCACGGTATATGTCGGTTTATGAGATGAAATTGAACATTGGGTGCAAAATTACGAATTTGTCTTAGGATATGTCGGGTTATTACATAAATTTGGGTATCTGGTGCCAAAATACGATATTCCCACAGTATATGTCGGCTTATGAGATGAAATTGAACATTGGGTGCAAATATACGAAAATGACACAGGATATGTTGGGTTCATATATAAGTCTGGGTATCTGGTGCCAAAATACGATATTCCCACAGTATATGTCGGCTTATGAGATGAAATTGAACATTGGGTGCAAATATACGCATTTGACACAGGATATGTTGGGTTATTATATAAATCTGGGTATGGTGCCAAAACGCGTTTTTCCCAGTATATATTTCGGTTTTTGTGATGAAATTGAACATTTGTGCAAATATATGAATTTCACACAGCCTATGTCGGGTTATTATATAAATCTGGGTATCTGGTGCAAAAGTAAGATTTTCTCCACAGTATATATATTGGGTTACGAGTGAAATTGAAAATTGGGTGGAAATATACAGTATAGTATATACTATATATAGTAGTATATACAGTACAGGTCGAGTAATGAGCTTATACTACATATAAATAGTTTTGCTCATTTGAGAGAAAAAATAGAGCCATTGGCTCTGTAGCTCATCAGGCATCATATCAAGTTTGCTTTATACAGGCAAGATGAGCTAAAAATGAAACTGATGTTACCTATTGCAAGAAAACCTATAAAAATATTACAAAACAAATGTATTATTATTCAACACTTTTTAGATCGCCAAAATCAGACAGTGAAAGAAGTCCACACTAAAATATCCAAGGAGAAATAAATTTGCCATAGACTGTCATCTAATGGAGAAAAATAGGTTTTTAAGATTGTGACCCCTGTGACCCTATTTGGGGTCATGGGGTCACAAAAACCTACAGTTTAGAATCCCAATTGGCCAAGGAGTCTACATGCAGTCTTTCAGCTCAATAGACCTTAAGGAGCTAAAGATGATGAAAATAGGTTTTTAAGGTTGTGACCCCTGTGACCCTATTTGGGGTCATGGGGTCACGAAATCTACAATTTAGAATCCCCATTGGCCAAGGAGTCTGCACATATCATTTCAGCTCTCTAGACCTTTTAGAACTGGAGAAGGAGATGAAAATAGGTTTTTAAGGTTGTGACCCCTGTGACCCTATTTGGGGTCACAGGTTCACCAAAGTTACAAATTAGAATCCCCATTGTCCAAGGAGTCTGCACATATCACTATCAACTCTCTAGTCCTTTTAGAACTGGAGAAGAGGATGAAATAGGGTTTTAAGGTTGTGACCCCTGTGACCCTATTTGGGGTCATGGAGTCACGAAATCTACAATTTAGAATCCCCATTTGCCAAGGAGTCTGCACATATCGTTTTTAACTCTCTAGTCCTTTTAGAACTGGAGAAGAAGATGAAAATAGGTTTTTAAGGTTGTGACCCCTGTGACCCTATTTGGGGTCACAGGGTCACCAAAGTTACAAATTAGAATCCCCATTGTCCAAGGAGTCTGCACATATAATTTTTAACTCTCTACTCCTTTTGGAACTGGAGAAGAAGATGAAAATAGGTATTTAAGGTTGTGACCCCTGTGACTCTATTTGGGGTCACAGGGTCACCAAAGTTACACATTGGAATCCCCATTGGCCAAGGAGTCTGCACATATAATTTTTAACTCTCTAGTCCTTCTGGAACTGGAGAAGAAGATGAAAATAGGTTTTTAAAGTTGTGACCCCTGTGACCCTATTTTGGGTCACAGGGTCACCAAAGTTACAAATTAGAATCTCCATTGTCCAAGGAGTCTGCACATATAATTTTTAACTCTCTACTCCTTTTGGAACTGGAGAAGAAGATGAAAATAGGTATTTAAGGTTGTGACCCCTGTGACCCTATTTGGGGTCACAGGGTCACCAAAGTTACAAATTGGAATCCCAATTGGCCAAGGAGTCTGCACATATAATTTTTAACTCTCTAGTCCTTTTGGAACTGGAAAAGAAGATGAAAACAGGTATTTAAGGTTGTGACCCCTGTGACTCTATTTGGGGTCACAGGGTCACCAAAGTTACAAATTGGAATCCCCATTGGCCAAGGAGTCTGCACATTTAATTTTTAACTCTCTAGTCCTTCTGGAACTGGAGAAGAAGATGAAAATAGGTTTTTAAAGTTGTGACCCCTGTGACCCTATTTGGGGTCACAGGGTCACCAAAGTTACAAATTGGAATCCCCATTGGCCAAGGAGTCTGCACATTTAATTTTTAACTCTCTAGTCCTTCTGGAACTGGAGAAGAAGATGAAAATAGGTTTTTAAAGTTGTGACCCCTGTGACCCTATTTGGGGTCACAGGGTCACCAAAGTTACAAACTAGAATCTCCATTGTCCAAGGAGTCTGCACATATAATTTTTAACTCTCTACTCCTTTTGGAACTGGAGAAGAAGATGAAAATAGGTATTTAAGGTTGTGACCCCTGTGACCCTATTTGGGGTCACAGGGTCACCAAAGTTACAAATTGGAATCCCCATTGGCCAAGGAGTCTGCACATATCATTTTTAACTCTCTAGTCCTTCTGGAACTGGAGAAGAAGATGAAAATAGGTTTTTAAGGTTGTGACCCCTGTGACCCTATTTGGGGTCACAGGGTCACCAAAGTTACAAATTAGAATCTTCATATGCTAAGGTACTTGTACACAAAATTTCAGCTCTCTAATGTGTATGGTTCATGAGGAGAAGTCGAAAGTGTCAAAAGTTTACGGACGGACGACGGACGACGGACGACGGACGACGGACGGACGACGGACGACGGACGACGGACGGACGCCGGACGACGGGCCATGCCATAAGCCCATCTGGACTTTCAGTCCTGATGAGCTAAAAAGGTAAAGGTCAAGATTGATTGCAAATATTCAAATTTACCACAGGCTATGAAATGTATGTTGTGCTTTAAGATGATATACCGGTAAGTTCAGCTTGTTTAAAAAACACTTTCATAAATCCGATTTACCTCATCAAGAAATTCCTGTGGGCCAAGTTCATTTCTTAACCCTAACCCTTGATTGAAATTCAGAAATCATTCCTTTGTCCTTTCTCTATCAGCTTTGATAACTGATGATTCTTTGGCCAGACCTGCCAGTTCTTTTCATGAACTTCTTGTACTTGCCACTGTCAGACACACACTTATTTTGAAACAGTATAAAGTTTCAATCTCTATTTTCAAGGTCACGTGATTAATGTGTTCACAAAAAAAAATAGAGCCAGTGGCTCTGTAGCTTATCAGGCTTCATATTAAAGGAGTCTTTACACATAGTTTCAGCTTTGTTCGCCATCCATCGGACCTTACAAGCCAGATGAGCTAATAAAATGCCATTCTTTTGTTGCAAAGCTTGGTTAATAAACACGTCCTAATCAATACCTTTATAGAATCATGTGTCCATTTAAGAAAAGAAAACAGTTTAAATGGTATTCTCTTTATTTAAGCAGTTTATCAATTACAAATGGTATAGAAACAAACAATGTAAAACAACTTGACATGGTTTTCTTTTGTTAGAAAAGATGTACAATGAACAGAGAGTAAAAAGAATACAGTAGATCACTAACATTTTTTTTGCCTTGAAAACAGCAAGTATTCAATAATACCTATTGGTCGTTATCTCATTCGGCATCCAAAATAATTCTTTAATTATCAGCAGAAGAATGGCCATTTCTAAAACACAAAATGCTATGATGTAAGGAATATTTTCATACATATGTGATGAAATAAGTCATGACATAAATAAAGATATGAAAACTGACACAGCGACGGGTGAATCAGTGCAAATGTGTCATTTTATCTGCAAGCCTTTGACACAAATGACATGATTTGGAATAAAGAAGAATGTAAATTCTGCTTCACTTGAGATGTGTTTATATCAAAATGGATAGATGTTATACATCTTTCTGTAAAATGGAATTCTTGCTTTCTGACACTATGGATAATGAAGAAACTAACACACTCTTGAGATGTCATATTATTTTTACAACACTCGTGCCAATAAAACGTTATTTCCATTCAATTATCCATAAAAACAAAATGTCATCTCTGCTTGGGTATTAATCTCTATTTATGGCAATCATTCAATCTCTGAAATAACAATTTTAGCGCTTTTGAACAAACGACTTTGTACAAAATGTATGGTATTTTATCTCTTCTGCAAACACATGCCATAGGTAGTGATTTTAGAGATAGAATGTTCGTCAAATTATAATAAATCAGTAACAGTCTCCTCCTGCTGGTTGAGCGTTGAGAAGCTTGCTTCAACATCAGGTGATACTTGTAGGTGTCTCATCTACTGTTGGCCATTTTCTTCCATTAAAGACCTGAAAATTCCTGCAAAATGTAAAAAATAAACTTTAGCAATTTAAAAACACAAAAAGAGCTATTGATTTAGTAACTAATAAGGGTTAATCTGATATTTCATTTACCCGGTAGTGACATCAGGGTCACCTTTACAGTGTTACTGAGGATTACCAAATATATCAAATGTCTAAGAAAGTATAGAAAATTACAGTTTTCTAGGCCTTCTGTTTAAAAAGAAAATGAATTTTTGTTTAAAGGCATGTACCATAGGGGCCCAAAAATAAGATATGACACATGGACAATATCTAACATAGCTCCACACTGTTGGCAGTAAGGTAAGTGATTTTTAATATTTGTGATATTTGTGTATATTCATAGAATCCTCAGAACCACACAAAGCAACTGACCTTGTGCAATGGTCTTTGTCCACAAACAGAAACAGTGAAATTACAAAAAGATTTCTGGATGTATCAATATTATTAAAGAGTAACTCTATAATTTTTTGTTGCACTAGAGACAAGAAAATGAAAATTTCAAATCTTTGAGATGGATGTAAGTGAATCTAAACATGGTTCATACAGTCAAAACAGAATAAAATTAGAGTACTTTTCAAGTACATATTTTTGCAAAACTTTCAGTTTCGATGTCGCCATTTTCCAAATTGAAAGTGCGGCATTGCGACATCGGAATTTCCCGAACGCAAACAATTGTGAGAAGCGGAAACTACCGATTATGTTGGAATGATTGGAAGCTGGCAGACTGGTTTGGTTTCATTGTATTCTCTATCAATTTGCGCAGATAGCAGAACGACAATACTTCCATGTTTTTGATTGTGATTGATATCATAGTAAAGTCCAGTACATTATAAAAAATTTCAAGGATTTCATCAAATTTCATTACCGTGAAATTCCAGTACTTTGTTAGGACATTTAGTAAACATTGTAAATTCAAGTACTTTTCCAGGCCCATGTGAACCATATTAAGCCTTTTTCCAGGCTTTTTAAGACTAATATATGTTTTTAAGGCCAAGTGCCCATATTCCAGGCCTTTACCGGCTTGTATTAACCCTTTATAGATGCAAAATAGGTGTCATTAAAATTGATGATTCAAATCATTTGAATTCCTCATTGCCCTGTCAAAAAAAGTTGAAGAATGTGATAGATCCTTTGTTTCTACCTGTCTTTGTCCCTTGGATATGTTGGCTTACCATTTCCTGCAGTGGATAACATGAATCCAACTGGACTTCAATCTCCTTTTCTTTCAAATTCTCCATTGAGGCCTGCAAAAGGTATAACAATCAATTTCAATTTCCATAAAAGTAAAAACCAATCAAATTACATGTCATGGTCCAGCTTAATCTCCATTGACAGGCAACATACTTTCAGTAATAAAAAGTTTACGTCAATTTCAAACTTGACAATCGCTCAAAGATAATCACATTCTTAAAAAAAAGAAATGCAAAAGAAAATGTGAAAATTATAATTGATATCTGTACCCATATCTCACATCAATCACGTTTTAGAGGTTGAAAATTGTTGTTGTTATGTTTAAGCATACAATACGAGAGGGTTTAACAAAAATTCCAATTAAATAGATTTATTGATCATGATTGTCATTTCTTATGATGAGTGTGACTGTCATATTATATAACACAACCAAAGCAGCTATTTCTGATTTTCACATGCAAATCATGAGTTGACAATAAAATGACTATGTACATCTTACCATTTAACCCAATATTAAAGTGAGTATTGAAATTGAAAATAAGACCTCAAAATACTGACGATAAGAACAGTGCAATTGGAATTATCATTATAATAAAATATTTATTGTTGGAAGATTGCAAGCTGGGAAATCAAAGAGTGATGTGCACAAGACCTTCAACGTCCAACCCAACACCTTGTTTTTGGAACCATTTTCAACAATCAAATACGTCAAATGACGTCTAAGATCAACAAGACCACATATCACCATACCTCAAGATTGTAACATCCAGGTAACCCATCTATGTGACGACCACCGAACTGTTTGGTGCCGTAGAGCCCAGAGCCCAGACATTCAGGAACTGAATCCGAGAGGCAGCCAGACATGCTTGCCGGCCAAAAGTTGTTTCTTCCCTGATACTGCTACATCAGCTCTTGATGACTCAGGTGGTGCAGAACAGTCAAGCCATGAACCTTCAACATAAGATAGTTATAGGATAGGATAGGATAGGATAGGATAAAATAAGATAATTTTTATTGTCCCAAAAGGGAAATTTGTTTTGTATCATTACAATTCTCCAGAAAAGTGATGACAACTATAATTACATAATATTCAAAACAATTCATATAAAAAACAGTTAACATAGATTAGGATACATGTAAATACATCCTACAGGAGGAACAAAACATTTAAACATTAATTTGAGCGCTTTGCCTTTAGTGGTGTAAACTTTTTCTTTATGGGTTGTTCGAGTTGTCAAATACCTTTTTATCAAATCTTGTTATAACAAAATATTATATCTTTTAATAATTATCCTGTATTTTGTCAAATTGATTACCGGTATTAAATAAAGTATGTATAGTTATATAATAGGGTTTGGTTTTGTTTCCTAAAATATCATCAGGATGAAAAGTAACAGTTGGAAAACAAATATTTCCTTGTTATTTTTTAAACATGAGTTTGATATTAATAGTTTTTATTATATGTATAGCTTTCATATAGGTGCTTGCGCTGAATGACACTATTTGAATGAAAAAATATGGTATGGTATTAAGAGTAATATAGGAATTTGATGTATCAAATATGTGCGTTTCTTCATATGGGGAACTTTGCCCCAAGCTATGGGGTAAAGTGCACTGCCTTTGTTGAAATACATATTCCTGAATATATCTTATGCAGATATTGAAGATTCAAAAAGCATATGCCATGATTGTCTATCTGATAAGAATTAGAGATATGCTGCAAGATGCATTCTGAACCAAGAAAACACATTTATATGTTAGGCGCTTTACCCTGGTCACTCCTACCTTGTGTTATAGAAACTGTATTTTTATGACAAGTGTTGAGACAGGAGAGATGGCAGTCATTTTCTCTGCACCAATAGTTCTTCTTCATTCTTTGTAGTTTGATTGTGTATCCTTCAACACAGAGTTTCATATAATTAGGACATGCATATGCTTCATGTAATTAAAACATGTTAATTCTGAAACATCAGTAAGGATATAAATTACATAGGTCTAGCTTTAACTAAAAGGTTTTTGATAAATTTTCTTCAAATGGATAAAAATACAATTTATCATAAACTATTCTAATGCTGGAAGCCAAAAATCAGTTTAGAAACACAAGTCTATAAGTTATCTTAACCATAGTACATAAGTAATAATAACTGACAAATCTGTAATGGATAATTTGAATCTGATTTCTGATGAAGATGATCAATAAATGCCAGAACTTAAGCTAATATTTGCTGTCAACTAACAGTGAAACCTTGAATTAAGAAGGAAAATTAGTGGTGGTTGTAAAAGAAAAGGCTTAACATGAACATGTTTCTACTCTAGAAATACACACATGCTGTGGACATGGTGAGGATAACATTATGATTGGATGGTAAATAGGAGTGAAAGGTGAAAAATAACAACTGAATTAATCGAACCACAGTATTCTGCTTTCGTTTCAGCTTTTCATGAATGATACTGTCATTACAATATACCAGTACCATATTTGATGTATGCCATATATCGCATACCATACTTTCAATAATACTGAATACCTGAAGCTGGAGTGTACCATTTCGCACCAACAAGCTTACCATAGTCAATATGGATTGGTGCATGATGAATGATGATGCTGCATTTCATCTGTCAACGCCTTCACAAACCGAACTTCAATATGGATATATTCTCAAGATTTGTCCATGATGGCTAACCACAATCTGGAAAACACATATTGAATGAAACAATAAACTTTCAAGAAACAAATGTCAAATTAATCTTACTCTTACAAAAATATATATTTTTCAAGTTTTCATAATCACAAAAAAGTTAGAAATTAGCACAGTAGCCAGTGGCTAGTGAAAAAGATGCTGGGCTAGTAACGTGCAATCATGGGTAGTCCAAAGAAGAAGGAAATATGATTTTATCGGTGTACATGTATTTGGTTACCAGGTAGTCAGAATATCTTTGTGCTAGTGCTCACAGGAATGCACTTGTCTCAATAGGACTAATTACGATCCCTGACAAATATATTTTACTATTTTTACTTTGAATATATGTTCAGTTCAATAATATCAGTTTGATCATTATAGTCGTCTTTGAATGCCTTACTTTTGATGGGTGGCTGAGAATTATCAGGCGACAAACCAGTGAATGCGTGATTGGTGACAGGCTCCTTTTGTGACATGATATGTTCTTTTCTTTTACTGTAACAAATCACAGAAAAACATAAATAATTAACGATTGTCAGGTAATGTTGACCACTAAGCTATATAATTTATTTGCGAGTAACAATAGTTAGCATTTGGTGTAATAAAGATAACCACAACAATAGTAATAAACTAAAAGCAATATTCAAAGGCGGTATTTCAGTTGAAACAATGGAGTGTCACTTTTAAATTCTACTGAATTCGAGAGAGTTTTATATGGTCCTCAGCCCAGCCGTTAATTACGTGAGATGAGATGGGGTTTAATGCTGCTTTCAAGATTCTTTCACTTATATTGCGGCTGCTAATATTATTGCAGGGAGAAAGCCCACAACACTATTGTGGCTATGCAGTGCGGTGAAACTTGCGAGCATCGGTTGGAACTAGCGAACCATGGGTGGTACTAGGCTGAAATTCAGTGTAGCATTGCACCCAAACCTGATTGCTTGTAGAACAGTTCTCTACTGCAGACAAAGTTGCAGAGTCCCTGGTGGAATTCAAACCACACACCTTCTTATCCATAGCTGAAAGCCCTAACCACTGCGCTATCCCGCCCCCAGCCTTTATTACACGATCTTGCTAATTAAAGGTATTTATTGGACAAATTAACAAAAAAATTACTCCAGTTCTTATATGGTTGAGATATCTTTGATTGAAAATCAAAAAGTGATTAAGTCCAGTTTAGAAGTACAATGTTTAAACTGCGCAATGTCCCCTTGAGTTTGTTTATACAAAAAATAATCCAATAGGGCTGTTCCCAATAAAATAATTTGTGTAAAATACAGTACAATCAGTAGCATATCGAGCCGCATACTCGACCTACAACCCCATTGCCATTTGGATGGCAGGTATAAGAGTGACTATATAAAACAGATTTTCACCATAGGCTCCTTCTGTCCTTAGTATCATATGCAGCTCACTGTACGAGGATACAGCATTTGGCAACAGAAGTTTTGGTCTACATCTACAGTCAGTGGCCAAAAGTGAGTTCGCAATGACGTAATTCCCATAGACATACATGTTAATTTGCAATTGATAGCATAATTTTCATGAACTAAACGTTTTTTTATTCATTTCTAAATCCCCGCCAGCTTGTCGGAAATCAACAGGGCTACAATGTCATAATTTTCATTCAATTGCCCGATAATTATTAAGAAATATATATCTTATTTTATAACACATATGAAGCATGCCGATTACGTTCAACATGGCCGTCAATGAGACAATGAAATCTCAAGTCGTACATGTGGTGATTTAATTTGTGTCATTCAATAACTAATCTACGTAGAGATTAATGACAATTTCGTGAATGTAGCCGAGATGATTTCCAAACCATGTGCAAAATATCACAACAAATGGACTTTTATTTAATTCATGAAAATTATTCTTGTAATTTCTATTTAACATGTAAGTATATGAGAAATTACGTTGGTGCGAACTCACTTTTGGCCGCTGACTGTAGATTTTTTTACCCTCAATTACAGTTGTCACTTCGACCAGAGATACTAGATATACAGACTCTCACTGACTCTGTATATAAAATCTCTGCTTCAACTTACCATGTCTTGTAAGGATACACACTGAACAATCATCTCTCCTTCAGTTCGCATCTGAAATGTCAGAGGGTAAATCATTCCTTTTACTCATCATGGATAGAAGATTTCACTGCTGAATATTGATATTAAATTTAAAAAAAAAGTTATACATCATTACAATTATTAACATGTCACCAGTCACCGTTAGTCCCTTTACGTGATATTTTTTTAATTCTTGATCAATGACGGGAGTAGTTATTTAAGGATTGAAGTTCTACACAATAATTAAAGGTTTAACACCAAAACACATACCTAAAACACCTTGTTGGATCATGATCGATGCCTTGATTCTTGGCGGGCCACACTGTTGGAACGGAACCGGAAGCTTCGAAATTATACTTTTTCGGAAACGGAAAGAGATTTGATTACTAAATCTCTAGTTGCATTGTGTGTTTTTAAAATGGATCATCGTTTATATAATATAAAGGGTCCAATATAAATAAATATTTAATGTGAAAATAAAAATCATTTCCGTCATGATAAATAATAATCTTTGCAAATCTGGAAGAAGCAACCAGTTTTATCAACTAGGTTCCTTGAAATAATTTATGAGTATCTATAGGCAGGCTCCTGTCCAATCTTTAGGCCTTTAGATGTAAAATTTTTATTTTCATCATATCTACTACTTTAGATTTGTTTTGAAGTAATTAGATCGAACCTTTTATCAAAATCATAAGTATTCGGCGGCTTAAAAACAGTTTTTCTGGGTTTGGGGGATGTTCGTATTTATATGGATTTTAAGATTTCAGAAAATTATCAAAATCTAATAATTATATTTGGACATTAAATCAGTCGAGACTGTTTTGTTGCATTATCTAAATTCATCAAAAGGGTTTGAATATTATCTATTTGAAAGAAAAAACTTTGCATGGCATATTAAAGTCAAGTATAGTGGGGGAAGTATATGTCATGTTAGCATTTGATTAAAATCCAATAAATAGGCCTAGCTGTTTAAAACATCAAATCCATACCAAACGAAAAGAAAAGAATATCATCATATTCCGATTTTACTGGTGTTACCGATCGAAACGGGTTTATAAAAATATATAAATTTAGTATTATTTTAGTTGGCTGAGGTTTGTTCATAAAAGGCTGAAATATTCACCAAATATATCAAATGGAAGCGGCAAAGAAGTATCGCCAACTTTTAACTTAAGTTTTTATGAAAAGCGCAATGATTGTTCGTATATAACTTTCCGCAATTTGTAAAAGAACCTGACATACTGAAGATTATATCGAGCATGCGCAGAAAGAGTGTATATAAAGACAATTCATTTATGCTAGTAGCAGTAACCCGTTGTCTCTGAAGATGTGGAGACCGTCTCTGCTATGTTAGTAGCGATGTAACAAAGCTTAATATATTTCTACTAGTATCAGCTAAATTTTCCTTCATCGGTTGAATGTGCAGGATATGAAATGGAGTTTGGGATTTTAATCTTTTCTATATTTTAATCCAGTTAAATAATTGACACGCACCGGCTTAAGCGATAAAAAAAGAGACTTCAACGCATGTACGCAACGGTTCGGTAAAAGCTAGAATTTTATTTACCTAGATTTAATCAATTTAATTCGAAAAAAATGAAGCCAGGTGACAAAATCAAGGGCATCTGGCAAAGGCTTGCTTGTACTATAGCACACTTCTCTAATACAGTCACACAGTAAGGTATCGTTGCCTGACTGCGTCACCTGTGTGCCATGTATGACGTCTACTGAGGGTTCGGAAGGCTGACTATTTTGTCATACTTGTGCTTCGAATGCCTTGACTACAATCGTATCGGGTGGGATGATAATAGACCGATCCATTAGGTCCCGCCCCTTCAGGCTTTCGACCAATCGGCGCGCCGCATTTCTGACCTCCACATGTTTGTCCGAGGTTGCTAAGGGGCGGGGCTTAATGGATCGGTCTATTGGTATCCAAAACAACAGCGGAAGAAAAACTTAAAAGACAATCCTTGTTGTTAGGATAATGTGTAACACATAATACAAGACAACACAAGCTGATATATGTTCATACACACCCTGACAAAGGACACATGTGACCTGTGTGAGCCAATTACACATAGAGTGTCCCGGTGACAAACACTGATTGTGCACGAGGCAGGCAATTAGGACTCCTCGTATGTGGCAAAACATGACACAAATCGTGCTTCATGTCAATACATTTTATTATATACATTGCAATGAAATATAGGATTTTACAATGAACATGGAATGTATATTATATAAACTGAAATAAAATACAGGATTTTACAGCAAAAAAAGAAAAGAATGTATATTATACACATTGCATTGAAATACAGGATATAACAATGAACATAGAATTTATATTATAGAAACTGAAATGAAATACAGGATTTAGGGGGGGGGGGGGTGGTTGTATTAGAAAATAATAGCCGTGAGCAAAGGTACAGTAGCCGGACAAAAGTGAGTTGGCTTACATGTTAATTACCGGTTGCAAGATTATTTTCATTGATTGGGTTTGGATCGAATTGCAGCAGAAAATACTGACAAAATGAGAAATCATCTCACCTACAAGTACATAACTTTCATAAATCTATGAGATTATTTTTTTTAGAAAATCGCAGCTATTAAATCATCATATATACAGCAAAATATGGCAAACTCGTTCAACATGGCAGTCAAGGTTGAATATGTGTCTTATAAACTTCTTATTTTGAATAAAATATTTTATCTACCTCAAACGAATTGGTCAACCCCCGTAAACACACGAACATGATACATGACGAACTTTATAATAATTTTTAAAAGATCTCATGAAACAGTAGAATACCAGCTCTTAAATTGTCAGTCGGGTGTATCAATGCGCGGTAAAGCGGCCTCATAATCAGAGGACTTTCAATCCAAAATTGATCACGTTCGATTTATCAAGAGAACCAATCAGAATCTAGTGTTCATCACATTCATGGCAGAATAAGAAGATAAACCGAGTGTAAATTTTAAAATGAAACCGAACGCGAATCAAAGCGAAACATTTTTGGTATCTAACATACATGTTCTTGTTGTACTTAGGGATCAAATACTAAATGAAATGTTGATTTGTTGAATTTTTTTTGTTACAATTTGATCTACTTTGACCTCTTAAAATTGCCATTGATGGTCATTCATAATCTTTAAACTATTCGGGTAACTCATCGGAATAAGATTATTGACAATTAATAAACATTTTCATTTAATATCTGAATTAAAACTTTGTAATTAAAAGATGAAATAAGACTGAACAAAAGTGCATGGAATCTGTAGTCACAATTCCAATCAAGGGAAGTAACTCCGTTAGGTTTATCCTGGAAGTAACGGTTTGAGTGACGTTAGTTTTTTAAAAAACATGCCTCTAAGTTTACTGCTTTCACAGGGTACTTGTTATTCCGTACATGCACCGACCGACTTTAGGCTTAACCCTCTCTCTGCCACAATCCAGAATATGAATTACATGCCTATAACCTTTTGTTTAATTTCATTTTTGAAATTTGCTATATTTACTACTTTGAACTAGTTTTGGTCACATTAGAACATGACAATTATCAGGATTATATCAGATTCAAAAAATAATATGCAAAGATTCTGACTTATTTCTGATTTTTCGTATCAAAACTAAATGGGATTCGTTTTTATTGCTATTTTAATTGAACTGCTAAAACTACAACAAATTGCGATCCATGAGTCCAGATTTAAATTGTCCGCTTAAAAATTAAAAGTAGAGATCACCAAACCAGTGCAAAGTGTTCGCCAGCTGCTTATGACTTATAAAAAAATATGTTAACATCTAAAATAAATAAAATTGGGTTTTTTTTCAGGATGACTTTTAAAATCAGGCACTGTTGTTCTATGTTGACAGTTAGCACATAATATTACATGAAATAAATCAACACTGTTTGTACTACAGGTGATGTACAATTGTTACCAGATCATGTTGCTGTTTCTATAGCTGACTATTAAAGGGCCACAAAACTTTTTCAGGAGTGTCATTTGATTGAGAAATATCGACTGTTGAATAAAAACAATATTTTAATGGTAATCACCTGTGTATAGTAAAACTAGTGACAACATTGGTAAGGTTTGATGTCCGGATCATAATCGAAAACCGGACAGTGTCGCTCGTCCATCAGAAAAACTTCATTTTTTAGATGCAATCAGAAAGACACTTACAAGTTCGTTAGGTTTGATAGAGTATAAGATTGACGCGTAATTTAGGGGTTGAATATTTTTTAAATTTAGTTTTTGAATTAGACCAATTACATATCGTTAATTTGTATCCAAGATTAACGACATATCATGGAAATCACGGAGTTGTTCTTTTCAGCAAACAATGCGTTAATTAGACCTAAAGGGTCCAATGAGATAACATAACTTGAAGAATATAGGTTATTTCATAAAGATTAAAACATAAACCACCTTACAAAAGAAACTTGACACCCAACTTCTTCACTTGATAGAAGATAAAATAGCAAACCATTTATGTCTTGTTTAAGGTTATATGGTGAATATTCATATTTACATTCCATTTAAAAGCAATTATTTCAAAAATGACTTGACGTTTTCTGGGCACGGATATCACAGTCAGTTTGGCAGTATGGGGTCTGATATTATCTAGGTGTAGAAATGGTCAAATTATTTCTTATAAATTTCACCAAAAGTTTCAAAAACGCAAACAATGTTATTTTGGTGGTGATCAAACGCTCTTTCCTAGGCTCATGGTATGATATTAAACTGTTTAATTAATTACAACCGCTTGATACTATTCGTTAAATTTATGCATATATCAAGGTGTAAAGTTTCTTTTGTACGTTTTTTCCTATCACTTTATGTCTTTTTAGGGTAAAGATATTATACGCGTTTTATTATAAGTTAAATTAGATCAAACTCGAGATGAATGTCATTTCTTTCTTATAGTTTGTCCATTGTATTCTTATCAATGATAATTGTATTTGATCTTTAAACGTCAAACCCGACTAAAATGAAATTCAAAAAAATAACCTTAAACAATTATTGTTTTGTACTAACCAACTACTCAACTAATGTTAGTGTTAGTTGGTGTTGAAATAATTGTGCTCCTGTTTCGTCAGATAGTTCAGAAATTAGTATAACCCAAAGAGTTAATCTTTTAAAACACCACAATTATGTCTACATGTACATCCCTCTTACATCATAAGATTTCACTGTAATAACAAACATCTACTTCTAGGTACGACGCCGGTAGTTTGACCTTCATTGTGTTTTGTCGTATCATTGCCCTGCTTTTCCTGTCAAAATTACGGTAACTTAAAATATTCATTATCATTAATATACTCGGAAGACTAGAGTAATTCTATGAACGAGAACGGTATAAGAATCTCTACCGAAACGTCGCCACCATCCAATAAAGAAGTTGTTCATCCATAGAATTACTCTTGTCTTCCTTATACCATTAACTTCTAGAATGCCACAAGCTCATTAATATACTCATGGATACCAATCTTCCTGTTTTATCCCTCATGGTATCGGTGTAATGCGTTTAACAAAATCTATATAGACTACTTTTGTATTGACAAGAGTCACAACAGCAGAATTTTACAGGACTGGTTCTTTCATCGGGTGTTCGGATATGCATGGGTCTACTCGGACAATGTTCAACTGTTACAAACACTAATATTTAGTCATCTTCTAAATAAAGTAAAAAAGTTAGCTCGAAATTATAGTCAAAGTTGTACAATAAATGTCACATACGCGTTATATACTTTAGGAAATCCGTGAAATTTTATGGAAAGAATGCTGAGTTGTCTACAATTAGATCAATGTATTTTGGGATCATAAAAGTCAAATATAGAAATGAAAATAACTTGATTATTACAAACGACAGAGACGTTTTTCATGCAAATGTCCAGCGGAGAAATCAAAGCAAACCCTGGTTTAGTCGATTGTAATTAAATTGCTATTCTCTATAAATAAATGATTTTGTTATTTATCAAGACAGAAAACTTCAGTGATCACTTTATTTTGTTGCTTCCTACATGCGACCGATTGTTCATGAAATAAGTTTTTTGTTATAATTGGTTGAACATTGTTCGCCATGACGTCATTGACATACAAAGAGCGCACAAACACCTTGCTGGTTTTTTTTCCAAAACTCGTGCATAAGATGTAATTTCATCAACAGGAAGGTATGGATTCGACTTTGAAAATGATATAACGTATTTACCATTAGCATGAGTTCTCAATCCTGATAACAACAAACCCATAATGTATTATTCAATAAATTATCTGTGACGAAGTGTGGCAATGTTTTGTCATTCTCCGCCTCGTTCTGAATTACGACACTTGACATAATACAAATGCTGAAATCAGTGATGTGAATCGCTTCTCAACTATAGAAAATGTATCAGTCATTTAATTCCGCTATGAAAATCGGGAAAGTATCTACACATCAAAATGATCATTTGGTATATCCATTTTTGAACACGTTTTCCATGTTTTTACAAAATTACATTATGAATAGTCAACTCGAAACTATGTATGAAATTGAAGAATTGTAGAAAATGAACCCCAGTGGCCATGATCAAGTACCATATGTGTCTTTCATCGGGTGTTCAGATATGCACGGGTCTACTCAATTGTTAAAATGTTACAAACAATTATCTAGTTATCTTTTAATAAAGGTTATCATGCCCGTGTTTTGGGACCCTAAATATCCTGTATAAGGAACAAACCTTGTAAAAGAATTATTAAGTGCTTTGACTGCATATTGGGTTAAGGCTTGGGACCATAGATGGTGGGGAGAACTCATATATGGTCCTGTGGCACTGTAGGGGTTAAACTTTTCCAGGAATGAGGATGAGGCGAAACGCGAGGGGAAATTTTCTATCATTAGATTGTAAGACAATATTGACTCAAGTGTTCTGTTAATGTTTTTACATATTATTATCAAACTATTATATCTCACGATAAAGATTTATTATGACTAGTCTTACATATGAATAACCTGATGAACGAAATAAGCCGAAACTACTTGCGCTAAGAAACAGCTGATTGTGTCACGTTTCGTTCGAATACGATGACATCATAAGCACGAGCAGATATGACGTCATAATGCGTTACGCACGCGGTGGCAAAGCAAGCGGGGAAAGTATGGCCATACTCTTATTGACATTGCAATGTCGGATCTCTGTGATAAAACACTTTTGATTTCATTATTCATGATTTTAGATTTTATTTATTATGCATATAATAGTTCAATTATAATGACAGAATAATCAAAGGAATACTGGTTGACGATTCCTTACACTAGACAGTTTTAGTAGCCTACTGTTTCAACACGAGATGAATTATCATAAAATAAATCGTGATATGGTTCTCTTAAAATTCAAGAATGATTTGTATAACTTATCTTAATTTTGTATAGAGGATTTCACACTGTTACGAGAATATAACTTTAGAGCGGCCACTTTGATATTATTAGATTTCGTAATAGGACCAACGAGATAAAGTAGATGTATAAATATCTTTGAACTCAAGAAGATGGGATCTTGTTTTTCATGTTTTATAATGATAAATACAATGATGATATTTTCAAACAGGTACTTTTTACAAATTTGTTTTTAATGCAAGAATTGAAAACGGTAATTTTACACCCAATGATACCAAACAGTTAGTTGAACTATGCACGCAAACCCTTATGTTGATCTCTTTCATATAAAAATGTTGATAATGTGTAAAGGTACATGTATGCAAATGTGGTCTTGTTTTTCATATTATGTTATAATGAATACAATAACAACACTTTGAAACAGATATTGGAAAATTTTTCAACAAATCGTTTGTTTGTTACAGAGATGAGAATGAACATTTGAAGGCCGCTTCACTCAACAAGTCACGGTTACTGACGGACATTCGTAGTGATTAAAATTGGGTTTTTATCTTCCAAACGTAATTAAAAAGGGTTCAAATGTATATTTGTTTTTCATATATAGAGGATATTATATGAGTGTCCATGACATACTATGTTTACGACACGAGTGCCTAAATATTGGTATTTCCCGAGCGAGAGCGAGGGATATACTGATATTTAGGCACGAGTGTCGTAAACATAGTATGTCATGGGCACGAAAATAATATTCTGTTTATTACCGAAGTCCCAAAGTTAACGAAAACACTCAAAAACAACATCTCAGCATGGGCCGACAAGCCGCCGTCGACCCGTATATATTGTGACGTCATAGGTGAACCGTGACGTCAAAGCATTGTTTAAAACGTGACGTCACAATGAAAAAGTGATATTTTGCCCTAGGGCAACATATGAAAAATATGAACCTCGATATGACTGCCCTCGTAGGTAATAATATGTTATAATGAATACAATGACAACATTTTCAAACAGATATTGGACAATTTTTCAACATAGCGTTTGCTTGTTACAGTGATGGGAATATACATTTTAAGGCAGCTTTTTCTGACGGACATTCGTAGTGATAAAAATTGGGGTTTTATTTTCCAAAAGTAATTAAAAATGGTTCAAATGTATATTTATTTTTCATGTTAGGTCATAAGAAATACAATGAGAGTATTTTTAACCACGTATCTCTTACTTTTTTACACAATAATCATTCCATATTCTAACTGACAGGTCACAAACTAACAACATTCACAAAGTAACATGTATAACATTCTAATTTTGATCTAACTCTAACTTATTATTATTTACAAATTCACAAACAAGATAAACTAACTATATTCAATCTGACAAGGCCTGCTGAATGAGTTGTATTTTCTGGTCAGTGACGGAGATCTCGCGCCCGCTGACCAGTCTCATTCTTGTAGCACAGTGGTCGTTGAGTGGAATAACGTGAAACATGGGGAAAACCTGCTGGATGAACTTCATGTCTAATTTACACAAGAGTTTCCCCCTCCCCACGTCTAGGAACGCCACCCTCCCCCTCCCCACATCCAGCACCAACCCGAAGGTGAAGGTGACCTCTTCACCAGATGTGGGGAGGGGGAGAGAGACACACCCACCAACCTGATGTCCCATCCACTCCTCCTGACCTCTCCTCAACACCCGGATACAGAGCTGGCCGGGGTGATGGCGACACATGTCCCACACAGACACGCAGACCCCGCCGGGGAGTTCAGAAACCCAGCGCCACTCGTCCATGTTGCTCTCTCCCTCCACCACCCCCATCTCCAGCAGGGTATAGCCTTCCTTCCTCCACCTCAGTGTAGATTGAGTCTCCCAGTAGGAGGGAGACGTGAGGGGGGAGGGGGAGGGAGGGAGGGGGAGCGGACTGCTACAAGTCCCCATGAACAACTCGAACTGACCCGGAGTGTTTCTCTCTCCACTCCGCGCCATGTTGGTCAGTTCCCGGCCAAAATCTTCCACTTGTAGCCTCCAGTACACTTTCTGTGAGTTGAGAATCATCGCCCGGCCTGGAATAAACATGTTTGTTGTTGTTTAAACATATACAAATAGCATCTTAAAATCTTTATTTTTATATTTCAAACATTTTGAAGATATAATTATTGGTATTTGCCAAGATTTTTTAAAACTTTGTTCAACCGCGCAAAGTAAAAAAAATGGCTAACTTTCAGAGTTCATAAAAAAAAAGAAAATTTTCATCAAAACATAAACATATGGCATATTAAAATGTTTATTTTTATATTTTAAGTAGTTTTATGATAAAATAATTGATAATTATAGCTATATTTTGAAAATTAGTTCAACCGCTCAAACAAAAAAACTGTCTGATTTTTTAGAGTTGATTATCCTGTGAATAACCAAATTTTGTTATCCAAACATATACAAATAATATCTTGAAATGTTTATTTTAGTATTTTGAATAATTCTTTGACAAAATTATCGATGATTGGAACAAAAAATATAAACTTTGTTTAATCCGGCTAAACACAATATTAGATCTGCAGCTGATTTTACCGAGAGTCGGTTTCAAAATGGATCCATTTGCGTTAAGCATAGAGCAAATTGTTCTTATAAAAACTATACAAATGGCATCTTAAAATCTATATTTTAATATTTTGAATACAATAATTTAAAAATATTTTATAATTGGGCAAAAAAATTAAAATTTTGTTTGACACTCAAATTGACATAATCAGTTGTTTTCTCAAAGATGGAGTTACGGTCTGCGAAAAACAGATTTTCTGTGAAAAATATCGGTCGAAATATATATAAATAGCATCTTAAAATGTTTATTTCACAGTTTCAAATACTTTGATGACAAAATATTCAATAATTGCAAAAATAAATTTAAACTTACATCGCTGACAAATGACTGATAGTTCAGCTGCTTTCTCAGAGCTGTGAGTCCCGGTTTGTAAATAACATCAATTGTGTTGTTAAAATTGTGTCGCCGGAATATATACAAATGGCATCTTGAAATGCCTATTTTACAGTTTTAAATACTTTGGTGACTAAATATTTTTATAGTTGCAAAATAAATTTAAACTTTGATTGCTGCCAAACTGACCGATAATTCAGCTGCTTTCTCAATCGCGTTCCGTAAATAACAGCAATAACTGTTAAAATGAGTTTCCCAAAAAGGTACAAATGGCATCTTGAATTGTTTATTTACATGTTTCAAATAGTTTGGTGATGAAATATTAAAACAATTGAAATATTTGTTTAGTTAAGTTTATCACTCAAACTGATAAAAGGGCTACATCTTGAAAGCTGAGTGTACATGGTGTTTTACAAACATGGTATCTAAAATAGTTAATACGTATAGTATTTTCACGATAGCTGTATATGTAGATTATAAATCATTAATAATTTGAAAAAACAAAACATTTCTAAAATTCGTCAAATAAATAAAAAAAATGTACAAATACAAGTAGGTTATTTTAGACCAGATTGACCTGCAAAAATCGGTCAATTTTTTTCCTTAAGAGTTTATATATAATTTTGAGTTAATTATTTGAGATATTTTATAATAAAACAATCAATAATTTCCACGAACTTCTACAACTCAGGCTGACAAAATAGGATTTCAGTTTTTTCTCAGAGCTGGGAATTACTGATTTTGAAAATTCGTTTTCCATGTAGTACTTATCCAAAATATGTTTTTGACCTTCAGGCGTTTTAGAATAAACACACCTTGTCGCTCCAAACATGTATTAATTGCATATCATAAAATATTTACTCAGTATGTTGACTTATTTGGTGAGAAATTCATCAATCAGTGACAATTCTTTTCCTGTCATTATACAGTTGATATTGCTGACAGTCGTACATATACATGGCTTTTCATTATGAACTAGTTTTCATTTAACAATTAACAAACTCTTTATATATAAGCTCACACAAACGATATCTTTCATTTCTATGGGCCCGTTTGTGTACACATTAATATCATATCAATTACTTTCGTCAAAACTATGCTGCTTTTGTAAAGTTTACATTTAACTGATTTTCAATGATTTGATAAAATGTCATTCTTATTATTAAAAAGTGTATTGATACTTTTTATTTACGATAGATTAGAGCACTATTTCTTTTTAGTTGATATCCAAACTTAGAAAGACGATGATTTACGCCTTACTTGAAAACACCTTTGAATTGAAATCTACCATGAAAAGGTGTTAATTTAAGTGGGAAGAAGTACGCTAACATACAAGAAGTACGCTAACATACAAGAGGTACGCTAACATACAAGAGAGGGGGAACTAATCATCAAACCTCGTATAAAATCGCCCATGCAAATGTATCAAAGTATGTGTACCGTATTTCCTTAATTACACGCCTGCCTTGAATATACGCCTGCCTCGAATAGACGCCCTTGCATAAGACTTTCTGAAAATAATAAACGCCTGCCTTAATTAAAGGCCGCGTAAACTAAGTTTAATATATAAAAACGCTTCATTTTGTTTGAATTATCTGATTTTTTTACAAAATAGTCTAAACGGTTCGCATTTTACGAAATAGACGCCTGCCTTGAATAAAAGCCTGCCTCAAATAGACGCCTATGGTGTAGACCTTTTGAAAATAATAGACGCCCGGCGTGTAATTAAGGAAATATGGTATATGAATCCCCGTTTAGAATCGCCCCTCTAAATTATATACGTACCGTATTTCCTCGTATAGACGCCGGGCCTCGAATAGACGCCAGGTCTCGAATAGAGGCTGGTGGGTATGGCTGTTTTAAGTAAATACAAGCCGGGTCTCGAATAGACGCCGGGTTTTGAATAAACGCCGGGTGGTAAGTTGATTAATTAATGCTCCCGTAGTTTAATTGAAATGAATTATTCTCCCTTTCCACCATCTATAATCATTTATTTCCTACTAAAAAATAAATAGACGCCGGCCTCGAATAGACGCCGGGTCTCGAATACACGCTGGAGGTAAAGGAGGTCTGAAAAAATAGACGCCGGAGAAATTACGGTACTTACAATATTACACAGTAAAGAATCGCCCCTTTAACTGTCTTTGATGTGTAAATAGAATAACAATAGAATCGCCCTCTCTAAATATCCAATATAGTGTCGTAGTGTGTATTAACATCCAAATTCTTCCAAAATTCATATTCAAAATTTATTTTAAATTATTCAACCTGACCATATATCCGCCAATCTGTCAGTCAATTCACAACAAACACACGTTGCCAATATCACCTTAGGCATCCATACCGGTGACGCAAAAGCTCGACGACGCCCAGGGATATTGTTATAGGGCTAAAAACTGACACAGTTTTCTTTAAAATTCTTCAAATAAATGAAAAAATATTAATGTTAAATATTCACGTTCATCATATACATCATATACAAAACTAACTTCGTTACTGTGACCTGACCTGACCTGAACGCCGGTAGATTACATAACCTGTCTCCCTAAACTTAGTGGCCAGTACAGATTGCGTAACATAGGGAGACAGCCGGACAGTTAGCTACAGGTCGGTCATTGTTAAGTATATCGAACTGATTCAATATCATTGAAACCCTTACTGAAGATAAACTTCAGGTGACATCATTTGCGACAGCGGCCGGCGATTAAATAGTTGACAAAGGAATTTTAGAACAGTTAGGTAATCTTTAGTAGCTAGTCAGTATCTATTGTTAATCTAAAACCTGTTGTATCCGTCCCTTAGAGTATAAATACCTAAAAGCACGCAGTAAGATCATTCTGTCTTCTGCACCTTAACGACGTGTTCGTGCTTTTCTAGGTAAGACTTGCCATACTTTCACTTGTATCTTATGTTATAATTATTACTAAATGCATTCCCTTATTCTACAACTTGTATCTATGTTTTGGTCATATTGCACCTTTATATAGGCCAGTATTATTGTATCTAAATCATACATATACGGTAAGTTTACACTCAAATGTAGCCTTAAAATAAGTATATTATGATGTAGGGTTATAACTGTGTTATTACGGGTTAATATTATTTACTAAGGGCGTCGTTCGAAAGCTTATATTGTATTGCAATGTATTAGTACTTTTTGTATGTTTATATGATATTCTGCACAGCAATTGTGTAGAGTAATATTTAGATACAATTCAGTTTCCGATGCGTTATATAAATTACTTGATACAGTACCATTATAACAAGTATCGTATGTTCATGTTTAGGTACCCAAATTACTATATCTTAATTATGTGTACATATTAGTTTACCTGACCTGTTGCTAAATTCAGACTGCTAATTTAAAGCTCATTATATGTATCGATGCAAAAGGCATATCAAACATTTGAACCTGAAAATAAGCTAGTATCGGCAGGCATATCATTCTGTGTATAATCAGCCGAGCATTTGCTATCGGTCGCTATGCTCGCTGGTGCATGTCATTGTAAACAATGTAGTGTTGTAGATTAGGGTTACGGTTGAGTAGTCTAGACTTAGTCAGCGTCTTTAATCTAGTATTATTGTTGCGGCGTTAGCAATTTACTTCATTCCAAATACAACCTTATGTTATAGATAGGAACCGCTAGCACCCTAGCATCATAGCACAATGTTATGTATTTGAGAACTTTGGACTTAATGAACTTTTATTATGGAATTATTTGAATTAAAATGCCAAACTTGTGCATATCCTCCGACAATAGTCATAATGTGAAATTGATTATCCAGTAACTATAACTATGCTATTATGTTGTTGTATATTACCATAATGCCAACCCTATAAACGCCAGCATACTAAATATAAAGCGCTTATGTTCATGTGTTATGTTCATGTGTAGGCAGTTTGATACACATCATACTGCATTAGATAAAAATAAGGACTTGCAGCTCAATCTTAGATGTTTTAATAATTATTCAAGCTTATGTTGCGCTCATTTAATTATAATAACTGTTTCTTCCAAATATTACAACTTCATGCATTAAGGAACATAAATGATTCAATTAGAAGATAAATAGTTGCGTTTGTAAAATTTTCGGGATTCACTGTTATTCAACTACCGCAATTTTAGTTTAAAACCGACGGCGTAATAACAATGAATCCCGGAAATTTTACAAAAGCAACCATTTATCGATATTGTAACATGACCGTTTCTTATAAGCATTTTAAGAGCGAACTCTATTTTTGCGTAGGGAACTCTGAGTTGAAAGGATCTAACGACTGATCCATTATTGTTATAGGTGTTCGCAGCTATAAAGAAGAAGGAATTCCCAGTGTAATAGACATTAAAATAGTGTTCTTATATTACAAACCAGTTGCATTTAACACTTTAGAATTTTGAATATATTTTCCTTAAAGATCCTATATCATACTTGCAATATTTTTAAAACTATTTTTAATGTATACGTTGTATTTTTAGAAAACTTTTGCGACCAACCTTGAGAAAATCGGACCAAAATTCATTAAATAGGAGATAATTTACCAAAAAATACCGAAACGGATGTCGACATAAGGGCGAATCAAGTGTGACCATTTCACAACTTCCGGTTTCTAAATGTACACTTGAAAACCGTCTTTGTCGCGCTCAATTAGATTTTATATTCTTTTTCTCCGAATTAGGAATTCATTGCTGTCAAAGTTGATACCCATCGAACACAATTACGGTAGTTGAGACAAGATGTAAATCCTACAAGCACAATGATTACGTCACCGAAAGCGGGTTCGTTAAATGACATGCCCTTTCTATGAGGGGTACTGTGCTTGAAGCGTCGAAATAAGTATGTTACTGTTGATTAAACAATCTAAATATGATATCAAAATTTCGACGAAAGATTGTTCTACAAAGTGATGTATTTCATTTCTCAATAGCTAAGTTTCATCCTGAACCGCTTGCAAGTATGCTACAGCATCTTTAATAATTTATAAATGTTACGCTATGACAATAATATAAACTTTCTTCATCACTCGATAAGATAAACAAGATATTTGTCAAGGAAACATGTCAAATTTGTCAAAGGTTTTCATGAGAGTGTGTTTAGAGATGGTTAATATCGTGCAGTGTAGACGCCAGTTCCAATTCAATTGCATGGAAAATTGCCATACCTATCAAAATCTGTGGCGGATTTTATATTGATTGTGATGAGAGATTTCAGCTGGGTAGAATTGTGTTACCAACGTTCAATTAATGTGTTTTCGTACATGTACCTAACTGTATTATAGGCCTAACTCTGCAATTGCTCAATAACTAATGCAATCGGTACAACAATGTGTTCGCCGCTAGATTAACATCTTGAGGGAATTAGCCGTTGGATTATCGTTAGATTTACCTTTTTAGTACTTAGATATTTGTTGACTATCTTTTTTAACCCTTGGATCCGTATTGACAATGTTTTAGGGTTAGTTTGTCTAGTGCTATGGTCGCTAACGTATACTGTAGATAAAGTGGCGAACATATTGTAAAGTGAACCTAAAACCCTAACCCTAAGAAATCACCTAATATGAATCCAAGGGCTAAAGTAGATATTTACTATGAATCCAAGGGTAAGCCTTACAGTGCCCGGTGTATCAGCCTCAAATAACTCTAGGCAAAAGATGACTCTAGAGTTATTTCAGGCTGGCCCCAGATAACTCTAGAGTCATCTGAGCCTAGTCCGAAATAACTCTAGAGTGCTCTGGGCCTAGTCTCAAATAACTCTAGAGTCATATGGGCCCAGGGAAACGCCCAGTCTCAAATGACTCTATCCAGGCTCAAATGACTCTACCTCAAATTCAACCAAACTTTATCGATGAAACTAAGATAGAGTCATTTCGGGCTAGTCTCAAATAACTCTAGAGTCGTATGGGCCCAGGGAAACGCCCAGTCTCAAATGACTCTATCCAGGCTCAAATGACTCTACCTCAAATTCAACATTTTCCAAACTTTATAGATGAACTAAGATAGAGTCATTTCGGGCTAGTCTCAAATAACTCTAGAGTCGTATGGGCCCAGGGAAACGCCCAGTCTCAAATGACTTTATCCAGGCTCAAATGACTCTACCTCAAACTCAACATTTTCCAAACTTTATAGATGAACTAAGATAGAGTCATTTCGGGCTAGTCTCAAATAACTCTAGAGTCGTATGGGCCCAGGGAAACGCCCAGTCTCAAATGACTTTATCCAGGCTCAAATGACTCTACCTCAAACTCAACATTTTCCAAACTTTATAGATGAACTAAGATAGAGTCATTTCGGGCTAGTCTCAGAAAATTCTAAGAGATGAATCAATTGATGACCGAATGTCAAATTTATTATAACAAGCTTTGGAAAAAACACTGCGTGAAGGCAGACATCTGTTACTTAAGAACATTTTCTAATTGTTACTCCAGTGATCTGCATAATTCATCGACTTTCCTTTAATGGAGGATTGCGCGTATATTCCTTGTATACTTGTCGAACACTATTTTCAAAACACATAGTCAAGTATAGAAATAATTATTTTGTCAAAATTACGTATACGCATTTTCTGATGGGAATAATAATAATGTATAAGTCCGAGTTGTTGTCAGTGACAAGAGTTTATCAAAAGCTCTTTGTGATCTTATTGCGTTAACATTGATAATTTGTGATGAACGATGAAATAAAGGTCAACTTGTTTTTTCATGACCGACACACAACTGAAACGCTCAACTTATTATTTCCATACTTTATATCCAAGCATTCTCAGTTTGATCTTGTTGTTATGTTGCTGAGTTATATATATTTCCCTTTCAATTTAAGAAAATGCATTTTCATCCAACTATGATGTACGACCTGTTTTCAAGAGTTCAATATGTCTTTACATAGATAAAGAGTAACATGAATTGATTTAAAAACTATGAGTATTTTTCGTTTATGCAAGCATGCATGCGTGCGTGCGTGCGTACGTACGTGCGTGTGTGTGTGTGTGTATGTGAGTATGAATGTATGAATGCATGTATGTGTGTATGTCTGTATGTCTGAATGTATGTACGTGTACGTATGTATCACGTATGTATTATGACTTCTACTGTTACATGTATGTATTATAAATGTGCCTGACTACAATGTCTCATAGGTCAAATTTGGCCGTATGTTATACTTTTAAATATGTCAACTTTCATGTGAATGTCTGTCTAAAACTTTAAAACAAAAACCAATTCTCTCTATTTCACGCATATTTTCGACCTTCCTACCTACACACTACACAGCATTGCTATTTAGATAAAGTCCGCTTTCATAAGTCTATCATATGTCTTCAGGTCTAGAGGTTAAAAACTTAATCCTGTAGCTGGTGGGTTGCGATAGCGATCCCTGCGACAGGCACATGAGCTTTGACGAAGTACTCGCAATGTCATTCTTCAGAATATGAAAGTATTATTTTTGTGACTGTTCAATTACACTTGGGGTCCCAAAACAGCTTTTCCAATATGTTTTTTTTTTTTGCTAGAAAGTTCGGGAGAAGAATTATGAAACTTAGGAATATAATGAAAATAAATTGTTATGTAAAAAAAAAAATTGAGAGGCATTTTAGAAGTTGGAATGACAATGAGGAATAGATGGATGACAACTTCTTTATTCATGTTAGGGGACGTTTTAACACAACTGCTTGTGTCGTTGTCAAGTTCAAGATGTGTCGAAACGTGGCTTAAGATTACAAATACAAAACAAATACCATTGATTGATTTTGTTTTGTTTCGCAAATTTATTGTAGGACGCTAGACTCACAAGCCAGTTTTCACTATCATATCTCCGCTAGCCAAAGAGATTTTAAAACGACATAATTTGTAAGGCGTTTTATGAAAACGTGAACAGGTATTGTTGTAGGATGCATAACTTAGTTCAGTTTAGTTTGTAATACACAATATCAACAAACAGTTCTCTTATTACCACAAGCATCATACTTGGCCGTGATTATTACTCAAATGATTAGGTTTTGCCTTCACTAAACTGGCAAACTATGATGCGACCTTCGGGGCTGCGGTCAGACCTAATGGAAAGGTACTTGTGTATCTAAAAAGAGATCATTCCACAAGTGTCCCATCTTCCTGTTTCATATCCGATGAGTGTTCGCAGAAAATGGCATATCTACTTTACAAAAATATTGAAACCATTTAGAATGTTGTCAAATTCTAGTTTGTGAAGTCATGCATTGATTACGATACAGATATACAGATTCTGAATGTATAACAGTCGAAGATCTGTCATATAACTTTTACTCTTGCAAGTCATGTTCCGAAAATAAATATCCATTCTTGTTGCGTAAAAGTCGTATGAAACACGTCCTTTGATATCTATCCTTCTTAATTCCTCAATGTAGTTTGTTGCACTTACATTGTCAAGTAAATATGAAAAGATGAATATATCTGAAATCATTGAATGGAGACTGCATTCGTCTAAAAAAGATGAAGTCTGATACTGAATTAGGATAGATTTATTCAACCGATTATTCGGTAACATAATTTGCTAAAACGTAGAACATAAAAAAATTTAATAACTAAACAGGTAGCCTGACAGTATGGGAAACTGGGAAACATTGAGTTACTTAAATAGATCTACAAATTAAATGACTGCAATGTAGGTAAACTATGTTAATTATTCCATTAACAAACATACATAATATTATGGAGAAAAACAACCGATTTTTTTCGAAATTTGTAATGAAGTGAAATAATATACATAGAGTGAGCCTTTTTAAAGATTAGCGCTTTCCATGTTCCATTTTACAAAACTTTAAAAAATTTAACAAACGTGTCATGGTGGTTACAACAAAGAAAAGAGACATACAAATTTGACTCTAAGAGTGTTTTGGGGCTAGGCCCACTTGACTAGCAGTACTGTGGGCAAGACCATTTATTTTTCTAGAGTGTTTTCGGGCAAGGCTCATTTCATTTAAGAATGTTACAACTAGTCCTTATCTTAACGAAATAGTTTCATTTCATTTCATTTCAAATTAAAATACCTGTTCCACGTTTCTGAAGTAAATTTGAAAAAAAACCATTTAATTTTTTTTATCTTACACCTGACACAAAATTGGCCACGTCGTGTCGTCGCCATTTTGAATATTTGCAAAAATTATTTAAATCTGACACCATGCACTTTTGATAAAACACTTTTCCGCAAATTGTACTCGGAGCTAAATCTTACGCATAATAGAGCTGAGGCATCAGTCTATGAGTAATTTGTGTTAAAATCCACAACACATAGCAACCTCTCAAACGTGACCCAACAACAGATCTAGACCTCAGTGACCATAGTATTTTGAGCTATCCAAAAGAATGCACAAAATAGAAAATTTCAAATAAGTAGAGAATATTATATGAGTGCCTATGACATACGATGTGTTCGACACGAGTGGATACATATTAGTATGTCCCGAGCGAGAGTGAGTGTCGTGTGCATAGTTTGTCATGGGCACCAATATTATATAATATTTTGCTTATCACTGCAGTCCCAAACTTATCTATTTTGCAGCATTAGCGAACTAGCCGCTGGCGACCCGTATAGATTGTGACGTCACAGGTTAACCTTGACGTACAAGCATTGTTAATAACAGGACGTCACAATGAAAAATTGGGATGTCTTCCTAGGGCGTCATATGGAAAATAACTTCCCTCATTAGTAATAAATAATTTTGAATACCCGCAAGCGCAGTCATATCGAGGTTAATAATTTTCATTTGTTATATATGATATGCGGTGAGAGTTTTCTCAGGTCTAGAAATGTGTTCTAAGTGTGATATCACTTTTTCAAGTCAGTGAAAATATCACAGAGGGGATGACGTCATGTGTACAATGGTTTAGCGTCGCTAAGTTACGATCAACAATGGTATGACGTCGCCAGAAATCTCTCGAGTCAAGACCTTTTGGACATAAATTACCACATTTTCGACCACAGAGGCATAAAATAAACAGAATATCTTTTGGTTTGAGTGATATCATACTCAAAACAAACGATATCCTCCATATGTTCCCCTGGGGCTAAATATCACCTTGTGACGTCACATTATTAACAATGCTTTGACGTTACGGTTCCCCTATGACGTCACAATCTATAAAGGCCACCGCTTGCTAGTCCGCCTATGCTGAGGGGTAAGTTTTGAGTATTTTTTTTAATTATAGGTTTTGAGTACTTTCTTTCATTATGAGTGGCTAATATTAGTATATCCTTTCGCTCTTGCTCGGGTAATACTAATATATCGTATGTCACCGACACTCATATAATATCCTCAATAAAGTAAAAGTATAGTCGCAAACGACATCATACGGATTCAACCCTTCATAGTGATGATTTGTGTAAATATTGTTACAATTTCAGTCAAGAAATATAGTTGAAACTCATCAGTGACGTCAATTAAAAAATGTAACAACATGAAAAACATTGAAGCTGTCATATAGATAATATGCAGTTTTCATTACAATGAACAACAAACATGAAAGTATTCTCTTCTCGAAACGCAGATTAAAAGTATGATTTTTAATGATTTGGGGCGGATGTAAATACAGTGCATGAAAACATTTAGAGTTTTCAATGGTTTAAAATAAACATTGAGACAATTTAATTTCACATTACTTTGGTAGAGTCATTTGAGACTGGGCGTTTCCTTGGACTCATGTGAGAATTTGATTTCACAGATTGATTATTTGCTAGAGTCATTTGAGCCTGGATAGAGTCATTTGAGACTGGGCGTGTCCTTGGGCCCATATGACTCTAGAGTCTTTTGAGGCTAGGCCCATTTGACTCTAAGAGTTCTTTGAGGCGGTAGAGTCCTTTGAGCCTGTTACACCGGCCTTTGACACTATGTGCTCACGCAGTGCCGCTAACGTTTGGAGTTAACTCGAGATTTTGGTCAACGTTGTAAAAAAAATGTCGCTGAGGCGTTATCTATGTTCAGAAATAAATGAAATTTTAAGTGAAGAATTCTAAGTTGTTTACCATTCAATCAATGTAAATTTTTCGAATATAAATGACAACAATAAAAATGAATTTAACCTAATTATAAACGGCAGAGACGTTTTTCATGCAAATGTTCAGCTGAGGAACGTTAGCATACCCTGGTTTCATCGATTGTAATCAAATTGCCGTTATCTACACAGTAATTCAATTGTTATTTATCAAGAAAGCGGATGTCAGTGATCACGTTGATGTGTTTTCTTCCTACATGCGACCGATTGTTCACGAAATAATACAAGTTATCTTTTTGTTTTCCTTTGTTGAACATTGTTCGCCGTGACGTCATTGACAAACAAAGTGCAGTAAACGTACTGTGCACGCAAAGTCCTTGCAATTTTTCGACAACCGGTGCACATGACTGAATTTCCATCCACAGAAAGTCATGGATTCGATCTGGAAAATGATATAACTTTCGGAAACATTAGAGCTGAAATTATGTTGCTATCACAAGGTCGAACACAAAAGCAGTTTCAAGCCGTCAGAATAATGATTTGAGCCGCATTTTTGCAAGCGCATAAACAACTCAATACATATTGTTGTACAATAAACTAAACGATAAATAAAAGTACCGAGGGTACAGAAGCTCACCTAAAAATGAATGATGTGGTAAAATGGTTTAATTATACATGTAACCATCTTTTATATATAAATTGATTATGGCTGCCATCATGATTTTTTTATCTTTTAAAATACTAGTCTTCTTTTGGAAACGACTAGAGCTTGAACAAACATTAATACACGAATGATATAATCATGATAAGTTAACAAGCAGTAGGTTTTTGTATAACTTTTTTGTATATCTATGGCTGAATTGGTGACCATCTTGCACTTTTTAATCTTCAAAATGCTACTTTTATGTGGGCATCCGTATTAATTTCATTATGATATCTTGATTGGTTTAGGTGTATCCATTTAAATGTCATTCATTACTTACAGGATGGTGGCCACTTACATTTGTTTTGTAGTGAATCATTAATATGATTTCAAGATTATTTCACTGATGGTTATGCTGCATGGGATATTGAGAATCCCAAGAGTACAGATTTTTCAAGGAAAATGAATGACTGATTGAGAGGAAAGTCATAAACACAGCAAAGCAAAAGACATGTTTATTTTGTTTTATTATGTTTACTTTCATTAAAGTATCAATTTATTTAACACTCATACAGTACTATAATGGTAAACATTTTTGCATTGTCAAATCAACAGAGAGATATGACAAATCAAATTTCCTTCCTTTTCTTACTAAACCCTTTTCGATTTTCATCTTCATATTTATTCCACATCAACTTATCATGTAGATTGCTAAACACAAAGCTTATTGTAGACAAGTTTTGTGTAAGTTGTTATTCTTAGAAAGAACATATCACTGTCATGAGAATACAAGTCCATAACTTTTATTGCATACACATGGGCCATGGCCATATAGCATAATGCTCTACCATATCAATTGGGTCAGGTTGATTATGCAACAGACTAGCAGCTGACACTGTGATGCTAGCAGCCTGCCTTGGGATGTGTATTAGGCATAGTGGAATATCTGAACTCTGGTTGACCCCTTATGTGTGGTATTTAAAAGAATTAAGGGAGATGCCATTGTTTAAAAATTAACATGTTTAATGTGATTTGGTTTTTGCAGCTAGTTGCCATAAAGATTTTAAACAAATTAATCAATTATGTTTGTCTTTCATCTTAATTTTTTTTTAAAACACTTAAAAATATAGAACAACTTGCACGACAATCTTAAATATTCCATATTTAAGATAATATTATGATTAGTAAGTTCAAATTAGAGAATGTATATGGTGCCAGTGATCACTTGATGAAAGATTAAAATTTAAGAAAAATGATGTGTCATCTGCAGCTGAAAAGTCAATATGGCTGCTATTGCGGCCATCTTGGATTCTCAAAACTGAAACGTCTACCTTTCTGTGTGGAATCACTATAGGTATAACATACTACAATATAAAAATGATATCTAGATTGGTTTAGGAGAAATAGTCTTTGTCGTGAAATCTAATTGAAAATTCAATATGGCTGCCATGGCGGACATATTGGATTCTCGAAAACTTAAACGTCTACCTTTCTGTGCGGAATCACCATAGGTATAACTTACTACAATTTCAGAATGATATCTGTATTCGTTTAGAAGGAGTAGTCTTTTTCATGAAATCTAATTGAAAATTCAATATGGCTGTCATGGTGGCCATCTTGGATTCTCAAAACTGAAACGTCTACCTTTCTGTGAGGAATCACCATGGGTATAACATACTACAATTTCAGAATGATATCTGTATTCGTTTAGAAGGAGTAGTCTTTTTCATGAAATCTTCGTGAAAATTCAATATGGCTGTCATGGCGGCCATCTTGGATTCTCAAAATTGAAACGTCTACCTTTCTGTGAGGAATCACCATGGGTATAACATACTACAATTTCAGAATGATATCTGAATTCGTTTAGGAGGAGTAGTCTTTTTCGTGAAAGTTTACGGACGGACGGACGGACGGACAGACGGACGGACGGACGGACGGACAGACAGACGGACGACGGACGAAGCGCCATGACATAAGCTCACATTTACTGTGTAAAGGTGAGCTAAAAAGTACATATTATTAAAATAGAATCCATAAGCAAACTATTGGAACAGTTTTCCATGTATGTTCTAACAGAAAATTCAAAAAAATCGATCAGACAAAAGCGCGAAAAAATAGCGAGAACACATCACGGCAGTTTTGGTATTGCGTATTTGGCACAATTCCTTTTCCACATAGATTTTACCATTAGCATGTATTTTCAATCACAATCACAGTTTAAATTGTGGTAAACATATATATAATATAACCTTCAATAAATCCGTAATATGTCAAGCAAATTTGGTCACTGCCAGACGTATGGCTAGTGACCCTATTATCGTGGTAACCCTATTATCGTGGTAAACTCATTTAAGTCTCCAATGCCTTCTTGTTACAGCTTTGCAAATATTGTTTTTAATAGCCTTCTCTCAAATCAATTTATATTCAATTTGTAAATAATATTCTTACATTGGTGTCTATATCTAAAGAGAATAATTTATTAATAATATACTAATTACCTTGATAATAGGGACACTTTCGATAAAATACATCACACAGATAAGATTTTTTATATCTATGTCCAAAAATATTTTGTCCATAGATAGAACTGTAATTAACAAATTTTGGAAGGATATATGTGCAGAGTTTAAAAACAAGAAACAATATTTAGATTGTACACATGTAGAGGGAAATATACAGGTGAAACAATAAGACCCATGATAATAGGGACCACCTTCATATATCAAACTATTCTCTCGAGTAAAAATACGAAAAAAGAAAACACCAGCTCGGTTAAAAAAATCATCAAAATCAAAATTAGATTTAAAAAGAAATCTAACTTTAATTTACCCTGAGAAACACAAAAGAAGATTGCAAACTATATATACGATCAACTGGATATGATGTCTTTACTTGACATGGAAGAAAATGACTAACATATTTAGAAGATATTTATAAACAGGCCTGCTTCCCGAACACGGCCGACTTGATTGACACGTCGCCCACTCACGGCGTTATGCACGATGGAATTCGCGCAATAAATATATGTCGGGGTGGTTGTCGTACTTCAGTGTTTATTCTTTAAATTTCTCGCGTGCCTAAAATTTATCAAGCAACACATTTATCTGTAATGCTTCATCTCTATCGAGGTTTTCGAAAACCAACATTGATCGACGCTCTTCAGCGTCGTCAGTTACTGGCCACGCCCCTAGCTCAGCGGACAATCGGTTTCAACTTTGAGATCCTATTGGTGAATAGACCAGTAATTAACTTTTTTTTTTAATTAAGCTTTTATAAGCACACAATTTGTTTCACATTCTCTATCATATCTGATTTTATGTTGCATCCAGGGATTCATTCATAAATTCATAAATCAATGACAAATACAATACTAATTTCTTAATATATTTTAATTATATTTTAAGAAATTGATCAACTTAAAAATCATATTCAGTATTGATACTAGATATCCCTTAATTTTGCATAATTTCAAATTTAATTATCGTAAAAACTTTTTATTTATTGGATGAAATAATTCGAATGAAAAAAAATAGATTCTTAAAAAGGGATTGAATTATTAGAGAAAATAGAACAACACATAATAAAAATGGAGGATGTATACAGAATATTTTTTTTTTATATTTATGTATATATTCTTTTCAATGAACATGCATGTTGATATTTGTTATACAATAGGAAATGTGCGATGGCCCTTATAAATTGAAACATGCTCCCTGATCACTGTTTTTTTCTTCATTTAATAGATTCAAGGAATACTGTATAATCAATTTTCATCATTCTGATAAATTCCAGACATAATATCAAGAATGCCACTTCATTTTATTCCTATGTTCAGTATTTTTGTAAGCTTATCATAATAATTAATCTAAGATATTATATATAGGCCCTATATTAATAGCGCTAATGATCGCGAGCAAAGTAGACCGGATATGACGGCAGAAGATGCGAAGACGTCACGACTCGCGTGTCTCGTGCTGTTCACCAGACGACAGGTGATTGTTCCGCGCCAGAATGAACGTTCGATTTGAAGTTGAAACAAACTCGTAATACTTGGCTTGACTATTCCTCAAATAAATCGATTGAAATCACCCTCAAAGTTTGAAATAAAAAAATATGACAATGACATATGATTGACACTATTTTGTCATACTGATTGTTATTTTCATAGGAAAAAAATCATGGTTAAAATATGTTTATTCAGGGTAATTAACATTATGGAAACGACTTTTGCAATCCGTTGAATTTCTTTCTATATTTAGCACATATCGAGGCAAACAGATATCAAAATGGCAATGTTATTTACAATTTCATTGCACTAAAATCAACAGACGCCCGTACCACATTAGCTCATAGAAATAAGATCTCACGAAAGTGGTATCTACAATGTCACCGCCATACTGTCAACAAAACAGCCGCACAATGCAACGTGTACTACATTTTAGAATTATACGTTTTGCTATGTTGCACTCATCAAATCATGAAAACATGGACTCATACATAAACAAAAATTAAAATGCTATCTTTCGATGGTATTTTCAGGTAGCGTTACTTATTTGTCAGTATTGGGAGGTCGCGAATCGTTTTGAAACTTGTTTGTACCGATCAGATTTGGCTGTGACCCGAAATGTTGGAATGTTTTATGCGGTCCCGCAATTTTTGGAATTACGATAATTCACATGATACGCATGACCTGTACATCGTTTATCAACTGTAGAAAATGTATCAGTCTTTCATTACTCGAACCATCGTGGGTGCATCTAAATATCCAAATTAGAATTAGATGTACTCTGTCCGCTGCCAGTTTGACTGGCCATTCAAGAGCTGGAACTGGAAGTGACGTATGCTGGTTTGCCAAATACTTCTGGAAAGGTCTGCTGCATATTATTGCTAATTGATTACCATATTCGTGTATGATATCGATTTCAGTACCCATACAGTATGTTTTGCCAAGAATTTACATTTAGATAGAAATCTAGGAGCAAGTTATGGATCATAGTAATTTTCCTCAGTCAAGGAATGATGGCCATTTTCACCAAATTAAAAGTAATAAATAATTCAGTCGGTTCATTAATTATTAGAATGCATTTCCCATTGTCAATATGTGATATCAAAACTAGAGATACTGTAGATTTTGGTAATACTTTGGATTTTTCCTGTTTCATTAATTTTTGTCTGTTATGCTGGTGAATTATTTACACATGCATTTGAGAAAATTAACCCCCATCGGCCATGCCCAAGGACCATATGTGTCCCATATAGGTATTTTCATAAAACCAAATTTCTCTGTAATATCAGGTTTTGTAGTACAAAATGGTTATAGACAAATCGCGACATGGCAAAACGGCGACAAGCCAAAACAGCGACATTTTGGACGGAACGGCGACACACCCCAAAAATAATTATGGACAGAACGGCTAAACATGTTTTCAATGAATTTTTAGATGAGATAAACATGGTATTAGTCAAGAAAAGTCAGATATTCTATTTATTATATGATTGGCGGTGAAATACCGAGATCTACCAATGACAATAAACTATAGAGACAGGACGATATTTTAACATGCCAAAGGAAATGAGAATTTGTAAATTCTGTAATCCTAATCATGTTGAAGACGAATACCATTTCCTTTTAATTTGCCGGTTTTATGCTGACATCAGAACAAACTATATTCCCCAATACTATCATTTTCATCCAAATTGGTTTAAATTTTCTTTACTGTTAAGTACTGACAATACTGTCCTTATGCGTAAGTTGTCAACATTAATTATCATGGTATGTTACTAAGAAAGAACAATGTATGAACTAGTATGAATTGATTGTATATTCTATTGTTTGATTTTTTTTTGGGGGGGGGGGGGGGGGGGTATATGGTATAGTATTTCACTAGATATGATATGTTTGAAATTATAATTATCACCATAATATGATCCCTGCGAAGGAGGTACATGTATCTTTTGTACTATAGGCCTGTGGCCTTTAAGTATTGTAATAAATTGATTGAAATATGATGAAATCCTTCTAATTACGTCAAAAAAGGCCAATTTCATGTTGAGCGGCCACTTGGAAGAGCCCTTCACCGCGGTAACAGTGTGACGTCATATGAGAATTCATGACGTCAGACCATTGTTACATGACGTCAAAGTCTTGAACTTGACGTCACTCGAGTGGAGTTAAATTTTCTGTGTCATCCATTTCAGCAACCTCCAAGACAGGGCGCCTTCCCTCCGATTGTCTCTCCGGTAGTTGCCCTGCCGTCAGTGGCAGAGGCATTGTTACACGGATTTCGTGTATCAATCAAAATTACGTCATGAATAACCTCGAACCAAATGCTTAGTTTGCATACTAAAGAATAGGTTAAATAGTTTACTTTAAACGTCATGAACGTTAGGCGTATGAATATGATAAAAGTTGAGTTAATTGGTTTGAAACATGATAATTCGTGAAATTGGTAATTGGTTGGCAAATAGGATACGTTTTGATAATGCAAAGGACACTTCAAAAAATAAATAAATAAAAGTACCGAGGGTACAGAAGCTCACCTTAAAATGAATGATGTGGTAAAATGGTTTAATTATACAGGTAACCATCTTTTATATAATTGATTATGGCTGCCATCATGATTTTTTTATCTTTTAAAATACTAGTCTTCTTTTGGAAACGACTAGAGCTTGAACAAACATTAATACACGAATGATATAATCATGATAAGTTAACAAGCAGTAGGTTTTTGTATAACTTTTTTGTATATCTATGGCTGAATTGGTGACCATCTTGTACTTTTTAATCTTCAAAATGCTACTTTTATGTGGGCATCCGTATTAATTTCATTATGATATCTTGATTGGTTTAGGTGTATCCATTTAAATGTCACTCATTACTTACAGGATGGTGGGCACTTACATTTGTTTTGTAGTAATATTATTAAATTGATTTCAAGATTATTTCACTGATGGTTATGCTGCATGGGATATTGAGAATCCCAAAAGTACAGATTTTTCAAGGAAAATGAATGACTGATTGAGAGGAAAGTCATAAACACAGCAATGCATAAGACACGTTTATTTTGTTCACATAATATTTACATGTCAAGTGACCATGAGATGTCTTTCATTAAAGTATCAATTCATTTAACACTCATACAGTACTATAATGGTAAACATGTTTGCATTGTCAAATCAACAGAGAGATATGACAAATCAAATTTCCTTACTTTTCTTACTAAACCCTTTTTGATTTTCATCTGCATATTTATTCCACATCAACTTATCATGTAGATTGCTAAACACAAAGCTTATTGTAGACAAGTTTTGTGTAAGTTGTTATTCTTAGAAAGAACATATCACTGTCATGAGAATACAAGTCCATAACTTTTATTGCATACACATGGGCCATGGCCATATAGCATAATGCTCTACCATATCAATTGGGTCAGGTTGATTATGCAACAGACTAGCAGCTGACACTGTGATGCTAGCAGCCTGCCTTGGGATGTGTATTAGACAGCATAGTGGAATATCTGAACTCTGGTTGACCCCTTATGTGTGGTATTTAAAGGAATATAAGGGAGATACCATTGTTTAAAATTTAACATGTTTAATGTGATTTGGTTTTTGCAGCTAGTTGCCATAAAGATTTTAAACAAATTAATCAATTATGTTTGTCTTTCATCTTAATTTTTTTTAGAAACACTTAAAAATATAGAACAACTTGCACGACAATCTTAAATATTCCATATTTAAGATAATAAGATAAGAAGAATAAGATAAGTAAGTTCAAATTAGAGAATTTATATGGTGCCAGTGATCACTTGATGAAAGCTTAAAATTTAATAATAATGATGTGTCATCTGCAGCTGAAAAGTCAATATGGCTGCTATTGCGGCCATCTTGGATTCTCAAAACTGAAACGTCTACCTTTCTGTGCGGAATCACTATAGATATAACATACTACAATATAAAAATGATATCTAGATTGGTTTAGGAGAAATAGTCTTTGTCATGAAATCTAATTGAAAATTCAATATGGCTGCCATGGCGGCCATATTGGATTCTCAAAACTTTAACGTCTACCTTTCTGTGCAGAATCACCATAGGTATAACATACTACAGTTTCAGAATGATATCTGTATTCGTTTAGAAGGAGTAGTCTTTTTCATGAAATCTAATTGAAAATTCAATATGGCTGTCATGGCGGCCATCTTGGATTCTCAAAACTGAAACGTCTACCTTTCTGTGAGGAATCACCATGGGTATAACATACTACAATTTCAGAATGATATCTGTATTCGTTTAGAAGGAGTAGTCTTTTTCATGAAATCTAATTGAAAATTCAATATGGCTGTCATGGCGGCCATCTTGGATTCTCAAAACTGAAACGTCTACCTTTCTGTGAGGAATCACCATGGGTATAACATACTACAATTTCAGAATGATATCTGTATTCGTTTAGAAGGAGTAGTCTTTTTCATGAAATCTAATTGAAAATTCAATATGGCTGTCATGGCGGCCATCTTGGATTCTCAAAACTGAAACGTCTACCTTTCTGTGGGGAATCACCATGGGTATAACATACTACAATTTCAGAATGATATCTGAATTCGTTTAGGAGGAGTAGTCTTTTTCGTGAAAGTTTACGGACGGACGGACGGATGGACAGACGGACGACAGACGAAGCGCCATGACATAAGCTCACATTTACTTTGTAAAGGTGAGCTAATAATGACATTGATTTGATTGATCAGGAAATGTATTCTTTTCAATGAATTTCATGAAATCTAATTGAAAATTCAATATATTTGACATATTGACCATTTTGGATTCTTGATAATAAAATAAATGCGTCTTTGTCAGGAATCACTATATAAAAAAATACTCACTTTTCAGAATGATATCTTAATTGATTTAGTAGTAGTACTTGGCCTGTATATCACTGTCATGAGAATACAAGTCTAATTTCCATAACTCTTATTGCATACACATGGCCATATAGCATGATGCTCTACCATATCAATTGGGTCAGGTTGATTATGCAACAGACTAGCAGCTGAGACTGTGATGCTAGCAGCCTGTATTGGGATGTGTATTAGAAATGCATAGTGGACTCAACAGGAATATCTGAACTCTGGTTGACCCCTTTTGTGTGGTATTTAAAGGAATATAAGGGAGATACCATTGTTTAAAATTCAACGTGATGTTTAATGTCATTGGGTTTTTGCAGCTAGTTGCCATAAATATTTTAAACAAATTAATAAATTATGTTTGTCTTTCATCTTAATGTTTTAGAAACACTTAAAAATATAGAACAACTTGCATGACAATCTTAAATATTCCATATTCAAGATAATATTATGATTAGTAAGTTCAAATTAGAGAATTTATATGGTGCGAGTGATCACTTGATGAAAGCTTAAAATTTAGTAATAATGATGTGTCATCTGCAGCTGAAAAGTCAATATGGCTGCTACCGCTGCCATCTTGGATTCTCAGAACTGAAACGTCTACCTTTGTGGGAGGAATCACTATAGGTATAACATACTACAATATGAAAATGATATCTAGATTGGTTTAGGAGAAGGAGTCATTTTCATGAAATCTAATTGAAAATTCAATATGGCTGCCATGGCGGCCATATTGGATTCTCAAAACAGAAACGTGTACCTTTCTGTGAGGAATCACCATGGGTATAACATACTACAATTTTAGAATGATATCTGCATTCGTTTAGGAGGAGTAGTCTTTTTCCTGAAATCTAATTGAAAATTCAATATGGCTGCCATGGTGGCCATCTTGGATTCTCAAACTGAAACGTCTACCTTTCTGTGAGGAATCACCATGGGTATAACATACTACAATTTCAGAATGATATCTGCATTCGTTTAGGAGGAGTAGTCTTTTTCGTGAAATCTAATTGAAAATTCAATATCGCTGCCATGGCGGCCATCTTGGATTCTCAAAACTGAAACGTCTACCTTTCTGTGAGGAATCACCATGGGTATAACATACTACAAATACAATTTCAGAATGATATCTGCATTTGTTTAGGAGGAGTAGTCTTTTTCCTGAAATCTAATTGAAAATTCAATATGGCTGCCATGGCGGCCATCTTGGATTCTCAAAACTGAAACGTCTACCTATCTGTGAGGAATCACCATGGGTATAACATACTACAATTTCAGAATGATATCTGCATTCGTTTAGGAGGAGTAGTCTTTTTCCTGAAATCTAATTGAAAATTCAATATCGCTGCCATGGCGGCCATTTTGGATTCTCAAAACTGAAACGTCTACCTTTCTGTGAGGAATCACCATGGGTATAACATAATACAATTTCAGAATGATATCTGCATTTGTTTAGGAGGAGTAGTCTTTTTCCTGAAATCTAATTGAAAATTCAATATGGCTGCCATGGCGGCCATCTTGGATTCTCAAAACTAAAACGTCTACCTTTCTGTGAGGAATCACCATGGGTATAACATACTACAATTTCAGAATGATATCTGGATTCGTTTAGGAGGAGTAGTCTTTTTCCTGAAAGTTAACGGACGGACAGACGGACAGACAGACGGACGACGGACGAAGCGCCATGACATAAGCTCACATTTACTTTGTAAAGGTGAGCTAAAAATTGGCTTTCTTGAGTCGTTGTTCGGAGTAGCAACGTGAATCCTACGAGTTTAGAGTTTGCACTTTTGAGCGCGACAGCATTCGCTGGTTGCACGCGCGGTGTTGGAGCTTTTCCACCCGGCAAGCTTCTGATGGCAGCGACTATATTAGTGACGTCACGGAGCGGATAATCGCTGTCTGGAGCTAGCCATTTCAGGTCACCCAACTCAACGGAGATTGTCGAACATAGCCGCCTTCGCAAGTCGGTAAAGATCGGACTATCGTGTGTGCGTTGGACCGTGACGAGACATAGTTTAATTAGGCATGTTAGTAGAAATAGTGATAGGCTGATTTTAAGTTATTGATCTCTGTAGGCCTATATAGGGTCTCTGGTATAGACTTTCCACTGTGGCGTCTTTCTTTTCATAACAGAAAACAAACATCATAATAAATAGCATAACCGTTCACACTTTTTTCTTTCCTTTCAAATCATCATGGCAAAAATTATCCACTTCTTATGGTCTCTTTAGAATATCTTTATGTTGCAGTAAGTAAAATTTAACATTTTATAGGTATTTGATTGTAGAACAAATTCCGTTTGTTCACGGAAAGTATAAACGGTTTGTTATTTGTCACCATGGAAATGATAGTCAGTGTTTATCATGTAAGATTCAGCAAACAACAGACCATCAGATTATCACTTTCAACAGACATGTCTAGTCACAACGTGAACAAGGCAGTCTTGTCAAGATGACGCCTTGTTGTAATGTAAATGTAATCAGGAAGTGTAGTCGATATGATGAAGTCGTTTAAAAGGCATCTTAAAATATAAAATGTCACTTTTATCCGAGTGATTTGTACTTACCGTATTATTTATATTAGAACCCAACTATTCAGCTTTTAACAACTGTCTTGCAAAAGGAAACACATATTTGGTATTCTTAGCGAGATCAGTATATTTTGAATTATTTTCTATTCTCAGTCTTTTAAGTACATCTAATTTCAGAAATAAATAATAATTCAAAGAGCCACTACGCAATTCTGATTTGTGTATCTTTAGTACGATCCAAATGCCTCAATTACTGATATGAATTGAGAGAGTGTCACAAATTCATCCTCATATGACTTATATTCGATAAAGTCGGAATCACATGTCCAATACATAAATAAATACACGTTATAAAATCTTTCAAGCCTTATCAATTTGTAACTGTCATTTTGATTGCTTTAGTTAAGTTTCTAAAATAACGATTAACTGATTGACGAGCGTAACTGTCCAGTTTTTGATCATTTTTGCGACTTCAAACCTTCCAATTGTCACCAAACACCGTCGATGAATTTCGATCAACTTGTGCTAAATTCAGATAAGCTTCACATTGCCTCCAAATGGAAACCGGTCGTTATATTTATCAACCCAGCCAGAATAGATCATTTATTTTATGCAAAGATAACTTTATTGAAAACGAGTATCATTTCTTGCTTCAAAAACATAAAATGTCACCTTTATCCGAGTGATTTGTACTTACCGCATTATTTATATTAGAACCCGACTATTCATATATTCATTATGCTTATGTCAATTGGAATTCTACCATAGAAGCGATGAATAATCGATCTGTTCAAGAGAAAAATAGAGCCAGTGGCTCTGTAGCTCATCAGGCTTCATATCAATTTTGCTTTAGGGTGTGGCAAATGTGAAATTAGGTTATTTAGGTCGTGGCCCCTGAGGCCCTTATTAGGGACCACAGGGCCATAAAAGCTATCAATTATAATCCTCACTAGTCAAAGAGTATATTCACAAGGTTTCAGCTTTCTGGGTCTTGTGCTTCTAGAGAAGAAGATGAAAATAGGTTTTTAGGTCGTGGCCGTTGTGGCCCTTATTAGGGGCCACCAAAGCTACAATTTTTAATCCTCACTAGTCAAGGAGTCAGTACACCAAGTTTAGGCTTTCTAGGCCTTATGGTTCTGGAGAAGAAGTCAAATTCCACAAAGTTTACGGACGGACGGACGGACGCCGGACACCATGCCATGCCATAAGCCCATCGGGCCTTACAGGCCAGATGAGCTAAAAATCAAACAATCAAATAGATTGAACGTCCTCAGACTAGATTGCGGAGTCATGAAACGTTATTTAAATGAAGGTCAAGGTCATGAACCTCAATTAGACCTTACTCTCGTGGTGATGAAGCTACATACAAAAAATAGAGCCATTGGCTCTGTAGCTCATCAGGCTTCATCATCAATTATGCTGTAGAGTGTGGCCAATGTGATTCCCCCTTTGTATGTATAGGCGACAAGTTTCAGTTTTCTAGGCCTTATACTTCAGGAGAAGTAGATTAAAATAGATTTGAAGGACGTTCCTGTTGCCTTTATTAGGGGCAACAGGGTCACCAAAGCTACAATTTATAATCCTCACTAGTCAAAGAGTCTGTACACAAAGTTTCAGCTTTCTAGGCCTTATGGTTCTTCAGAAGAAGATGAAAATAGGTTTTAAGGGCATGGCCCCTGTGTCCCTTATAAGGGGCCACAGGGCCACCAAAGCTACAATTTATAATCTTCACTAGTCAAGGAGTCTGTACACAAAGTTTCAGCTTTCTAGGCCCTATGGTTCAGGAGAAGAAGATGAAAATAGGTTTTTAGGGCGTGGCATATGTGGCCCTTAGTAGGGGTCACAGGGCCACCAAAGCTACAATTTACAATATTCACTAGTCAAGGAGTCTGTACACAAAGTTTCAGCTTTCTAGGCCTTATGGTTCTGGAGAAGAAGATGAAAATAGGTTTTTAGGGCGTGGCCCCTGTGGCCCTTATTAGGAGTCACAGGGCCACCAAAGCTACAATTAATAATCTTCACTCTTCAAAGAGGCTATACACAAAGTTTAAGCTTTCAAGGCCTCATGGTTCTGGAGAAGAAGATGAAAATATGTTTTTAGGGCGTGGCATATGTGGCCCTTATTAGGGGTCACAGGGCGCCCAAAGCTACAATATATAATCCTCACTAGCCAAAGGAGTCCATACAAAAAGTTTCAGCTTTCAAGGCCTTATGGTTCTGGAGAAGAAGTCGAAATTCCACAAAGTTTACGGATGGATGGACTGTCGGACGCCGGACACCATGCCATGCCAAAAGCCCATCGGGCCTTACAGGCCAGATGAGCTAAAAAGGAGATTTTCAGTAAGAATTATTAATTCTAACTTTGGAATTGCTTTTTATTGCAGTGATAACATCTATCATAAATTATTATGCTTCATTTGCAGATATTTTCAGTAGAAGTAATCTTTTACCTTCAGTTATAATTGTGTTATCAAGGTTAGCTTTATATTGTTTGCTTATTGATAAAATATTTATATTTAATTGTAATTCATTTACTACTTGAGACAATATCTTGTATTTTATTGTCAATGAAGTTGTACTGTAAAATGTATCTTAATTAATTTTTAGCTCATCAGGTCTGAAAGACCCGATGGGCTTATGGCATGGCATGGCGTCCGGCGTCCGTCCATCCGTCCATCCGTCCATCCGTAAACAGTTCACATTTTCATCTTCTTCTCCGAAACCAATGACTCTAGAGAACTGAAATTTGATGTGCAGACTCCTTGGCAAATGGGGATTCTAAATTGTAGATTTCGTGACCCCATGACCCCAAATGGGGTCACAGGGGTCAAAACCTTAAAAACCAATTTTCATCTTCTTCTCCAGTTCCAAAAGGTCTAGAGGGCTGAAAAATTGTGAGTAAACTCCTTGGCCAATGGGGATTCTAAATTGTAGATTTCGTGACCCCATGACCCCAAATGGGGTCTCAGGGGTCAAAACCTTAAAAACCTATTTTCATCTTCTCCTCCAGTTCTAAAAGGTCTAGAGGGCTGAAAAGTTGTGTGTAGACTCCTTGGCAAATGGGGATTCTAAATTGTAGATTTCGTGACCCCATGACCCCAAATGGGGTCACAGGGGTCAAAACCTTAAAAACCTATTTTCATCTTCTCCTCCAGTTCCAAAAGGTCTGGAGAGCTGAAAAGTTGTGTGTAGACTCCTTGGCCAATGGGGATTCTAAATTGTAGATTTCGTGACCCCATGACCCCTAATGGGGTCACAGGGGTCAAAACCTTAAAAGCCTATTTTCATCTTCTTCTCCAGTTCCAAAATGTCTAGAGAGCCGAAAAGTTGTGTGTAGACTCCTTGGCAAATGGGGATTCTGAATTGTAGATTTGGTGACCCCATGACCCCAAATGGGGTCACAGGGGTCAAAACCTTAAAAACCTTTTCATCTTCTTCTCCAGTTCCAAAATGTCTAGAGAGCTGAAAAGTATTGTGTAGACTCCTTGGCAAATGGGGATTCTGAATTGTAGATTTCGTGACCCCATGACCCCAAAGGGGGTCACAGGGGTCAAAACCTTTAAAGCCTATTTTCATCTTCTTCTCCAGTTCCAGAATGTCTAGAGAGCTGAAAAGTTGTGTGTAGACTCCTTGGCCAATGGGGATTCCAAATTGTAGATTTCGTGACCCCATGACCCCAAAGGGGGTCACAGGGGTCAAAATCTTAAAAGCCTGTTTTCATCTTCTTCTCCAGTTCCAAAATGTCTAGAGAGCCGAAAAGTAGTGTGTAGACTCCTTGGCAAATGGGGATTCTGAATTGTAGATTTCGTGACCCCATGACCCCAAATGGGGTCACAGGGCTTAAAATCTTAAAAACCTATTTTCATCTTCTTCTCCAGTTCCAAAATGTCTAGAGAGCTGAAAAGTAGTGTGTAGACTCCTTGGCAAATGGGGATTCTGAATTGTAGATTTCGTGACCCCATGACCCCAAATGGGGTGACAGGGGTCAAAATCTTAAAAGCCTGTTTTCATCTTCTTCTCCAGTTCCAAAATGTATAGAGAGCTGAAAACTAGTGTGTAGACTCCTTGGCAAATGGGGATTCTGAATTGTAGATTTCGTGACCCCATGACCCCAAATGGGGTCACAGGGGTCAAAACATATTACATATCAAAAGTCTGATGAGCTACAGAGCCCATGGCTCTATTTTTAGCTCATCAGGACTGAAAGTCCAGATGGGCTTATGGCATGGCCCGTCGTCCGGCGTCCGTCCGTCGTCCGTCGTCCGTCCGTCGTCCGTCCGTCGTCCGTCCGTCGTCCGTCCGTAAACTTTTGACACTTTCGACTTCTCCTCATGAACCATACACATTAGAGAGCTGAAATTTTGTGTACAGGTACCTTAGCATATGGAGATTCTAATTTGTAAATTTGGTGACCCTGTGACCCCAAATAGGGTCACAGGGGTCACAACTTTAAAAACCTATTTTCATCTTCTTCTCCAGTTCCAGAAGGACTAGAGAGATAAAAATGATATGGGCCGACTCCTTGGCCAATGGGGATTCTAATTTGTAACTTTGGTGACCCTGTGACCCCAAATAGGGTCACAGGGGTCACAACCTTAAAAATCTATTTTCATCTTCTCCTCCAGTTCCAAAAGAAGTAGAGAGTTAAAAATGATATGTGCAGACTCCTTGGACAATGGGGATTCTAATTTGTAACTTTGGTGATCCTGTGACCCCAAATAGGGTCACAGGGGTCACAACCTTAAAAACCTATTTTCATCTTCTCCTCCATTTCCAAAAGAAGTAGAGAGTTAAAAATGATATGTGCAGACTCCTTGGACAATGGGGATTCTAATTTGTAACTTTGGTGACCCTGTGACCCCAAATAGGGTCACAGGGGTCACAACCTTAAAAACCTATTTTCATCTTCTCCTCCAGTTCCAAAAGAAGTAGAGAGTTAAAAATGATATGTGCAGACTCCTTGGACAATGGGGATTCTAATTTGTTACTTTGGTGACCCTGTGACCCCAAATAGGGTCACAGGGGTCACAACCTTAAAAACCTATTTTCATCTTCTTCTCCAGTTCTAAAAGGACTAGAGAGTTAAAAACGATATGGTCAGATTCCTTGGCCAATGGGGATTCTAAATTGTAGATTTCGTGACCCCATGACCCCAAATAGGGTCACAGGGGTCACAACCTTAAAAATCTATTTTCAGCTTCTTCTCCAGTTCTAAAAGGACTAGAGAGTTGAAAGTGATATGTGCAGACTCCTTGGACAATGGGGATTCTAATTTGTAACTTTGGTGAACCTGTGACCCCAAATAGGGTCACAGGGGTCACAACCTTATAAACCTATTTTCATCTTCTTCTCAAGTTCCAAAAGGTCTAGAGAGCTGAAATTATATGTGCAGACTCCTTGGCCAATGGGGATTCTAAATTGTAGATTTCGTGACCCCATGACCCCAAATAGGGTCACAGGGGTCACAACCTTAAAAACTTATTTTCATCATCATCTTTAGCTCCTAAAGGTCTATTGAGCTGAAAGACTGCATGTAGACTCCTTGGCCAATTGGGATTCTAAACTGTAGGTTTTGTGACCCGTGACCCCAATTTATTCCGAAATCGCTACATTTGTTTTGTAATTTTATATAGGTTTTCTTGAAATAGGTAACATTAGTTTCTTTTTTAGCTCATCTTGCCTGTATTAAGCAAACTTGATATGATGCCTGATGAGCTACAGAGCCAATGGCTCTATTTTTTATTGTTCTGTAATTGTAAAATAAAGTAAGGAATCTGTTTTCTGTTTCTTTTGTAGTTTTTCAACGCCACCATTTGACAACAAATTGGTCACTTGGCTAAAGAATTCAAACTTAAAACAAGGCATCATAATGGGAGCTGAATAAATTTCCAGGCCCTTTTATTGCCATGATGTCCCCTGTAAATAATGTTGCCAACCCTTATTGCCAGACTATCAGTGTATCATATTGTCACCTCTGAGAGAAAAACTGTCAATGGAAATAAAGTGTTCATAATATGGTTCAGATGAATAAACTATAAAACTTGTGTTAACATTTTTCTGTTCTTGCTACAACAACCATGTATATTGCATAATTTCTTGAGATAAGGTTAGCTGTAAGATGAGCAATAAACAGAAAATTGCATTGTACAAGATAAAATACTGAGGACAAGACATAAGACACATTACTCATAACCATACACAAAAAATCCTGAAAAATATGCCCAAAACCTTTCTTGCAACAATATTAACCACAGAACTCTTTTCTTATACATTTGGGTAAATATAAGGGACCATCTCTTGAAGGCATTGATAGTAGCTGCAATACATCTTGAATATATGGTAGTTAAATTTGTCTGTTTTAAATTTATAGAATTTAGATTTTTCATAAAGTAAAAATAAATAACTTATTTTAAAAGTAGTAAAATTCAATTGTCTTATTGTGCAAAAACAGTCAGGTATTCTTGTCTCCGTCCTATGCATTTTAAGTCTGAAAGATAGACACATATCAATAATTCAAGAAAATATGGCTTAGTCTTTAGAATTTGATTTCCAAACAGACAGGTAGATGGAGCACTCTGTAGGTACGTATGTAGCTAAGATATGTCTGGCAAAGGCTTTATGAAATATACAATTTTAACAAAAAATGATGTTGTTAAAGATTTTCAAAAGTCTGTCCCTTACAAACATGTTGGTTATTTACAATGCACTACATATCCTCATACATAATGCCAAAAAATATTTCAAGAATTTTTAAGAAGGCAGAACAATTTCAATAAATTTGAAGTGACTCTAAAAGACATGAAATTATGCACGGTATGAACCTAAATCCAAATAAGGTCATGAATAGTTTCATGGGAGGTAAAACGAAAAGCTCTAGACGGCATTGTTTAATTCCTGTTAATTACTGATAAATTCTGTATGCAAATAAAATAAAATTCATCCATCAATAAAATGTGGAAGACTTCTACAGGTTATCTTGACTAATGCTCAGACATACACATGGAGGGACTGCAGAATGTCATATACCCTCAATATTATATAGATTAGAATATAATAAAATTTATCAATAAATATCAATACCAAAAAAAACATCAGTTGAACAAGTGGTAGAATTCTATTGTTTATATTGAAGAATGCTCGGACGGACAAGCCCGGACGGACGGAAGGACAGGCGGAGCACTATATATCCCCACTACTATGTAGGCGAAGGAGGCAGGAGAGAACCCCAAAATCCGTCATAATAAGCTAATCATTGGCAGGAAAGTGTATCAGCGTAATCGGATGACCAATGAAGTGGTATGTGTAACGAATTCTCAAGAAAACTTACTAGGATCAGCAACATCAAGTAGCCACGAAAACATCCAAAATGAAACGTGTTCTTTGTTTGGACCCGGAAGCACAAGGGAGACAACTCTAAATCCACCTCGTAACAACAACAAATGAGAATGTGGCCGTGGGCTCACTCAGCTTAATTTCCTCACATGGAACATAGAAGGATTATACAAATATTCATCTTCAGTCAACATAAAGCAATTTCTCTCAAGGTATGACATTGTTGGGTTATGTGAAACCTTTGTAAAGAAAAGTAACGATTTTTAAGATTTTCTTTCGGGTTATCATACTCTTAATAGTGTAGGACTGAGGGAGAAATAACATGGTCGTTACAGTGGTGGTGTAACAGTTTTTGTTAAAGCCTGCTTATCGATAATAACATAGTTGAACGAATTTTCGACACATTTGAAAACTGCATGACATTATTAGTAAAAACTTCATTTTTAGGATTGAGAAATGACACGATATCGGTATATGTTTACCTTTCCCCGGAGAACTCACCAATTTATCAAGATAGTGACTTAGATGGTATCAATGTGCTCTCATCATATCTTGAATGAATCTCCTGTGTGAATATACAGACCATGAATTAATTCTCACAGGAGATTTTAATGCCCGAATGAAAGATTATCTAGATTACATACCAAATGACTCATTGGATCACATCATGCATGATTCTGATAATTACCCATCTGATGACTTTAACTTGCCTAGATCAACTAAAGACAACAAAACCTATAACAAATTTGGGAAAAAACTAGCTGATTTGTGTTGCACCTTTGGCATCCACACACTCAATGGAAAGTTATTTAATGATAAACAAGGAAATTTCACATGTTTTACTCATAATGGGGCAAGCCAAGTGGATTATGTGATAGCCAGTACACAACTTTTTCAATACATCTCTGATTTTGGTGTTCACCACAAGGATAATTCAAATCATTTTCCTCTATATTACTCTCTGCCATTTAAGAAGGATTTAAATGTACATGTAAGCCAAGATGAACTGTGTGACAATCAGATCACTAATACTAGCACTACATGGTGGAAATTTGTGTGGTCAACCGCAGATAGCACTCAGGAGATATTTAATGATACATTTCATAAGAAATTCCTGGAAATGAGTGAGGAAATCTACAGACTTATTGATGAAAATCTATCACTTGCTGTCAATACACTAACTGTTTTATATCAAACCTCAGCACAACAATCAAAGAAGAAATATAGAAAACCAAATTCTAGAAATACATCAGAGCCTCAACAGCCTCCATGGTGGGATCATGAGCTTGAGGTTTTAAAAAACAGGAAATATGCGGCACTCCGTGCACATAGATACTTTGGAGAAGATTTTGATAATTTTAGAAAATTATGCTCTCTATTCAAGAAAACATTTGCATTAAAAAAGTCAGCTTATCAGGACAAACAGAAAGAACTACTAATTCAAGCAAGAAATAACCCAAAACTTTTCTGGAGTACACTAAAGTCATCAAGGTCTTATCAAGCAATAACACCACAGATAACTGTACAAGAATGGGGTGATTATTTCAAGAAGTTACTTACTACTAATTCAAGCAAGAAATAACCCAAAACTTTTCTGGAGTACACTAAAGTCATCAAGGTCTTATCAAGCAATAACACCACAGATAACTGTACAAGAATGGGGTGATTATTTCAAGAAGTTACTTACTACTAATTCAAGCAAGAAATAACCCAAAACTTTTTTGGAGTACACTAAAGCCATCAAGGTCTTATCAAGCAATAACACCACAGATAACTGTACAATGGGGTGATTATTTCAAGAAGTTACTTACTACTAATTCAAGCAAGAAATAACCCAAAACTTTTCTGGAGTACACTAAAGCCATCAAGGTCTTATCAAGCAATAACACCACAGATAACTGTACAAGAATGGGCTGATTATTTCAAGAAGTTACTTACTACTAATTCTAAACCAATTATAATGCAATTACTAGTGAAATAGAGGAAGAGATAACTGAACTAGATGAACCTCAAATTATCAATCTTCCATTTACAAATCACACCAGTACTCACTGAACTATTTTGTAATGGTCAAAATAAGTATTTTTACAAGTTTAATTTTCATTTAAGAATTAATCTCTTTTCAGTTTATTTTTATTCAAAATTTAAAGGTTAACATTTTTCCACTCTGAAGTTTATCTTTTTAATGTAACCAATTAGCATAACCAAGGGAAGTTACTGCTAAATCTTCTTCATCCTCATCAGTCTTAGCCATGTGCTTCAAGTTAGAGGTCATGAGGTGCATGGTCTCTATTTCAATATTTTAAGGTCCATTTAAAGGTCAAAAACAATGGTGAGTGTTTTCATATTTACAGTGAGGTTTATTTTCATTATTGTCATTCAATATGATAAACATTTTCATTCAACTTTAGTATAAATTAGGATTGCCCTTGTTGTGTCCCTGATCAATGAAGTAAGTCTCACCTATCACATTGTAATATTTTTCTAGCATCATGTCATTATCATTAATAAATGTATTGTATGTAACTTAATTGAGTAATTTCAATTTATACTTCATTTGTGTTTGAGATATCCTAAACTTCGACAGGGTTTTTGTTATGTTTCAGCTTATCTGTAAGCCTAGTAAAACTGAAGAATATGAAGGAATGTAAGAAAAGAATATCAGAAAAGAAAGAACAAGAATAAAGATTTGAAACTACATAAAGACTTGGTCTTTATATATTTAATAATATTCTAATTTCAGGAGTGTTCCCCAAAGAATGGGGGGAAAGTATCATGCTATGCCTTATTTACAAAACAGGAAGCATAAACATTACTGATAATTACTCATTACTCTTGACTCATTTTAAAATTTTGACAAATCTACTGGATAAAAGACTACAATCTTGGTGTGACTACAATGGCATTATTCAGGAATGTCAGGCTGGTTTCAGACCTGGGTACTCAACCATTGAACACATCTTCAGTTTGCAGGCAATAGCACAGAAGCACCTCACTAAAACAAAAGGCAGATTTTACTGCATCTTTGTTGACTTTACAAAAGCATTTGATGGAGCTGACCATGATGTTTTATTAAACAGTTTGAGGAAAGTGGGCCTCAAAGGAAATTTGCTTAAACTTCTGGCATCAATGTATTCCAACCTTTCAGCATGTGAGATCATCAACCGGGCTATCAGAATATTTTGAATGTAACATTGGAACCAGCCAGGGATGTGTATTTAGCCCAAACTTATTTATTCAGCTGTCGGACTGCACAAGCAAAGAAAGCCATTCAATATAATGTCCTTTCAACAAAAGTTTGGAAATCTATGTTATGAAGATAATTTTAAAGTTTTTGATAGTGTGATTGTCCCAATATTGTGTTATGGAGCTGAAGTATTGGGAACTTCATATAACAAGCTGATTGAGAGTGTACAGGCATCATTTTGTAAAAGATTTCTCAGACTTACAAAGAATACTCCAAACAACATGGCACTTGGGGAGTGTGGCAGGCTCCCCCTTCAATATATCTACATGACAAGAGCAGTTAAATATTGGACAAGATTAATTCATCTTGGAAATAACTAGAGGTGTGACGATATATCGTGGTATTCGTGAATCGCGATACTCAATCTGACGATACACATATCGTGATACGTACATTCTCTGTATCGTGATCGTATTACCACATCAAGAATATAACATGCTCAAATCTCTTGATGAAGTAGAAAGATAAACATCGGCCACTGCTGCAAAGAACATAGTTTTTCGCCTGGGGTTTGGAGTGGTATGGATACAACAAGATATTGGGGACAGAAATCTTTTTATTCAAAACTTTACCAGAGACTCGTGACAATCTCTATCAAGACTGGCATTCATCAATGGAATCTTCCTCTAAATGTGAATACTTTCATAAGTATAAGTCTCTACTCAATGTGGAATCATACATAAGAAATGACATTCCACAGTATTTAAAATATATTATAGCAAAGTTTAGATGTAACAATTTTAGACTTAAAGTTGAAACTGGGAGACACAATAATATACCCCCTGAAGAAAGATACTGTGATCACTGTTTAAAGAAAATGAATATCATGTGCTCCTGACATGTGATAAATACTCTCACCTAAGAAGAAAATACCTGCCAGCTGGCTTTATTGACAATCCAACAACAAACAAATTCATAAACTTGATGGAGAATACAAACAAAGACATCAGTCATAAACTTGGACTCTATTTATTTTAAGTATTTGCTCTAAAATCATCTATAGAAACCTAATTGTAATGCATGCAAGAAAATAATTTGTAATTCCTGTGTATTATGGGCTTACGGCCTAGTTACGAAATAAACTTGTCTGTCAGAAATAGATACGCTGTACCATCTATTCTGGGACTGGGACTTTTTACGACCATTGTGGACAGAAGACTGGCTTAGAGAAAAAGCTCAAGTTGAAATACATTTAGATAAAGAGAAGATACTCCTTGGCTTCCCAGAAGAAATTATGACCCTTTAAATGCAATTATCCTCATCTTTAAAAAAAACTATTTTCGAATTTAAACCAAAAAAGCAGCTTACCGTTCCAACACTATTTTACAAACCCTATGATTATTACAATGTTACCAAATGTGCAGCTGAAATGTCAAATGAAGTTCAAATTCTGGTCGTCCTGTCATTTATTGTTTATGTAAACATATTGTGTGATTGATAATTTGATACCTATGTACTTCTAAAATAAAACTGTAAATAAAAGAAGGTATCTGTGTGGAGTACAGTGATAAATATATTTGGTGAACATGCAGTTGTAGAGTTATCTTTGCTCATGGCTAAATCTTCTTTGAGTACAAAGGAGCAAATCCATGGAACAGACGAGTTAATTTCTGTTGCCGCAAGTTGCAACTTTTTACAAAATGCAAGCCGATAAGGAAAAGAGTTTATAATCAAATATTGTAAAAGTAGAATAGAGATAAACCTAGTGTGTATGAAAATCAGAGACACGTCATACCTGATTGATAGTTATACTTGATTGATAGCGGTAAACTCTCACGCTGGACGTTTGGTTTCATTGTTGATTTGGTTTAAACATATTTTCATTCATTAAAGAATCCTGTTCAGTAAACAAGCAAATCTTTATATTTATAAAGATAATATTATAAGATATACTTATAAAAATACCTCACCGGTACAAAACATGATAAACAAAATACACAAGAACTAGACATATATCAAAACCAAGAAATTCAGAACATGACATATCTATGTTTCAAAACTAGGTGACATATTGCCAGCAGTTGGTTTTAATATGATGTTTTCATTTTACGATGTTATATCAAATCGCTTACTCTTGCAGATAAAATGATGTAAAGTTTTTTTGTTTTTGTTTATTGTTCCCATAGATTTCTTTTACAAGATATGTGCTGCCTTCCAGTGCGCTAACCTTATTTTCATTTTATTAATCCCATTCCGGTTAAACCTGTAACCTTATTCCGGTATTGGTTGCACGTGCTTTTCGTGCAGTGTCGCTGTATGGAGCTGTTTCCAACGGGCAGGCATGTTTCTGTATTGTGTTTCGGAATAAGCCTTCGCCGCCGGGCATATGTTTTGGGAACCACTCAATGTTTCGGGAAAGATACAGCCACCAAAGTGTATGTAAAACAATATTGTGTATTTCTGCAGTGTTTTTGCAGTGTATAATTTATTTGTATTAAGCAAATTAGGTGTACTTTCATGCATTTTCTGTAACGCTCCAGCGTAACAGTATTTCGATTCATACTGTCAAATATAGTTTCTATTTTAGCATCTTTTTATATTTCCAGTAGTATTTCACTAAGTTTTATCTTTTTAGCAGTAAATTAGCAAATTTAGAGTAATTTATGTGCAGAATTTCTGTCCCAGTAAAGCACCCTTGACAGTGGTGTAAAATTGAAGCATTCATAAAATATCTCATATCAGCACTAGGGTTTAGGAGTGACGGAGTTGCGTCCCTTGATTTGAGTGATGTTTGTCAGTATTTCAATTCACTTGGTAAACAACAAAACTATATTTCTTTTACATTTATTTATTCAGTAATATCTTGGGAACTTTATCAGTATTTTTCAGTGTATTTTACACATTGTTATACATTGATTATTTAGGAATTTTTAATTGTCTTTAAATATTTTAGGACTTGTGACTTATGACTGTAATTTTATTTTATTACAGCTTTTCACCCTACATAAATCCACAACACACGATATGGAAGAAAATAAAAGCTGATCCGACGCTAACACGTCTTGTTCTTCCTTGCTGTCGTGGACAGGGGTTAGCTACCAGCATAGTGAAAAGACTTTGAGGGCTGTATCCAGGACTACCATCTCATCATGTCAGACGAGCATGGAGTTGTGGGTGGTGAGGACAAGCGGTCTAGGAAAAAGACAGAAGCAGGACAGGCTATGTATAAGTCAATAAGGAATCGTCAATTGGCTAACATTGAACGATTATGAAATGAAATTAACTTTCAAGTAGACTTAGATGGTGACATGATACATCTTCGTGAACAGAAAAAGACATTTTTAAGGCAGGTTGATAAATATCTCGCTGTGTGCAGTAATTATTAGCTATTTCTAGAAAGGACATACACTAGTGAGAGTAGAGATGATCTGCAAGATTATCTTCTTGTGTACGATGGACGCTATTCAGAAATTTAATCGACAAAGAATATTGTGGATGAAGCAATTCATTATAAACTGGCAAATGAACACTTGTCTAGCATATATAGGAAATCTAAATCAAGTTCACGTGGTAGAAGTTCACAACAATCTTCTTTAAAGGCCCGCATGAAAGCTGAAGCTGCCAAACAGCAGTTGCAGTACACAGTGAAGGAGAGCGAGCTGAAGATGAAGCAGGCTGTTCTCGAGGAAGATGAACAGATACGTCTTGCACAGACAAGGAGGAAGAAGAAGGAATTAGAAGCGGAACTTGATGTGCTGAAAGTGGAGAAGGAAGTTGCTGTAGCGGAGGCCGAGGTATTGGTTGCAGAGGAAGGTGATCTCGCCGACAACTCAACTCACAGAACTATCAACTTACCTTCGCAGGACCCCAGGGAGAGAACTGGACACTACATTCAGAAGTTAGAAAACAGCAGAACTCCTACAGATGGACCCAAGGTTTCAACCGAGGAACGTTTTGAAGAAGACACAACACAGCCGAGGTATGAACTGAACCCTTACGCACCAGTGTTCAACCATGTTAATCCAACCGCAGAATTAGGCAAGTTTCTTCTAAGGAAGGATCTTCTCTTATCTCGTCTGAGAACCTATGACGAGCAACCAGAGACATATGCAGTGTGGAAGACTAGCTTCCTCAGCGTGATGAGAGAGCTCGATGTTGCACTAAGTGAAGAAATGGACCTCCTTATCAAGTGGCTTGGACCGGAGTCGTCGAAGCAAGCACTCAGTCTGAGGGCATCAAACTTCAACGACACCACCCAGATCTTCAGCAGATCTGGCAGAGACTCGATGAGCGCTATGGCTCACCTGAGATGGTTGAGAACACTTTAAGACAGAAATTAGATAATTTCCCTAAGTTAAGCATGAAAGACAATAAGAAGTTGTGCGAGTTGTCAGATTTAATGTCAGGGATTGAAGCTGTTAAAATGTGTAAGCAATATAGGTCATTGTTAGCATATTTTGATTCCGCCAGTGGTGTTTCACCTATTGTATGCAAATTGCCGTTCAGTTTACAGGAAAAGTGGAAGAGCACAGCTTTCAGATACAAGGAAGACCACAATGTGCCCTACCCACCGTTCACTTTCTTCGTGAAGTTCATCAGAGACCTGAGCAGAATCAGGAATGACCCAAGCTTCTCGTTTGGACAGACCGGTGGCAAGACCGACAGGAACCAGAGTAAGCAGACAACCTTCAAGACCAATAAGGTATTTACAAAGAAAACTGAGATTAACCCTCAAGCTGAAACACTGTATTGCCCTTACCATGTACAACAAAACATTCACTAAATCAGTGTAGATCATTGAAGTCAAAGAGTTACAGTTAAAGGAAAGAGTTCCTAAAGAAGCATGGATTTTGTTACCGATGTTGTACAAGTAACAAACATTTGGCCAAAAACTGTATGGAAACTGTGAAATGTAACTTGTGTGGTCATTGTAAACACCCAACCTTTCTTCATGTTGACCAGTTTGTTTGTGCACCAGACTATGGTGGGGAGAAGCCTGGAGACCCTGTCACGTCCAAGTGTACACAGATCTGTGGACAGCCTGGAGACCCTGTCACGTCCAAGTGTACCCTGATCTGCGGACAGACATTTGGAGGTAAATCCTGTGCCAAAACTGTGTTGGTGAGAGTTAATCATAAGAGTCAACCAGACAGATTTGTGAAAGCATATGCCATATTGGATGATCAAAGGAATGTGTCCTTAGCTCGTCCTGAACTTTTTGATGCTTTGAACATTGATGGTGAACTCATTCAGTACACAATCTCATCTTGTGCATGCCTCACAGAAGCTAATGGCAGGAAAGTTTCTGATTTAGTTGTTGAATCACTTGACAGAAGCAACAGTCTTGATATTGCTAATGTGATTGAATGCTCTCAAGTACCAGACATAAGAGATGAGATACCTACTCCTGAGATTGTTTGTAACTACCCTCATCTACAGGACATCAGTATTCCCCAACTTGATAATGATGCTGACATTTTGCTCTTAATAGGAAGAGACGTTATCGAGGCACACCATGTTTTGGACCAGAGGATCGAGCGCAATATGCTCAACTGCTGCCACTTGGATGGGTGGTGATCGGCGAGTCTTGTCTCGGTAAGGTACATCAACCTAATCAGGTAACGGTGAACAAGACACACTTGTACAGGACTAAGAACGACCAGCGTGCTACTATTTTCCAGCCCTGCCACAACGACATTCATCTGAAGGAGATATTTGCCTTAACTCAAGAAGATGAACAACTTGCCTATTCAGCAGAAGATCTGGAATTTCTAGAGCTTATGGACAAAGAAATGGTAATGGGACCTGAGAAACAGTGGATCGCACCTCTGCCTTTCAAACAGGAAAGACCACGCTTACCAAGCAAGAAGTCACAAGCACTGAAGAGAGCTTACACCTTGGATAGAAGTCTTCAGCGAGATGAAATTAAGAAGAAACACTTCATCGATTTCATGAAGAAACTGCTAGACTCCAAGCATGCCGAAGTGGCACCTGACTTAAAAAACGAAGAGTAACATTGGCATCTACCCATCTTTCGAGTCCATCACCCGAAAAAGCCCGGACAGATACGTGCTGTGTTTGACTCGTCCGCAGCATACGATGGATTATCCCTTAACGACGTTCTGCTCCAGGGACCCGACCTTATGAACACTTTATTGGGAGTGCTAATGAGATTTAGGAAGGAAGAGGTTGCAGTTATGGCTGATATTCAAAGCATGTTTCTTTGCATTCAGGTCAGGGAGGAACACAGGACCTTTCTTCGCTTCTATTGGTATGAAGATAACAATCCTTCAAAGGAACTTATCGAATACAGAATGAGAGTTCATGTATTCGGAAACAAGCCGTCGCCTGCTGTTGTAACCTATGGTTTAAGGAAAGCAGCCATTCAAGGTGAAGAGATGTTTGGACATGACACCAGAGAATTTGTGGAGAATGAATTCTATGTAGACGATGGATTATCTTCTTGTCCAAGAAAAGAAGAAATGGCAGATTTATCGAAACGGACACAAAAATCACTTCAGGAAAATGGATGTCTGAGATTGCATAAAGTTGTCTAACAGAACCTCTGTAATGACAGCTTTCCCTCGGGAGGATCTGGCCAAGGACTTGATGAATCTGGATCTTACAACAGACACATATCCCCTACAAAGGAGCTTAGGATTGCTTTGGAACATAAATACAGACACCTTCGTATTTCAAACCTCAAGAGATGTGAAACCTTGCACCCGGAGAGGTATTTTGTCTACAGTGCTCAGTATTTTTGATCCCCTTGGATTTATAGCACCCATCGTGATTCAGGGAAAAGTATTTCTCCGAGAACTAGTTCAAGACAAGTATGACCGGGATCAAGAGCTTGAACCTGACAAGAAATTGGAGTGGGAGAGATGGAGAGATTCCCTGACTGCTCTTGAGAACATTGAAATACCTCGAATGTATGTACCTACATCTTTCAGAGAATAAAACACAAAAGAACAACAGGTTCTTTCCAATGCATCTGAGAAAACTATAGCCTCCTCAGCTTATTTGAAGATGACAGACAAGAATGGATCTTCACATACAGGATTTGTTTTCTGAAAGCCAAGGTTGTTCGTAATCATGCACATACTATACCCCGTTTGGAGCTTTGTGCATCTGTTCTAGCAGTAGAAGTGGCTGGCTTAGTGACAAATCATCTAGACTTGCCCCCAGATTGTGTTCATTACTACACTGACAGTAGAATAGTTCTAGGCTATATTAAACATCAGATAACCCCGAGGGGGTACACTATGCAGAAATGAATTCAAAAGGATATGATTAGACATGATTTTGCAAATGATTAGATGGCCTATTCTTCTCTAAAGAAAACTTTTAATTATAAAAGAAAATGTGATTTAAACATATTCATCTAAAACAAAGACGCAGGGTTAGCAAACAAGCAAATAATGCATATATAAATGCCGCTCCCTAGCCAAAAAACAGTTATTATATTTATTATAATAGTGATGTAACGTACTTATGGACAGATCGGTCACCATAAGATACAGAATTGTTTTTGAAAATATAAGACATTGAAATTTAGGCTCCTGCTCATGTTGAAATAAGATGGTGTAAACGTAAGGATATTTCAGCACGGCAAAATCTCAATATGTAGTCATGTCAAATCTGAAAATCTCTTAGATATTACGATATAATGGTGTACTGGCTTTAGTAGCTCTACGTTTACATTTTGTGATGAGCCTGGGTGGTCATATAAAGTTGAAGGCACGTTAAACCCTTTAAATAAATAATATTTTTAAGAAATTATGAATAATATTGAAGTGATTTATGTTATGCGAATGAGGTTTGCTTTCTCACACTACGAATAATTGCAAAACAATGAGTGTCGTTTAGGCATCTTGTCATGAAATTGTAGCCGATTATTCTGTTCGCAAACTAATACAATTCGATACACCATGTTTTATCATGTACTTTTGAGATTGTTGTTTTTCAATTCTCAACTTCTTACGCAAAACAACTGTCTGACATGATAAAATGTATACATATAAGTGTTGATGAACAAAACCTACCTTGTCGAAATTACTGTAGTCAATGCCAAATACTCCATCTACTATGTCAGTGCTCAATGTGTTCATCTCAAGCCTCATACATTTCAAATGATCAATTCTGAAAATTCTATTTTTGATTGGATCTAGTTTGACCTATTGTTGACCAATAAATGACTAGTGCTTTGACACCTGGGCGTCACAGGGATGGACAGACAAACTACATCCTCTCTCTAATTCTTGTAATAACATTGTCAAAGAGCGTGTAATACCCCAAGCGCGACTCCCCGTAATTAGACAATCAGTTACGATGTGTCATAACTGTTAAATTACTACTCTCATGTTTTATTGCCGAACAGCTGAACTGCTAAAACAATCTGTTTATTTACCACCATTGTCTGTTATATTTACATTGAGTAGGCCCATTTCCGTTCTGTATATGATGTCATAAAACACTCCGGGCATGCGCAGTAAAGGCAATATCGTTCATCCGGTAGAATTCCTTTTCAGACTGTCAAATTGAGAAGCCTAAAATTCGCGCACTTTGAAGGGCGATATCTTTGTTATTAGAGGACCGATGAAAACGGTTTTTGGTGTATTTTAAAGTTGACAGTATTTTTTCTACATATTTACCAATTAACATGGAAAAAATCATGAGGTTTCTTGTTGTTTAACAACACAACAAAGAGATTCAAAGTGTATGTTTCGAACAGGGTGCAGAAATAAAAGCATTTTCAGAGCCTAACCAGTGGTCTTATGTCCCAACCAGTCAGAATCCGGCCGATGCTGCGACCAGACCCGTGCCAGTTCTCAACTTCAATGAGAGTAGGTGGTTGAAAGGTTCCCCTGAAGTAATCAACAGAACTGTATCTACACAAGATTCTTCAAGTCTGACTACAGATGAGGACATTGAGGAAACGGTCTGTACAGCATCAACTAAAGTATCAATCTGTCAAGGTTTAGGATCGCAAAGGTTTGAACGATTCTCTGAATGGAAACGACTTGTCAGAGCCATCGCTTTACAGAAGAGATTCATATGCAGTCGAAATAAACAGCAAGTTTCATGTATTGATGCTTTCAGGAATGCAGAACTTGTCATTATCAGAGAGGTACAAAAAGAAATATTCAGGAAGGAAATTGAATGTCTACAGAATGGTTCACCACTTCCAAGAAGTAGTAATCTTGTAACTTTGAACCCATATCTTGATGAAAATGGACTGTTATGTGTCGGAGGTAGACTTCGACATTTACAAGTTGAAACAAAACAGAAGAGCCCAATCATTATTCCGAGACAGCATCAAATCTGCAAGCTTTTGGTGAGACATTACCACAGTCTCGTCAAACACCAAGGACGCCATTTCACAGAGGGAGCAATCAGAGAAGCGGGATACTGGATCATTGGTGGAAAACGATTGATTTCTTCAGTAATTCACCGCTGTGTGAAATGAAGGAGGTTACGAGGTAAACAAGAGAACCAGATAATGGCGGACCTACCAAGTGATCGGCTGACACCAGCACCGCCATTTACTTACACAGGCATCGAAGCCTTTGGACCGTGGACTGTAGCGTCAAGGAAAACTAGATGTGGACTAGCTCAAAGTAAAAGGTGGGCAATATTGTTTACATGGCTAGTCTGCAGGGCAATACACATTGAGCTGGTAGAAGAAATGTCGTCTTCGTCTTTTATAAACGCATTGCGGCGCTTCATAGCGATAAGAGGCAAGGTAAAGGAATTTCGCTCAGACAAAGGTACAAATTTTGTTGGATCTTCAGATATTTTAGCATTTCACTCCTTGAATGTGGAAGATGGGGAAGTAGGACAGTTTCTGAATGATAATCAAACAAGATGGATCTTTAATGCACCCCATTCTTCTCACATGGGTAGAGCCTGGGAGAGGATGATAGGAACTGTTCGACGCATTCTCGACAGCATGTTAGCAGATATTTCACCCAGGAAATTCACTCATGAGGTGTTGTGCACACTTATGCAAGAAGTATGTGCTATTGTCAATAGTAGACCTATTGTGCCAGTCTCAACTGACCCAGATCCAGATCCTTTCATATTGACCCCATCTGTTCTGTTGACCCAGAAGACAGGTACTGGACTGGCTTCATTCACTATCAGTGATGATGATACCAGCTCTTTATTCAAAGCACAATGGAAGCAAGTACAGAGTCTTGCGAACACATTCTGGAAAAGATGACGCGACGAATATTTGCATACTCTACAAAAGAGAAGGAAATGGAACAAAGCGAAAACTAACATCAAGGATGGAGACTTTGTCTTACTTATTGAGAAGAACATTCATAGAAATGAATGGCCAGTAGGAATCATTGAGAACGCTTTAACAAGCAATGATGGAAAAGTGCGTAAAGCGGTTGTGAGACTGATCAGGGATGGTAAAGCAACACATCTCACCCGACCAATCACTGAGATGATCCTTCTGATGTCAGAAAACTAATAACTTGTTTTCTTTCAGATTTCACACTTTTGTTTGTAAATCGATGTAAATAGTTTATTGATGTATGATACTTTGTATTACATTTTGGACAATTTTGGATGTATGAAACAATTTGTTTCAATATTTTCTAGCAGAATAGTGTCTTTCATTTATAATATACTGTTTCTTTTTTTTTTAAGACAATTTCTCAATTTTGGAGCAGTTGTACTGCCTAAAGGCTATTTTGGCATTTGTTTTGGAGTAGTTGTACTGCTAAAGGCCATTTTGGCAATTGTTTTTGTGATCACAATGTTTTTGGACCCTCTTTAGGAATGCTTGAGAGCATATATTGTATTTTTCATATTTTTGGAATGTAAAGGTACATCTTCTGCATCAGGTACCTGTATTTTTTGTCACTTTTTTTGAATATTTTTGGATTTGTCGTAAGTGTATGACATATGTCGCTTTTGGAATGTAATATCTTTGTTCAAGATATTAGGTGGGGAGTTTGCTGCCTTCCAGTGCGCTAACCTTATTTTCATTTTTATAATCCCATTCTGGTTAAACCTGTAACCTTATTCCGGTATTGGTTGCACGTGCTTTTCGTGCAGTGTCGCTGTATGGAGCTGTTTCCAGCGTGCAGGCATTTTTTCTGTATTGTGTTTCTGAATGAGCCTTCGCCGCCGGACATATGTTTTGGGAACCACTCAATGTTTCGGGAAAGATACAGCCACCAAAGTGTATGTAAAACAATATTGTGTATTTCCGCAGTGTCTTTGCAGTGTATAATTTATTTGTATTAAGCAAATTTGGTGTATTTTCATGCATTTTCTGTAATGCTCCAGCGTAACAGTATATCGATTCATACTGTCAAATATAGTTTCTATTTTAGCATCTTTTTACGTTTTCCAGTAGTATTTCACTAAGTTTGATCTTTTTAGCAGTAAATAAGCAAATTTAGAGTAATTTATGTGCAGAATTTATATCCCAGTAAAGCACCATTGACAGTGGTGTGAAATTGAAGCATTCATAAAATATCTCATATCAGCACTAGGCTTAGCAGTGACGGAGTTGCGTCCCTTGATTTGAGTGATTTTGTCAGTATTTCAATTCACTTGGTAAACAACAAAACTATTTATTTTACATTTATTTATTCAGTAATATCTTGGGAACTTTATCAGTATTATTCAGTGTATTTTATTTTAAAATAAAAGCTGATCCGACGCTAACACGTCTTGTTCTTCCTTGCTGTCGTGGACAGGGGTTAAGCTACCAGCATAAGATATATAAGAGCATGATATACAAGTATATGATATATAACAGAGTTGAATTTGTTATTAAAATAAACAAACAATCTCACTTCTTATTCAGTCATATCTTAGTTAAAGATTAGGAATAGAGGAGACAATTTTTTTCCAATCTAATGAAGTCATTATTTCTTTTAGATATGAAATTTTCAACTATATGTATAAATGTATCTTTTAGAATGTGAACAAAGTCTTTGACTTTTGGAATCTTATTTTTCAAGTTGCAAACATAAATGTGTCTTTTAGCCAAAAGATGATTAATTAATGCTTGGATACTTAAAGTACCAAACCAAACGACAAATTCTGTCAAATTTAATTCCAATTTATTTTGAATCATCCAATTTGAAGTTCATTCCAAAAATTATTTTTTTCCTCACATTCCCGATATACATGGCTTAAACTTTCATCTGTATCATTACAAAATAAACAAACAGTATTTTCAACAAGTTTCATTTTCTTAAGTTATTTTTTTGTTTAAATAGTTCCATGTAAAAATCTGAATTGGAAATCAAGTATTTTCACATCCTTTATAATATTCCTATAAAAATAGAGCCATGGGCTCTGTAGCTCATCAAACTTTTCATGGAAATAGGTTTTCAAGGTTTTGACCCCTGTGATATCAATTGGGGTCATGGGGTCACAAAATCTACAATTTAGAATCCCCGTTGGCCAAGAAGTCTACACACAACTTTTCAGCTTTCTAGACCTTTTGAAACTGGAGTAGAAGATGAAAATAGGTTTTTAAGGTTTTGACCCCTGTGACCCCAATTGGGGTCATGGTGTCACAAAATCTACAATTTAGAATCCCCTTTTGCCAAGGAGTCTGCACATCAAATTTCAGCTCTCTAAAGTCATTGGTTCTGCAAAAGAAGTCGAAATAGTGAAAAGTTTACTGATGGACAGACAATCAAAATAAGTATCTTGAAATAAAATTTCCCATCTCTGACAAATAGAAGGTAGAATGCTGTCAGACATCAGTTTGGGTGTCATGAAGTCTTTATGCAAGGCATTGATGTGGAATTGCTTTACCTGTATGTGACTGTGTTCTTTCAAAGTCTTTTTCCATGAGTAAGGCAAAATATATAAAATATATGCAAGATCTATATATATATGTACCACTTATCCCAAATTTATTTTTCAAATCTTCAAAACGCACAACACCTTCATCATTATACAAATCTTGAATTGTCAGAATTTCCTTATTAGCCCAGTGTCTAATAAAGTGGTGTGGGTTCCTGAAGTTGCGGTTGAGCCATATTGGTTGGGATAGGATTTCATTTATATTTTCTTCAATTTGGCATTTTTGACAGTAAGCTTTCCATGCTCTCAATACATCTCTCCAAAAAGGATTATCTGTTTCAACAATATCTTGAACATTGGCCCCATATTTCAATATATCTTTAAGTGGGAATTTACCTGGGTTATTTAACCTTAGGTTTGTTAATATAGCGTTTGAGAATAGACAGTTTCATGGAATTCATAAAAGTTTTAATGTCTATCATACGCAGACCCCCCTCTTTAAAATCTGTTTTCAAATTGGTGCGTTTAATTTTATATATCTTATCATTCCAAATAAATCTAAAAAACAATCATTCAGGGGAGGTTATAAATTCGTCAGGAGGGTTTCGTAAACTTTTGAAAATATGAACTAGTTTAGAAAGGGCTAGTGTTTTGATAACAGTAATTTTGCCAATCAATGTCAAAGTTCGTTTTCTCCATGCTCCCAGTAGTCTGTTTATATCTTCTAGTCTTTTTCTTGTGTTGATAACCCATAGATCTTGCAATGTAGGAGTAAATTTATTCCCCAAAACTTCAAATTCCTTTCTTTGCCATTCTATGTCTAAATCTTGACACAATGTATCATTGCTACCAGCTTTTGAGCCAATCCAGATTGCCTTAGTCTTCTCAATATTCATTTTCAACCCTGACATATTGTAGAAAGTATTTAGTGTGTCAATAGCAGCATACAAACTATCATCTGAGCCATCTAAAAATAATTCAGTATTATCCGCATATTGGCCTAACTTATATTCTTGATCATCAATAACAATACCTTTTATTTCATCATTTTGTCTGATCATACATCCAAGGATTTCAGCTACAAATAAAAACAAATATGGTGATAATGGATCACCTTGCCTACAGCCCCGTTCATTGGGAAAGAAATCAGATAGATGTCCATTCTGAATGACACATAAGGTGGTTTCATAAGTCAATATATTAATCCAGCGAATAATCTCAGGACCAAATCAAAATTTTGCCAAGACAGAATTAATGAAATCTTTAGAAACTGTGTCAAAAGCTTTTTCAAAATCAATTAAAATCAAAAGGCCTTTCAAATTTCTTTTCCTTGTTTCGAACATAATGTCATAAAGTAATCTTGTATTTTCACTAAGAGGTCTGCCTGGCATAAACCCTGTCTGATTATCATGTATTAAGGAATCTAAACTTCTTTTTAATCTGTTAGCTATACAGGCACCTAAACTTTTATAAAGAGCATTTAATAAAGTAATTGGCCTCCAATTCTTTAATTGAGTTCTATCTTTATTAGCTTTTGGGATACAGGTGAGAACACCTGTCTTCATTGTTACAGACATCATGTTTCTATCATAAACATCTTCAATAAATCTGAAAACCCATCTGAAAAAAGTGAATAATGTTATGTTTAGTTTCCTCTGGGAAAACAAGCCTGACAGAATTAAGCGGTCAGTAGTACATGTAAACCATTTGCTGAAGGTGGGCTTGGAATGATAAATATATTTGCTTATGTTGATAATCTAAAGATCACATGGATGAGAAAACTACTTTATGTTGATTACAACAGGAAATGGAAGAACTTATTCACTAATGACTGTCCACAATATTTAAAGCTACTAACCTATGGTGGTGAATTTCCATTTATACTTGCAGAATCACTAAAAAACAGCTTTTGGAGAGATACTATGAATGCTTATGCTAAATACAGTTATAATACTAGACCAAGCACTTATGAAGACTTCCTTAGGGAACCACTTCTGTATAATAAAAATATACTTATTGGTGATCAACCTATAAAAAGTAAAACTTTATTTTAACATGACATTATCAATATTTCCTGCCTGCTAAATGATAATGGCGACTATATGTATCTTGAACAATTTTGTCATGTCTATTTTAAGATAAATTTCCTTGAATTTCATGGAATTATAAAAGCAATTGAAAAACACCGAAAGCTCCTTAGTATTCACAAAACAGAAGTATTTCCAGATATCAATACATGCTTATGTGTCAGGAATCTCCTGGCATGTAAAAGAGAATCAAAAAAATATTATTTTAAATTAACTGATAATGATGAAAAACTTAAGGTAATTGAGAAATGGGAAGAAGAGACTTTAATTAATATAAATCATCTTGATATCTTTATTAAACCTTTCAAAACAACATTAGATCCCAAATTGAGGTGGATGCAAATCAGACTGCTTCACAGAATCCTACCTGTAAATACCCACTTGATTAAGATGCATTTGGTTGAAAGTAATCTCTGTACTTTCTGTGCTGCGGAACCTGAGACAATAATTCATCTTTTTGGGAATTGTAGAGCTACTAAGAACTTCTGGCAAGCTTTTTCACAATGGGTGGAGATGAGTTGTATGCATACAGGGAATATAAATCTTCATTGTCAGCTGATTCTTTTTGGGTGTTCACCCACATTCCATACAGATGATACCTTTGATTTGATATTACTTTTAGCAAAATACCATATTTATAAGTGCAAGTTGAGGAAGATAGCTCCAAAATTATCACAATTTAAGCATGAACTTAAATATTATTATTCAATAGAAAAATAAGATTTTGGAATAAGTCTAAGTTTAATGAATTTGAAAGTAAATGGGCAGTGTATGCCAAACTTGTTTTTGATAATTATTAGTATGGAGAACATATTAATCATTTTTTTTAAATGACAAAGGTGTGAATGTGTGAGTGAATGATTGTCTTTGTCCTTTTTTTATTTTTCTTGTATGTCTAAAAAAAAAACTGACCATGTTTCAAGACTACGTGTGTATATGTACAATGATATCAGGAATAATAAAAAAATCAAAAAAAAATCCCGAAAACCCGAACTTTAAGTTCTTTCCAAAATCTATGGGAAAACCATCTATTACAGCATTTGCAACTTCATTTATGTCTATTTCCCTTTCCAATTTTTCTTTGAGTTCTCCACTTAAGACCGGAGTTATAATATTGTCTAAGTTACAGTTAGCTTCGAAATTTCTATCTGAAGAATAAAGTTTGTTTGTAAAATTGCTTAACCTCATATAAAATTGAGTCACCATCTGTTATTTCCTCATTTTTGTCTGTGATAATTTTATTTATTGATTTGTTTACATAATTCCTAGTTTCTAGATGACAGAAATATTTTGTAGGTTTTTCTCCTTCACCATACTATAGAATTTTATTTCTCAACTGAATTCTTCTTATTTCTCCTTCTTTAATCTGCTGCAATTCTAATTTTGATTTTGTTAGTTCTGCAAGTAAAGGTTCATCAATATTTTGAAAATCTCTTCTTATTGTATCCTCACAATCTTTCTATCTTGATTTCTAATTCTTTAGATTTATCTCTTGTTTTCTTTTTAAGAAAAGATGAATAGGAGATTGATTTACCTCTTACTTTCATCAAAAGAGTTTCCAAAAATAGACTGTCATTAATTTTGAGATTGACGTCAGCATCATCATGAATTTCTTCATTAGTGTCATTTGAATATTCTTCAATTGTTTCCTTTAAAATCTTCCTGACCAGATCTGCATATTCAATATTTAAAAGTAATGATGTTTTAAATTTCCAGTAACCCCGCCCTCTTTCTTGGTTTAATGAGTTCGAGAAAGTCAGACTAACAGCTGAATGATCAGTTTTATATCCAGGCAAAATATCAGCGTCAAGTGTAAGATTCAATAAATCCTGAGATATTAAAAAGAAATCTAATCTTGCTTGTTGTCTTGGTTTGTGTTTCCACCATGTGAATTTTCTTATATCTTGATTTAAGTCTCCAAACATCAACAAGGTCAAGCGATTCAATCTGCTCTAATACTGTATTTCTGGCTTTAGGATTATTATTGTTTTTATAGTTCTCCAAATCAACTGATGGGTCAATAACCAGATTCCAATCTCCAACAATAGCTATAGATTCATTTTCCAAATCACAAATATTTTCAAATAGGTATACATAAAATTTAGGGTCATCATTGTTTGGTCCATAAATATTTGCGAGTGTTAATCTTTTTTCTTCAACGGTTATGTCAGCAACAATATAATTTCCATTCTCATCTTCCAATGTTCTATGTATAGTAACATCAATGTTATTATTAAAAAGTATTGCCACTCCTCTGCAATTACATCTCAAAGGTGCAATTATACTCTGCAAACCCCATTCATTCTTCATTATGTCTACATGTTCCTTGACAATATGTTTATCTTGCAAACAGATTATGGAAAATGATTTTTTTTCTGTAAATATTCATTACTTCCTTTCTTTTATTCTTATCTGCTAATCCCCTACAGTTTGCTGAAATCATTCTAATTTTCATTATGTTGCCTTTATCTATAATAATAAAGGTATAGTGTTTTAAGTAGATTCATAACTAAGGTAGAAAATATGGTAATAGGCAATATGCTGCAAGTATCATGCAAGTCTGTCTTGTGACTGCTATATGAGATAAATGTATATCATTTAAAAGATGAAATGGGAACATAATTTTGTCAAAAAAAGAAAAGATAAAAGAAAGAAAAAGAAAAAGAAAAGCAAAGAAAAGGTTTGAATTGCGATATTGTGTCCTCCCAGGAGGATAGTTATGTAACATGAAATAACATTGTCCTCCATCATAAATAAACAAAGATAATAATTGTTGATGGCATCACATTGCCGATGTTCTAAATGAACGACATATTTGTCACTGTCGCCTTAATCAATTATTTCTGATTGAGTCTTTGAGGTCCATAAAAATCATGGAAAGGTGTTAATAGAGTTCATATAAATAATTGAAAACTTACTTCATATATACCTTACTTTGATCAACACGAAGTGAAAAACACATGTGTGGAAAACACTGAAGCACAGGATTAGTAGTAAACATCCGGTTTCTAATTTACTTCCGGTTCAGCAGTGACCTATGGCTAAAAATAGAAAGCACGTGTGAGTTTGTAAACAAAGATCGTCGAGTAAAAGTCTATTCAACTCAGACGGGTATCAGTAGCAAAAAAAACCCATTCACAGCAATAAACTCAGGAGTATGTAGTAGGTTATATAGAGAATCTCACCCAAGTGTCTTCTGATATCAAATATATCAACACAAGTTTTTTTTTTTTTTTTTTTTTTTTTTCTTTATTCCATTTTAATTCATAGTATACAGATCATCAAAGATAGACAAGGCACTATAGTAAGTTCACAGACATTTGAATTCAATATAATAATAGCATATAGTAGATATATGATGACATCCACATATGAGTCCAGGTCCTTGACGTAGAGGGTGCGATGGTACAGAGGGATATTTTATGATGCGTCATTTATTGAGTCAAAAGTGAGTCTGATAATTGTCTCCATTTCATATTAAAGGGTTCTATTGAGCAGGTTTCCGTCAAAAGCTTAATAAATAACTCAAAAGAGAGTACATTTTGCTTAATATGTGAAATATGAATATACCTTTTGGCAAGGAGTATGATATTTAGAGGTTATAACATGTCATTTTTCATATCATACCTCATATCAGCCCGAGACCCCCATATCAGCCCGAGGGCCGCAGGCCAGAGGGTTTTGTAACCTTTTTATCATATATCAAACTTTTTTCTCTGGCAAAAAATTATCTTAAAAATAATCATGGATAATAAGTTTTGAAACAGAAATAAAAAGTCACAAAAATAACAAAACGATCATTTATTACAAAGAGTTAAGTTTGAGAAAAATATTGTCAGTAGCTCCACTTATTTACATAACTGAAAATTTAACCTTTTGGTGTTTGTAAAGAATATATACATCTAAAAGCTTCAAAAGATCGTTTTTGGTAATGCAAACGCAAAATATACTATCTATGTTGCCAATGACGTTACTCTGCAAAGGGAGATAACTCTAAACAAAAGTTCCCCCAGGCTGATATTGATATGGATTTGCGGACCGGTCCGATATGGCCGATATGGATTTGCGGACCGGGCAGCAATATGGGTGCTGTGTCCTTGCCTCTATCATACATGCAAAACAACACATATTATTGATAGATATATGATAAGATTCAATAAATGATTACTTTAGCATACTTTAAATACAACAGTAAATTTTGATAGAATGATATTACAATGCAAATTGGTATTGAGAAATCATTCTACTTTGATCCAAAAGTTGTTTACCACTTCACAGTCAAAGAAAACATCAGAAAGATCTTCTGGAGTATTTTTACAGAAAGTGCATAATATTATATCATCATCAACTAAATTCATATTCAAAAGCTCTTTCTTTGTATATACTATTCGGTAAATAAACTTATACTGGAAATCCAAAAGCTTGCAATCTTTTGTACATTTCCTATAGATTAGAAATATATCTTTCCACGTAATATCATGTTGAAAAACATCATTCCAATATTCTAACACTTTTGGAGTAATATCATTTGGATTTCCGTATTCTGGTGATTTTGTATGTATGCTCTGTATATTCACAGGGATTCATCATTGTTTATAAAGGGAACAAGGTCTTCTTCGCAAACACTTACGAGATATCTAGAACAATTTGCAGGACAATATCCGTTAAAAATGTACGAGCTGACAACATCAACACCTTTCCCTCGCCATCTTGATCACATCTGTCTGTCTGTATTTATTTTCTCATGCTAATTTTCATCACGAACCGCATGCAGGTATGGCAATGGGGCTTTAAAGTCAAGACAGTATGACATGTTTTCAAAAATAAGCTCTAGTTTGATGATTTGAGTGAAAGAAGGTCATATGGTGAAAGAGATATATAGTCAAAAGAAGGCATTTGGATCGACAGAATGCAACAGAAACTGAGAAAACTTAACCAATATGGAAAAACTGAGAAATCATTAAACAAAATGGTTGTGTTCTGTGATATTTTGTCAAAGTCCTATGCCACATCACAACATGCAATCATCAGTGTGCTGTGAACTTAGAACCAGGGGTGTCTAAGTACTTCCAGAAACAAGGTCATCTATCTTCAGTTGCAAAAATGTTATGTTAATATTGGCGCGACTCAAACCATAGCGGAAAATGGTTTGGAAAAGGCTATGGTTAGGTCTGTAAGTAAAGGGTTGGCTTCAGGGTTAGGCTACGATAGACAGGTAAGTGAGGTCACGTTAAACACATTTTTACGTTCTTTCGCAACGATGGGAAAACAAAGCATGTGTCTTTTGGCAAAGGATAATTGTCAAACCCTCGCAAACCCTCGTCCAGCCTTCACTAATGTCAGTAAAGATTTTCACAAATCACATGTTGAATCACAGTATATAATGAAATAAGCGAATAACAGAATAACATAATTATGGAACAAAACATTCAACTCTTGATCTCGGAACACGAATGAAGTCAGAATACAAACTCAGATGACAGCACAGTGGCTGCTTGTTTGTTTTCATGATATAAACCCTTCAAAAACCATCGAGTTGCTTTTAATCTTATTTCAATGAGATTATTAAACGTTTTTTCATTTCTCCACTAGGATCCTGATTTTGTTTCATAGCCGCTTCAATGGACATCGTTCTATAAACCGGAAACTACCACTGTAGAGCCCACAAGATATTGGATCAAACAACCTCCACATGGACAGATCTATGAACTAAAAACAGTCTGCTTAATGCCACAGTACATTTGTCAATAAGAGGCATAACTTCTTAACCCAAACTTTCATTCATCTAGGTGTAATTATGTCTGAGAATATTTGTACCAATTCGAGCATAAAAACTATGAATCGCTCCATGTCCATTTAGGCATTCCAGAGCCATTGATATTTCGGAAATTGCTATCTAACTCAAAGATTGTCAACAGATGTACATATTGCTAAATTGTCACTTATCTATGTGTAATAGTTTCTGTGGAATCTTTTCATTATTGTAACCATAATCAACAACACTTGACTTCCAGTAAATATATATTTGGTCGAAAAACTACAACTTTTGACAAGGTTATGGTTTATGTGTGGAAAGTTTGGTTGATGCAGATTTAACAGTTTTAGTGATAATTGATCGGAGGGAAGGACGGATGGAATGTTATAAATTTATACCCCTCATACACTATAGCTATAAACCCACTTATACCCAACTTACTTGGAATCGCCCTTCAATACAGCTATAAACCAGGTACCCATCCATCCTGTGAGTCGCTGCCGATGTTGCTGAACTGATAGCAGTCAACTGAGGCATGTGTAGGACCAACTGCCACAACTTTGCAATGAAACAGTAGTTACAAGGAACCATCAACAAAAATGATCATTTATCTGACCCGTGTGTATGTTTTGATGCTGTTGATCAAAATAAAGCTGACAACATATCTTACCAAGTACAAGGGTCGACGTGTCCCCATGTTTCATCCTACATAGCACCAGGTCAGCAGCAGATCTGGCTATCATCCCGTCTGTCCAGGGTAGACTGCGATCTGCAAAATTTAAAGGTGGAAATATTGTACCAATAACGTTAGTATTTCCACAGATTATCTATAAAGTGTTGTCTTGATCGTGCATAATATAGTTTAATATGTTTAGAATTATTTGTATTCTTGTGACATAAATTCAAATGGCACAGTCATTCTGTCTATCTGTACATGTACAACTGTCCTATTGTTATGTACGTTTAGAACTTTCAGTAACCGGAGAAGATTTTAAAATCTTGTTTGCTTACCATTTGAGGTATGAATAGTCCAAGTGTTTTACAAAATGTTACTACAAATTTTAGGACTCTTTCATATACTGATACTTATGGCCGAATTCAAACCTCAAGAATATTGTTTGGATTAAAACTTCTGAAGAAGAAACATTAACATTTAAACAACCAAATATCTTAAGGTCAAACCTCAAGAATATTGTTTGGATTTAAACTTCTAAAGTAGAAACATTAACATTTAAACAACAAAATATCTTAAGGTCAACCTTCTTGATAATTCATAAAGATGTGAGACTTACTGCACATACTTTGTAAACAAAATTTGGTTTATCTTACATTGTATAACAACATGCAGATTATTACCTTGATCATTAAGGTAGTCCAGTGGTGTGTACCCGAGCTTGTTTTGTTTCTTCATGTTTGATTCAGGGAGCTGCTTCAGCAGTTGTATTTCTTCATCACTGATTCCTTGCCTCCTACACAGGAAGTGGAGTGGAGTGTTCCCATAACTGTCGGCCTTGTCTCCCTTGTTGGTCAATGTTAGAACATCCTTCACCTGAAGTGATCCCTTGCAGAGAACATGGAGCGGAGTAATACCCTTGTTATCTTGCTTGTTGAGGTCTCCCCTTGCTGTGTTAACAACTCGAAGGACTACATCATATTGAACATTGTCATTTCCACTAAGGTAATGGAATGGTGTAGTACCATGTTCGTCACCTGTATTGAAGTCTCCTTTCCCTTCATTGATCATGAGATCTACAGCGTCCGGTTGAAGACCTGAGTACTCACAGAGATAGTGCAGTGGGGTACTCTTGTGTTGTTCACATCGGTTCAGATCACCTTTAGCGTCAGAGATGATCCACTTGATTTCCTCGCTTGAAAGTGCTTGGCATTTGAAGAGATAATGCAAAGGTGTCTGATCATACTTATCAGCCATATTAACGTCCACTCTCCCTTCAGTGATGATGAATTTAACGCAGCTGAGCACTCTCTGTAGTTTACGATCATCATGTCCATCAGCAGAGCTCCTCACCTGACACAGATAGTGAAGTGGAGTCTGTCCATACTGATCAGGTTTATTCACATCTCCTCTTCCTTCAGTGGTGATCCACTTGACTTCTTCACTGGAAAGTGCTTGGCATTTGAAAAGATAATGCAAAGGTGTCTGACCATACTTATCAGACAGATTTACGTCCCCTCTTCCTTCAGTGATGATGAATTTAACGCAGCTGAACACTCTCTGAAGGTTACGATCATCATGTCCATCAGCAGAGCTCCTCACCTGACACAGACAGTGAAGTGGAGTCTGTCCATACTGATCAGGTTTATTCACATCTCCTCTTCCTTCAGTGATGATCGATTGTATTGTGTCTTCACGATCAGTTAGAGAGTTAAAGAACTGACACATATAATGCAGGGTTGTTTTCCCTCTGTCATCTGGTATGTCCACATCGGCTCCAGCCTTCACTAAACTCTGTACAGCAGCCATGTGTCCACTCCTCGCAGCTGTCAACATCATGGTGTCTCCTCCCTTCCCTGGTTGGTTGATCAATTGTTTTGATCCATTCTGGAATGGTAATAAAAACCTTCAAAATTCTCTTCACTCACAATTATTTTGATCAAGAAGTTTGATAAATTTTACTTTATACTATGATACCTTTTACTATCAGATTTTACAATTGAACACTGGAGTCATGTATTCTTTATATCATGAAAACGTGATTTGATCACTGTTGTACACAAACATCATAAAATGTATTGTGATCAAGTTCATTTACAAATTGTATAATACAATATCATAAATAAACCCACGTTCTCTTTTCGTAATCAATAAAAATAAATGAATGATTGACCCTCAGATTTCTGTTAAAAGACAATTTTACAAAGCCAATTTACCTTCCTTAGAAATCGAAATATGGAGAAGTTATAAAGGTCGAAAGCTTTGAGCTTCTTCTGAAAACTGTGTAATATTCAAAACAATATTTCATGTATTCACAGTAAGATCAAACATCAGTCATTAGAACCGAGGAAAGAAGACTATTGATAATTGACACGTTATAATTAATACATATATAGATAATTTATATTGATTGTGGTCACGTTAGTCTCTAATGAAAAAGAATTATCAACTATATGGGTAAAACAGTTAAGATATTACCTACCTCATCTTCATGTGAAGTAACACAGGAGGAGACAAGAGCTTCACTGAACTCCCTGCTCTCACAAAGTGTGTGTTCGAATACAGAGTAGTTTCCCTTGAGTATGTGTTCTCGGAACCTCTCAGCTAAAGCCTCCAGTACAGCAGGGATTGGCTTCACAATGATGTAACACGGAGCTCTGCTGCTGTCTTCTTCGTCAGATGTTGAGATTATCATCTTCTGTCGTATAACAGAGAGAGTTGCATACTGAACACAGTATAGAGGGTCAATGTCATTGATGACATTCAGTACACTCTCATACACAGATGGATGAGCAAACTCACAGATTCCATTCTTCCACTTTGTGATATAGCTTCCTTCTTGCTCCTTTTCTACTTGAAGAAGTTCCTGTCTCTTGTCTTCATCCGTTATGGTGTAAACATCAAACTCTCCATCGTTCTTGACCAACAGCTGGAACAAGTCCTTACAGTTGTCCTTGTACAGAACCTTTGTGGTCATGTCCAGAAACTTTAGAGGAGATTCAAAGAACTCTTCAATGTCTACTTCAAATCCATTTGACCTAAGTTTTGAATACATCTTGCAACAATGCGGAAAACCATGAGCAATGTCTTTGTCAGCAACTTTCTTCTTGAGTTCATGGTTTACAGTCACATTCTCATGATGCAGATGATATTCAAGGATCTCCAGGCGTTCTTCTGTCACCTTTCTTTTGCTCAAGTCAACAACACAATTTGGATCAAACATCTGATCAGTGAATTTTCCAAGATGCTTTCTAGATTCATTCACAACGTTTTTCCTGCTTAAAAAGATGACACTGCTATTGACTCCATCATTTTCATTGAAGGTTAAACATTTTCTTATTACATCTAACCAGTTCTTTATCAGCTGTTCATCTGCAAGAAATGCACCGAACCTATCATCAAACATGATGACTTTTTCTACGTTCATCTTTGCTATTTCATCACAGTCTTCAGGTTTATCGACGGTGAAGACGTTGACATTCTTCTGCAGGAACTCCTTCAGCACCAGGTAACCTAGAACCGTCTTGCCGTCCCCAGCATTCCCTGTTATAGTTACCCATCGCTGACCTGCCCTCAGCTTGTCCAGAACAATGTCCACAGCAGACACTCGAATCATCCCAGTTGTGATAACCTTTATTTCATCCTTGGTTCTAGCTGAAATATTTGAAAGTTTAACTTTAAACGTAAGTCACGAACAAGTATAATCAATTGTTATTTCAGATAAGAGGTTCTCTGATCGCCTTCGATCACTGAACAAAGAAGAAGGGCCTCACCTTCAGCTTTTGTTTGGCTGGCTTCATGAGGCAGCATCGGGACAGTCTCTCCACCTGTCGAAGTAGGTCAGGTTTTAGAAACAATGTTTTCAGAGTTAATCATCCAGAAAATCATTTAAATATTAAACTAATTTTATGTAATGAATACCTGTTTTTATGATTAAGATGAAACGTAAGAACTACTAAAGACAAGTATTTGTCACAAAGGTGACAACATCCCCCGCCGCAAATTGATGTTGACAAAAAGAAGCGGAACGGACGTACGGACGGACGTACGGAGCGGAATACTATGTCCCCCCGTGAAGACTCAAGGTAAATGGGTTCATGAGATATGGCACTAACAGCATTTTCAAAACTTGTCAAAGTATCGCCGTGACCTTGAAAATGAGGTCAAGGTCACCGAAAACTTTTCAGGTCTGCGTATTCCCCAGATGAGGACTGGTACCAAGTTTGAAGATTCTAGGTTGAGCGGTTCATTAGATATCGCGCTAACAAGAAGCGGGACGGACGTACAGATGTACTGAGCTGAATACTATATCCCCCGCTTTGCGCTAATAGGATAGGAGTTAAAGATTTAAAGAAGCCAAATAGATGCAAACATCTTATTACCATAAAAAATATTATACCCCCCCCCCCCCCCCCCCCCCCCTTTTCCTTCCAGCCCCTCAACAACTTTATTTTGAAATGAATAAAACATATTTTATCAAGCAAGACATGCAACACATTCAAGGTTAATTTAGTTTAAGATTTACGGTCTGCTACATAAACTGCAGAGTCTTCTACTCATACTTACCATCTTCAACATGTTGTGTCTCGGGTGTGTTGGATCTGGAATAGGATGGATTCTATTTATAACATTTACATGATTTCCGTGATTATCAGGCCATATTGTTTTGCTTTGATACGAACATTATATCTTCGAAGTATTTCAATTATTTATCTTTAATTTCAAAAACTTTTCATGAATACAGCTGTGTACCTTAAGCTTGTTCACTTGCTAGTGCTAGTGCAAATATATATATATAATATATATTGGGTTTGGTGTAGACCTCAAGTAAATAACAATGTGTGAAATAACCATCTATAATAATTTCAGAATGGTCTTGTCTCTCGTACAAAAGTTTCAATTCTGGCATGTTTAAATAGAGGGAAGGGTCATATTCTTGTAATTATGCTTATCTCAAATTTCGATGGAATTATCCCATTACTACTTTGCGAGAAAACTGTAACATTGGTTAAGTACAAAGCAACAAATATGATGTGACATATTTAGCTACTTATCCCTATGAAGATGTTTGTAGACAAATAAAACACTTTCAAAATTCTGACCCCTGGTCACTTCACTTGATGAAGACAAGGACCAATCACGGTTGACTGTGAGGTATAATGTACACTAATGTTAGGGTTCGATGAATGTAAACGTGCTAGTGAATATTTTCATAATAATATGGTTCTTTCATGAAATGTTGAGATGCCCAAAAGACAACACAACTTACATGATATTTTCACTAGTATACGCTATATACAACAACATTACTTAACTGTCACACCATTCAAAGCGAGAGAACAACCACAGTTTTCGCTCTTATGTACTGATTGACTTTTATTTTTAGATTAACTTGTTTTTTTTTTCAGAAACAGTTAGTGGTTCCCGATGTAATACCATTGATTTCAAAATTTTACATATGTGATCCTATCAACATACTCTGTGTCTCTTTAAGCTTGTTCATTGCTAGTGCTAGTGCAAATATATATTGGTGTAGACCTCAAGTAAATATCAATTTGTAACATAACCATTTTGTAACTAATTTCGAATTGTCTATTCTCTCTCGTACACAAGTTTGAATTTTGTCATAGAGGGAAGTGGTCCAATTTTTAGAATTATGCTTTCTAAAATTTCGAAAGAATTATTCTATTACCACTCTCCGAAAACACTAACAACTGAAACGTCGATTAAGTGCAAAAGAACAAATATGACTTGTGATATGACATCATCCCTTTGAAGAAGTTTGAAGATAAATAAAACCCTTTAAAAATTCTGACCGCTGGTTACTTCACTTGATGATCACAAAGACCCATCACGGTTGACTGTGAGGTATGATGTACAATTATGTAAAGGTTCAATGAATGTTAGTGAATTTTCAAAATAATACGTTTATTTTACGAAATGCTGTGATGCCTAAAATACATCCCAACTTACAGGATATGTTCACAAGCATGCGCTATACTTGCAGGACCAAGCCGTTCATAAGCGTGAGAACAATCACAGTTTGATACCAACTAACAAGTTGAATGTTCTGAGAGTAATCACTACCTTCTGTATCGACGTCTCCTCCAGATGACAGCAACAGTCACCATCACAGCAACTAGACTGCAACATTTTAACATTCCAGTAATGTAAGAAACTCATATGGTTGAACAGAGAACACGAATATTTGCTACCAGTAAGGAAAGGTAAAGTTATATTCAAAAGAAAGTTTCCTACGGGACAACATTGAGAGGTCTCACTTATATACTATTCCTGCTCGTCCTATAACATTCATTTTCAGTCTCACTTATATAATATTCCTGCTCGTCCTATGACATTTAATCAAAAACAATCAGTCAGTTCTACCTAACGATAGTGTACACATATATATCGTCACAGTCACAAACATTCAACTCACCAGACCAGAATGATTGGAACAGCAATGGCCACAGCCTTGTTGGATCCTAAAACCAAGCAAAAACACAACAATATATATATTCCTCTAAGTGCATCAGTGGTATACTTTCTTTGAGACCAAATTGGCAATTGTAAAACTTAGGAGACATTTGCTGTTTTATTTTATTTAATAGGAATTCTTTGATGGTAGTTTTTCAAATATTGCATGATATGATAGTGGTGAACACATTTGATACACGTATAACACATTTGGATAAAAGATGCGTTTTCTATTATATGAAGTAAAATCAGACATCAAAAGTGGTGTCAATATCTGCATTTGCCAAATGTGAGCCGTCATCAAATCTAGAGACATTGCAACAGTTCAAGAGATTTACATGTTTGCAAAGCCGCAACAAAAGTTTTATGAATCCGTCAAATATAAACTTCTATATTATACAAACGATACAAAGAGCCACTACATCAGATGATTCATTGTTTTGATGATATGAATTACCTTAGTTCTGTAACAATAACACCTCAAAAACTGATTTACATCACTAAGCCGCGTTTACATGCACCGTTTACCCCCGGGGGTAAAATACCCACAGGTGCAAATTTGCCTCCGAAGAAATAAATCGACCACTACACCTGTTGTTATCAACGGGGAAACGGTAGAGGTTGTCTCCAACTACAAATATTTGGGAACACTAATTGATGATAAATTAACCTTCTCATCACATGTGGATTATGTATATAAGAAGTGCCAAATGCGACTCCACTTTCTACGGAAGCTTAGGTCATTTAACATTGACTCTCGCTTGTTGTCTTTATTTTATTCAAGTAGTATTGAATCCGTTCTCGCTTTTAACATACAGTCGTGGTGTGGAAATTTGTCTTTGCAGGAAAAAGGAAGACTGAGAAAAGTGATCAACATTGCAGGAAAAATTTCAGGGAGACAATTTGATACGTTAGAATCAATCTATTCACACAGTCTCATGCGTGCGGGAAAAAAGATAATTTCAGATAACGATCACTACCTGCATAGTTGCTACGAACTTCTTCCATCCGGACGACGCTACCGAGTTCCGAATGTAAAATTAAGGCGCACCAAGATGTCATTCATTCCAGCAAGCATTACTCATTTAAATATCTAAATTATACTGTTCCAGTCTGCCATTCCCATGTACCATGTGATTATTGTTAATTGTCATTATTGTATATTTTAGCCTTTTTATATCCTGTTATATATATATTCTGTATTACTACTGTGCTCAATTCATGACAATCCAAATTCCCTTCCAAGGGCAATAAAGATTTATCTTATCTTATCTTATCTTATCTTATGTAAACAGTACACACAGGGGGTAATTTATTTACTCCTGGAGGGTATTTAGGCAAATCTGGTTACCCCCAGGGGTATTAATACCCCTGGGGGTAAACGTGTCATGTAAATGGTTGTTGGGTTTTTGAGGGGGGCAATCCAGAGGATGATTAGCAATCTATATAGGATATATTTTCAACGAGAATTTATCTGTTTTCATTTATAGAGTAGTTTGCATGATCCGAAGAACGTCATGCCATCTTTTAGAATATACAAACAATTTTCAAATTGTAATATTTGAATAACTAATAATCAACTAAAGGTGCGATGATAGCACAATGTTTTTGTAATTTAATATTATTCAAACTGAAAGGAGTACAAAGAGAAGATGTCGCAGTGCTTAAAACAAGGTTGATATGTCAAATGTTGACATGAAAAAGACCTTTTTTAAAACCAGAAACCAAGCAGGAAGAACAACAAAGTAGATTCAATCTTGCTATGAACTCTGATTGAGGGTCTAGGTAAAAAAAAATATAAAACATACACATTCCTTTTGTAAGATCATACTACAACAATCCTTTAAATGTTACGTCGTCTTCCCTGAAATTCTTGCCATACATATGATTAATCATCTATAGTTAGATTACCGTTATGATTAAATATTGTGTGTTAGCCTTGCTGAAATATCGTTATGTTTATATCTTTCAAAAATAATGCTTAGCTTTAAATTGCTATATCGTATATATATATATCCACACGCCATTGTTTCAATATTGTCCCTGTCATTTTTATCACCCCGGCATATAATGCGGGGGGGTAAGAGTCGTTGGCTCCGACTGTCCGTCCGTCCGTCTGTCTGTCTATCCGTCTCATCGTTTCCGGAACAGAATTTGAAAACCATTAGGGCTAGCTCAATGAAACTTAGTATATTGACTAATCATGACATTTAGTTGTGCCTTTCGGATTTTCAATTTTCTGGAATTTGTTATTTTTCCAGTCTCCATGGAAACGCAACTTAGATATGTGTTTCCGAAGCAGAATTTGAAAACAATTAGGGCTAAGTCTACGGAAATGTGCCGTTTGGTGTTTTCAGATTGCAGGGAGTTTAAATTCTATGACATTCTTCACTCCAACATTACCATTAATTTATAAATTATGTCTCACCAAGGAATGAAGATGTTTAATCAAACAACATATTTAATCAAACAGGATGGTTGTTTTGCTCTCTTTACATCATTGTGAGGAACTAGACGATATGGCATAATAGAAGCATTTGCAAATTCAAAAGACCTAGGTGTGGTTTATCATAGTCTTATGATGGTTATTAAAAAGAAAAACAAAATTAGCTGCATGTATGTATACAACATTATTCACACAATCAGCATATCAAAATGCATGCTAAAACTGATCATTCAACTTCAGTCGGGCCTGGGGGGATAAGCCATCACTACTGATGGCTCTTGTTTAGAAATGGGTGGGTTTTGTCCTAGTTGAGGTATTGTCCGGGTGAGTTTTGTTCTGATGGCTTTTGCCCTGGATCCTTAGCATTCGATATAGAAAATCCTTGCGTACGCCAAAGAAGAGCTACATAATATTGAACTTGTGAAAAAGGAAAACATGAACTGGAATTAAAATCAATTGTCGGTAGTCTTAAGAAACGAGAGAAAAATGTAAAGGAGGAGCCACAGAATAGCAGACTGACACCCCCAATTGCAACAATGAAAACATGGGAACATAAATTGTTAAATAAAAGCTTGATAATAAGTTATGTCTCATGACACCTTTGATGTTGATTGAATGAAGAGGGAGAGTAAAGACTTTCTCAATTGTACATCAGTATATTGCATCACCCTCTATCGATGGCAAACTATGCAGTACTGAGGGGCTTGTCGAAACACTGACCAGTGCCTGGATTTTTAAGCCATGTTAACGCAGCTTAAAAAGTTTACAATTCTAAAACGTTATTCAAATAATGTAATGAACCTACACAATCCAACACAGAGGAATCTCCTTAGTTGTAATCTGCTCATTGTTACACATTTTGACCTCTCCCCAGGAAACTGGATTGCACCTTGTGTTTCCATGGAGCTATTCAGGGTTTTCATTGTTTATAGGTCATAAAATCACTGTTTTAGTCATGTTTCCATGGAAACCACCAAAAGTAAACATAATTTGTTGGTCTTACCCTCAAAAGGCACATCTAGGGATCATGGTTGATAAAGTGTATGGAGTTTGGTGAAACTAGCATGTATAGTTAAGGAGATACATGTATGCTCCAGACAAACTTTTGTGACGGACAGATGGACAGATGGACAGACGAACAGACGGAACGCTATATGCCCCCGCTTATGCTGTAAGGCGGGGGTATAATAAATGTTCACTCTGAGTTTTCAATAAAATTTATTCTTATTTCAAACGTTTATCAAAGGTTAATTATTAAACAATACAAAGGTGATAGCAGTCCCTGTTAATCTAAGCGTATTAAAAAAAGTTGGAAAGGAACCAACAGATTGGAGTATTTATTATTGAGTCAGCTAATTAAAAGCGTCCGAAGTTTTGGGTCGTGGCCGACCTTTGTCATTTTGCCTTCCTTGAGCTTCGTTTGCTTCAGGGTCTAGATTGGCTAAAGCGCTCATAAAATGTATAAAGTCATGCCGTCTGTTCAGGGTTTGATTTCATGTAATTGGAATGAATTTCTGAATTGTTATAACTCTCTGCAGATTAAACGTGACAAACAAGCAAGGACCCTGAAGAGGCAAGTTAACTAGAACTAACAAATTCAATACTCCAAATTTGTTCTCGATGTATGAAACTAGAAACGGTATTATTGCATTCTCAACATAAATCATGCAATTCACTTAACATAACAAGCAGACACATGTGTATGAAAGTGTAATTTCATTTAATCATCAAACCTATTATTTAGTTGAAACCTATCCTTAGGATCAAAGTTAAGATATCTAGGCTAGTGCTAAGATGCTTTCGATAATAGGGGCCCAGATGTTTTGTTGTGACTTTCTTTACACAAGATAATTCATAAACATCCTAAGCTCCATTGTTTTTGCTTTAATGTTTTAATATTCGGTTCAAGTATAATCATTTGTGTGTTTTCATGGAAAACATCATCCTCGATAATCCAGCGCTTTAGTTCCGATAAATCTACACTACAAGCCCTGGAAAACTTTACGGGGATTTATCTCAAACCCTATTACCTCCCTTTACGAACATGTTATCCAATCAGAAACGAAACGCAGACACCAAGTGCGTAAACAACTCAACCGTTCGCGACATCAAGTGAGTGAGTGAGTTGGGGTTTAACGTGTTGTCAGCAATTTTTCAGCTATTTAACACGTGGATGGTGCCATCCAAAATAGAGTAGACAGATCAGGGAGAAACGGAACGAATATGATGAGGGAAGCGACGGAAAGAAAGGTATAGTTAGAGGTAGAAAACTGGTTTTTAGAAGTGATCCAATTGTTTGTTAAAAAACAAGCGTTTAGCTGAGTCATTGCAAAGGGAGGTAATTAGGTTTGAGGTAAAACCCCGTTAAGTTTTCCAGGGCTTGTAGTGTAGATTTATCGGAACTAAAGCGCTGGTTTATCGAGGATGGAAAAACATTAGGTGAAACAGGACGACAGCTACTGTATGTTAACAACACCATGAAATGTATTAAATATTGGATAAAGCTCATGAGGATGGATCACAGACGTCTGTCAAAACAAACAAATAACATGCTATTGAATCGAAATGAAGTCAACCGTGTATCATTGGTAACTGATGTGAAAACTATTATCTTTGAACATGTATTTGGATACTGTTGGATAGCTCAAGATGTTGTGATTACAGATTAATTTCTCTCTTATTCAAATCAACGACTGAAACTGTAACTGTAACTGATGATGCAACCTATTAATCCAATCTGGATGTTGAATTTTATCTACTTCAAATTGAAAACAAATGTGTTCGACACGCAATGACAAAATTCCAATGTTCATGTCATAAAATAACAATCGAAACAGGAAGGCATATTAGACAAGACTAGATTACGACAAATTGAACTGAAATGCATAATGCTGTTATATTTACAGTTTGTGTAGGTGTTAAATCGGTCAACAAAATATGCTGTTTTAATTTCCACTTTTACAAGTTTAAAATTAGGAATTTTCTCCTGTTGTTTCATTTTTGATATATTGTATTTCACAATGGTTGTCAGCAAATTCAGAACATAGTTTCATTTATCAGAATATCCTAAGATGATATTCTTTTAGAAAATATGATATAAGTTTCTGTTTTTTCAAGCATCCATTTAGTTTTTTCATATAGTTTTGATAAACTTACAATCATATAATATATGAAAAATTGACTCATTCTCTGTTTTGCAAAATGTGCATTTGTTAGCTTCTTAGAATATGATTTAAACATATTTTTATTCATGAAATTAAAGTATTTACATGAATATGGACTGGCACAACACGCTTTAAGCTTATATATGTGCCCCTCCATTAAATATTACAAAATACAGTCAATAATACAAATCATAATTTACAAAGTAAGTAAAGTAGTAATTTCACATAGACCGACACAAAACACAATAATATGTTTTTTATAATCATCAAGATATATAAAATATAGGAGTTCTATAATATTTTAAGTTTAGGCGTTTACAATAACTTAATACTTTGTGAATCTTGTATAAATTTATGGACAGATTCAAGAATATTCTGATTTATTATTTCGCTTAAATATTGATCACCATATAGAATGAAAACCATTTTTGTAGAAATATGTATCTGATCTTAATAGATTGATATTAGGACAGAAAAGGAAATAAAGGAGAGAATCTTCCAGTAGATGTCCGCAAGAACAATTTGAATTGTTTGAAATATGCCTGTTAAATTTATCGGCGTTTAAGTTAAGTCTACAACCCAATCTGAGCCGGGCATGGATAATTTGCCATAATCTGGTTCCGAAATTCTTGTCAAAGAAAACATTATTTTGTTTGGTCCGGAATTGATTTTTGAATGAATTTATTGTTTGAGAGTATTTCCGTTGGTAGATTATTCCAAAAACGTATGGTCTCTGGTAAAAAGAAGCGTGCATACGTCTCCGTATGACAACGTATTGTACGTACATTTTGAGTATTTCTAAGATTGAATGAGCGTTGTCTGAAACATTTTTTGGAATAAGATCCGATAAGTAGTTTGGAGTTAGGTTATTTATCATTTTGTAGAATAGCATTAATTTCTTGTTATCTCTACGTTTTGTTAATGGTATAAAATCAGTTTCTTTGTATATTTTATCATGACTAGTCCCTCTCACTGCTCCACAAATTGTTCGTAAAGTGCATTTTATTGTAAAGATTCAAGTAATGTAGATTGCCCCTTTGTACAATTATCCCATTTGTGGCAACAATAGTCCAAATGTGGCAGTATGTAATAGGTATACATACATTCAAGTGTTCTTCTTGTTAATCTTTATTTAAAACTTCTTAAACAATTAACCATTGCACTTACATTTTTTATTAGCTCATCTGGCCTGTAAGACCCGATGGGCTTATGGCATGGCATGTTGTCCGGCGTCCGTCCGTCCGTCCGTCCGACCCCTAAAAAGGGCCACAGGGGCCACGCCCTAAAAACCTATTTTCATCTTCTTCTCCAGAACCATGAGGCCTAGAAAGCTGAAACTTAGTGTGCAGACTACTTGGCTAGTGAGGATTATAAATTGTAGCCTTGGTGGCCCTGTGACCCCTAAACAGGGCTACAGGGGCCACACCCTGAAAACCTATTTTTATCTTCTTCTCCAGAACCATGAGGCCTAGAAAGCTGAAACTTTGTGTGCAGACTCCTTGGCTAGTGAGGATTATAAATTGTAGCTTTGGTGGCCCTGTGACCCCTAAAAAAGGGCTACAGGGGCCACGCCCTAAAAACCTATTTTCATCTTCTTCTCCAGAACCATGAGGCCTAGAAAGCTGAAACTTTGTGTGCAGACTCCTTGACTAGTGAGGATTATGAATTGCAGTTTGGTGACCCTGTTGTCCTAATAAAGGCAACAGGAACGTCCTTCAAATATATTTTCATCTTCTTCTCCTGAAGTATAAGGCCTAGAAAACTGAAACTTGTCGCCTATATACTTAATTTTATGATTGGTGACCCTGTGGCCTCTACAAAGGGGGAATCACATTGGCCACACTCTACAGCATTATTGATGATGAAGCCTGATGAGCTACAGAGCCAATGGCTCTATTTTTATTTCTTCAATTTGTCTTTTACAAAAGCAATCTTTTTGCAGATACACACCTAAATGTTTGTGGAAGCTTACTTCATTTACTGTATATCCTTTCATTTCTATAGGTGGAGATACGGTTGGGTTAACTTTACGAGAAAATAAAAAAGTTTCAGCTTTTGTTGGATTAAACTTTACTTGCCACGCATCAGCCCAATCAGAAATACGATTTAAATCAGTATTTAAAATTCTTGTTGTATTAATTGGGTCTTCAACAACAATGTACACGGAGGTGTCGTCCGCAAATAATCGAATATTACTATTAATGACCTCAACAATATCATTTATATAGACTAAGAATAGTAGTGGACCTAAGACGGAGCCCTAAGGAACTCCTGCCGATATGTGCTTTAATTTAGAAGATTTGCCATCTATAACTACTTTTTGTAATCGATCTGATAGATAGTCGCGAAACCAATTGAGCAAACTTCCACGAATGACAAAGGCTTCTAATTTATGTATTACACCCTTGTGTCATACTTTATCAAAAGCTTTCCTTTTATCACAGAAATAAGCCTTAACTTCTTTTCCATTATCCAAAGCATTTGCAATGAAATAGTATAAATAAGTAAGTTGATACGCAGTACAATCACCTGGCTTAAAACCTGACTGCAAGTTGGTTAGAACATTATTATCTAGAAAAAAGTTAAATACATATTTGAGAACATATTTTTCAAATACCTTCCCACTGCAGCTAGTTAGTGCAACAGGTCTATAATTTTGACATCCATTTACACTGTCCTTCTTGTGCAAAGGAAAAACAAAAAGCTTCCTTCCAAATGGAAGGAAATTTACATTCACATAATGATTTGTTAAATAAATGTGGAAGAGGAATGGATAGCGGTTCTGCGGTAAGTTTGATGAATTTATTACTTAGTTTATCAGGGCCACTTGCTTTATCTACATCAACTGATAAAAGAATATCTTTAACTTCAGTTCTTATTAAGACAAAGTGGCATAATGAATTATCATTTCTTTCAACAACAGGCGGTAGCTGTTTGTTTGGCGAATCAATCTTAGCTTGGTCAATAAAGTAATCATTAGGTATGTTTGCTCTTTCGTTAGCGTGTTCATAAATAACATCATTGTGATGAAAAGGATGAACGTTTTCTTTAGAATTTTTGCTCTTTTTTAGATAGTTGTTAATCAACTTCCACCACATTTTAGAATTGTTATTATTGTTTAGTTTATCATCAAGTTTAGAGTAATACACAGATTTAGCTTTTCTAACTGCTGAAATAACTTTATTTCTAAGTTTTCTGAATTTAACCCAATCGTTTTCCTGATTTTTCCGTTTGGCTATTTTATGCTGTCTGTTTCTTTGTCTAATCAGTCTTCGGGTGAAATTATTCATCCATGGTGAGTCATTGGATCTAATGGTTACCATCTTGTTAGGAATAAAGGTATCACACAAAGGAAAAACTTTGTTCATTATTGTTTCAGTTGCAATATTAATATCATTTGAAAGATCATTTGACCAATCAGTATTTTTGAAACTTAAATTCAGCCCGTACATGTCAGCTAAGCCGTAGTAATATATTTTTCAAACAATTTTGGATGGGTATGACATCACGAATAGTGACAAAAACGGGTGAGCGGTCACTACAAACAAGATCAAGTTCAATATAGAATCAGAGTTAGATACAAAAATTAAGTCAATCAGTGTACGTGACGTTTGCGTAATCCTAGTTGGTTCTCTGATAATCTGTTCCATATCAAAGACATATTCAATATATTTCATTATAACCTTATTTCATAAATCAATATTGAAATCACCGACAACAATAGTGTCTATATCAAGGTCGATAGCGTTTCTAATTGATTGACAAACAAGATCCCTATATCCTTCACTTTTATCTTATCTATAAAAAGTACCTAACAAAAGTTTTTACATTTCAATTTTATCTCAATTCACAAAGCCTCAAGAATTGGGTGACTTAAGTGATCCAAACATGTCGCATAGAAATGTTTCTTTACATAGACTGCTACTCCACCACCCCTAGTGGCCCGATCTTTTCTAAATGGTAATTGAAACCCGGAGATTTCTAAGTTAGTTTGAATTACAGAGTCATTCAACCAACTTTCTGAAATACAAAAAACATCATAATCGCTTAGTTCACTTTCAACAGAATCAATCTTTTTTCTTAAACTACACACATCCATATGAACAATTTTCACATCTCTATAGATTGGTCCCGAATTTTAGTGAATATCGCAGCAGCACGAAAGAAAAAGTAAGATAAACTAGATTAGCGTTTGCGGGATACCGCAAAAGCAGAGCAGCCCCGGAACTTTGGGTTTCGCCTTACCCTGTTCCGCCTTTTACAGGCCTCACCAAATTGGGAATTTTCTCGTGACCTTGACCTTTGACACTCAAGGTCACACAATCAATGAACACATTTCATTGAGTATAACATTATTGTAATGAAATAAAGTGTTAAAAATTAAATTAATCCATTTTCTCCATATATGTTGACCTTGCTGTGACCTTGACCTTCGACAGTTAGTACCCAAAACTTTTTGAAAATGTTGTACTTCTCAAGAGATAATATATACAAAATCTAAACTTCATAACACAAAAACTTTTCAAGTTATTGTGTTTACAAGGAATTGCAATAACTCATATCTCATGACCTTGACCTTTGACCTTCAAGGTCACACAATAATTGAACACTTTTTATTGAGTATAACAATCATGTATTGATTAAAAGTGATCATAGTTAAAATTAAGCATTTTCGCTAAACCATGCTTAAGTCATGACCTTGCTGTGACCTTGACCTTTGACGGATTGTAGCCGAAACCTTTTCAAAAATTTTTACTTTTCCAAGGATGATATATACCAAGTTAGAGCTTCATAGCACAAAAACTTTTCAAGTTACCGTGTTTACAAAGAATTTTGAGGTGATTTTATAACTCGTGACCTTGACCTTTGAACTTGACAGTGAACATGTCATAATGATTCCCTGGAAGTGTTAACATTTAGACATGTTCATGAGTTCTGAAAAGGTAATTGGGATAAAGTTATACCCAAATTTAGTGCATTTTGTAATAACTCATATCTCATGACCTTGACCTTTGACCTTCAAGGTCACACAATAATTGAACACTTTTTATTGAGTATAACAATCATGTATTGATTAAAAGTGTTCATAGTTAAAATAAAGCATTTTCGCTAAAACATGCTTTCGTGATGACTTTGCTGTGACCTTGACCTTCGACGGATTGTAGCCAAAACCTTTTCAAAATTGTTTACTTTTCCAAGGATGATATATACCAAGTTAGAGCTTCATAGCACAAAAACTTTTTAAGTTATCGCGTTTACAAGGAATTCTTAGAGTGAATACTTAGCTCGTGACCTTGACCTTTGACCTTGAAAGTGAACGTGTCAAAATCGTTCCCCCGAGGTATGAGTAGTAAGGTATGAATAAGAGTTCTGGAAACCTTAGTGGAAAAAAGTTAAAGCTAGTAGTACGAGTGCGGCGGCGGCGGCGGCGGCGATGGAAACTTCGCTAAAAATGTATAAGACGAACTGTACAAACAAAAAGATGAGTATAATTTTGTCACGAGTATAATTTTGTCACGTTATATAATTTTATCAAAGCGTTTGCCTGTACTTTCGAATAGAAAACTCCAACTGCCCATCTGAAACTTGCATGATCAACTGGCATCGAACATTAACGGAGAAGAAAGAAATGTTATGCAGAGGGCAGTTAACTTGTAATTTGGTAATGTCAATAACTCTTGGCCATTTGTGGAAATTAAAGGGACCGTGCAGTGGCACGAGTGCAAACATCTTTTTATGATATGAATGAACATCAAAACAAAAATAAAAGAAGTAAAAAAGTCTGTCATTTGGCATGGAAACAAAAACAGCATACAGGTGGTTTGTGGTGACAACGGTGATGTCAACTTGAAAAGGAAATAACTTTCAGAATAACGTTCTTGAAAATAGACCCAATACAAGATACTTTAACTGAAGGGGTGGGAGAACAAAATGGAAAAAAAATACATGTATATATCATGCAAGTTGTATTTTTTATTTAAAATGATGTGAAGATAACTTTTGTCCATTCCTTATGATTCGAACCAGTACCTGAACTAAAACGCGTCTAACCTGACTATCTGAAGAAAAAAAACGCGTGCGCAACATGCTTTATTGTAGACAAGCATACCACACTCCAGTGTACTGTGATATGTGAAGATCTCAAACCATGAGTGATAGATAAACTTATAGCGTGTGCTGATATATACATATATAGGAGAACATAAAAGACAATAGAAGCGGATGTTTCGAGATGTGCACTTTGGAAGAAACAAATTCAAATTGGATTTAATGTGACAGTAAAAACAATGGAACAGTGAAAAGCAAAATGTTTACCATGAACAGCTTGTAAAAGGAACTTGTTTTGGAAATATTAAAGAAAATATATCAGGTGGGTAATTTTAATTTTGTCAACATACGTTAATATTAAATTTATGACCCTATCACTTGAACACATCACTGATAACTGTTCTTGAATTGTACATGAGCAAATTGATTGATTTGTTATCAGTTATCTTTTCACTTAGTCCACATCACTTATGCACAACGTTAACGTAAAGTTCGTTACATCGTTGAATGTCATGATTATAGAGTTTTAGAATAAGGAAAGATCACGCTTATTCCTGGCATGGACGCGCGTCAGTAGTGTCAGTAGTCGCTATCTTCAGCGTCAGTATATTCCCCGATGTCACGCGGACGCTGTGATACCTTACTCTGCATCCTGAGTCTTAAAGACTCTGTTAGCTTGGTGAATTGATCCCGAGTTTTTATAAGTTGAACTGAACGATCCAATTTCTTAACGTATACAATCCCGTCTTTGGCCCAAGTTCCTGCAAGTTTCTTGCTGGACACAAGCTGGCGAGCCTCGGTGGAGAGACGTGCTCTCTCTTTGGTCAGGTCATCATTGATGAACACCTTGGGAGTATGATTTTTCAAATTTGACACGTTGGACATAACAATCTTTGTATATCATTTTTGTTAGAAGCTCCTTTGTTGGAAAAAATCTATGCAATATATTATGTTGGAGCCATAAATGTAGGATTTAAATATTAATCTTTCTATGGTTTCCCATGTATTTTCGTTAATAAATTCGCTTAAATCGTTTTGCCATTCATCTGGAAATTTAGCTTTCTCTCCTCACAGAGGCAGCTCATACCCGAGTAAGCTCCCACTGAGCTGCGCCTGTGGGGAGAGAATGGGGTATTCAAAAGTGCTGTTTCTGTTATATTTGGTAAAAGAAAGGTAAACTTGGAAGTGGTATTTTCTTTTCAATTTGAACATGATTGACTTACAGTAATATTTTATAGCTTCTATTATCCCTTGGTAATTAAGGAAATTTGTCTTGCAACCAAATTTATTCCTTAATTGTTGAATGGTCAAGAAACTACCATGGCTATCCAGGATGTCGTTTATGTAAGGAATCCCTTACAGGAGTAATGTCTATAATTGATAGCCATAGGTCATCTACTTATCTTTATACTTTATTCTACCAAATGTTGTGATAAGATATTGTCGACGTTAATAGCATTTTGACTTGTTTAATAAATTTTCCCCACGATGTTAATGTTTCTCCAAAAGTGATTTGTTTCACATGTTTGTATCAAACTGTCTATATATGTATTACCTGTATTTGCCTGTTCGTAGCAATGTCTTTATTTTTAGTCAACATAAGTATTGATAATCAAGGAGCGAAAGCGACTTAAATACCAATACTATTCACGAGTTTCATAAGTATGTTATTAAACTGGACGGAGTTTAGTATTTTATTTATTACACTGTTTAAATTGATGAAAATAAACTGAAAATTATGTTTGCTTTCAACTCTCGTAGCCGTGTGCAGAAATACAATTCTTACAATGGACGCATAGCGTCACTAGATTTTGAACAATGAACAAATAGGTCATGAGTAAGTCCGGTAATAACAGCTTTAAATTTGAACATTACAAATGGAAAACTCTCATTAAATTATCTTTGTGTTATAGTTTCTACAAACACACATTAGATAAAGGTGTTTAAACATTATCTAAATTAACTTCATCAAGATCATTGTTTATAGAATAAAGATCTTAGTTGTTGATAGTTCCAATAAGTAAAAAGGAACTACGTCTTCATTGTTGTGACCACATAAAATGAAAAAAATATAATCTATTTATACATCCAAACAATCGGATTATTCATCGAAATGGTCGCTCTGCTCTGCTCCGAACGACAGAGCTCCGAACATCATCTACTTCAAAAGATGTGCTGCTGAGTTTTATTAACTTCCAGCGAGCTTGGGCATCTTTTCTGATTGGCCGAGCGGCTGATTTCAGAGGTCAGCGGGATGACCCGCCTTACGGGCTAATCATAGATCAACAGTATGACCAAATATAAAACTTGGTGATCTAAATTTATATAGATTGGCCGTTTGGTAAACAAATGGTAAGGAACTTAAGACTTCAAAGCGAGATAACTCTGAAGCCTATTTAGCGTTTGGCGAATTTGAACTCGTTGCCGATAAAGATAATTTAGCTAATGCTGACACCGTTGCTCACGGAACCACGAAAAACTGGGCTGATTTATTAAAATTCTGAAGAACTGAAGCTGACATTTCAAGAATCGACCGTAATTAATCGATGTTGGGGGCTGGGCTAAGGGTTTTCACTCATAAACGACAATTCAGATTCTTCCTAATTCTTCTATTTATTCCGATATCAAGTCGAGAATTGTAAAATGAAGAAAGATTGTAGATTGACTGCAATAATCGAAAAGAGCTATATTTAGTAACAGCGGTTCACATGTTACACTTGTAATGTAAGTTTTAACAATTTTAGCTTTACCGCTTAAAAAGTAGCATTCTAAGAAGAAATATTACTTTTACTGGAAACGTGGTAGGATAATATAAATTACATACCGTTTATATGCTCGAGTGTCGACTAGAGGGTGAAACATATCGAGTAGTCGAAAACATACTTGCACAACATAACAGAGTTATCTCCCTTTGGAGGCTGCATACCGCTTTTCAAAACTAAATGAACTTTTCGAAATAAATGATAGTGACACAAAACTCGAACTTATTTTAGCCCAATTCAAAATCCTACAATCTGAAGGTATTACCATGCCAGATATACTATCGAACCGACTTGCCCCTGATTCCGAGATCATGTTTACATTTGAAGATGAACGATGATTGGTAATGTTGTAGTGCTCACAAGCACTTGGGGCATGGATATTGCTCATATACTATATATGGTAGCCTATATGAGCACTGCCCATGATTGGTAATGTTGTAGTGCTCACAAGCACTTGGGGCATGGATATTGCTCATATACTATATATGGTAGCCTATATGAGCACTGCCCATGCACCAAGTGCATGTGGTAGTTGTATTGTGTCTCGAACAATTTAATCATAAACAGATAAACACGTTTTTAACAATAATTTTACTTTTATCTTGTATTGTTTTCGTTTGGAGAACACTACTCTAAAGTCGCAATTTTTATTGACATCATCAACCGATAACTTGTCATAGTAGTTCCCAATCTTATTAAAATACGATCTATTTGCTACACTACGCTACGTAGTGAAGCAATTAAGATATCACTTTAATGAGATTGAATTGTTCCGAGTGCGATCGCTATCACGAGCAATATTTCACAACAGTGTTGAATAACATGTTGTTTTACAACTGTAGTATCTCCAACGAAAGTGTAATAAACGTATGTATGTATGTTGGTTTTGTTTGTATGTTTGTATGAATGTATGTAGGTATGTAGGTAGGTAGGTAGGTAGGTAGGTATTAAAAAGAAGAAGATGAAGTTGATTTAGTTTTGGCAGACGTTTAAATATTTTTGGATCCTGTACCTGCTTCATCAGGGGTTCGTAACTCGAAGCAGTCATTAAACCTGATTCTAACGCATGTTTAACGAACACTTTAGATGATCGTTATTTAGGTTTAGTAGTGTAACACGAAGCAGTCGTTAAACAATGCTTAACCAATCGATAGATAGTCTTTGGGGAAGTGTAACTCGAACATTGATTAAAGATTAAGTAAGTAAGATTAAAATCTATGGGATTACCCATGAACTTCGATTGTACTGAATATTCTGTGATCTACATGCATATTAATTTATCAGATTTATGAGTAGGCCTATATGCGTACTGTAAGATTTCTTAACTGTTGCAAGATGAATAAATCACATTTACATTTTTATTGTCATTTTCGCACAACAAGACCATTCCAATGTCGCTAGTTCATCTTTTAAGTATTGTCCTAACTTTAAGGATGACTTCAATTTACACAACGTTAAAACACGGTATGCTTAACGCCTGTACTTTATTTAAGAGTGTTGAATGGGTTTAATAATACAATTTTGGTGCCAACGTATCTGAGCTTGAAATGCGTTCGTCCGTGTTTCGAACTGATAACTCAACACTTAACGCCTGTGAGCCCTCAGTGGCTTATTACATGGAAGTGCCTTGTTATCAACCGAAAGGTTTAGTCTATAAATCAAGATGCACATATTCTCGGAAGTCAAGAAGTCGGGCCCTGTCACACTTAAGTGTATAGCAAGTGCGTTTGAGTTGCGTAATGGAATTTTTTTCATACGCAACCAGTACGTTAAAAAAATTTCCGTATTTTGCCTTACTTGTTCCGTACATGGAGCGATTGATTTATAAACTTTGCGTTTTCTTTGCATTGGGGATCGGTTGGAGTTGCATATGATTTGCGTATCCCCACCTTATTGTGGCACATCATTGAGAGCATGCAGAGCGCATACATACCATACTCTAGACGCTCACAACTTATGTCTACCGCATGTCTTGCGCAAACAAAGCGAGCATATTACGAGCCCGTTGCGTCTTCACATAAATTTCCATCCTATCTGTCTTTGTAGTACGTTTGTGTAAATAATATACATTGTATATATACAAAAGGGACCTCGCGAAAACATAAAGCTGTGTTACCAATTGCAAGACATATATTAAAACAAAAGTGTACCGAATAAATTTTTAAAGTTTACTGAATCCATTTCTCTAACACATGTGATTAAAGGAGTTATCACAGTTAAATGTCAGTCCGAAGTTTTTGCATGATACTTGATCATTTCTGTACGAATACATACCCCTTGATTGAGGTATGAAACTTTCCGAAATATCAGAATATAAAACATTCTTCTCCCAATTAAAACTCTGGTTGATTCTTTTCTGTTACATGCACCCACGCTCTACTCACAATATCATACTGTAACACTAGCATCGGTTTCATTCTGTCGCATTTGGTCCGGACCTGCCTTTTTCAAGGATAACTTACATTTGTAAAACACTTATTCAAAGTGTTCCGTTACCTTGACACTTGCCTAGAATATTTTCCTGGATAACTCCTACATAAACAATGGAATAGTGCACAGGTTTGGTCTAATGGTATATTTCATAGTCTGAAATCGCTTTGCAACTGAGAAGTTTAAAACGGTAACACTAAAAACAAATCTTAAGCTGCTTTATGATTCTGTTTATCATCTTTGATTTGCTAGAATTCGTAGTAGAAACATTTCATTAATTTTGTTTCTATCCTCAAAGTTTGGATAATTTTGATAAATAATTGGATGGAATTCTTAAAAATATGTTAATTAATTTTAATGTGTATTTGTTTGATAGTTTCGACTCTTAGTTCTTTAAAACTATAGCATCATAGTGCTATATGAAAGAAGGAAACACAAAGAAAACTATCAAATAGTATAGGGAGGTATAATGCTCACCAACCCTTTAGTCATGGTATCTTTATCAAATTCACGATGAACCCTATGTACGCTATGAGTTCACTTGTCATACGTTACTCATTCGGAAAAGCTGGAAAATGCATTTTTATTTGTTTATCAATCGGTTTGAGATCGTTTTTCATTCGTGCGACATTTGCTTGAAGGTCGTTTTGCGTTCGTTCGGGACACCAACTTACACAGCGTATGAAGTGCACACTCATCACGATTACCTAACGTACATGTACCGCCTTCGACCGATGTAAAACTGATGCGTTGCGTGTTAACCATACGCAGCATAGTTTTGAGCATGTTCAAAACTATAAAGCTTATGAAAATGGTCCAAGCGTATGCCGACGTATAAGAAACGACCTCAACACAACCAAGATACGTATGAGTTACGTGTCCTGCGCATGGGTGCGTATTGCTGCGTATGAGAGAAATTGACATATGCAACTCGTACACAGCGAGTATACGCTGAAGTGTGACAGGGGCTTTAGGTTAAAGAGAGAGGTTTTTTATTTGTAATTCTGGATGCACTAAGTTCCAAAATAATTATATAAAATAAACACCTGATTCTGCTTATCACAAATAAAGTCGATTAGCATTATTGATTATTGAACATAATATATTGTTAATACAAAAGAGTGTTCACATTCAATTTGATTACTATAGGTAATCACAATGTCAAACGAATACTATGTCTCTTCCTCAGTGTTGATACATCAAATCAAGGTCAATCATACAATGTCATGGATATTCTTACAAAATTCACCTCTTTAACCCTTTTCTCGACTAATCTTCAGATGTTTGATATGTTATACACTTACCTTCATTGCCGAGTAGTTCACAGACATTGAAGTTGGCTTTGTAGCCACCGATGCACCCAGATGTACAGACCCCGTCTTGTTGGTTACAGACCCCGCCCACACAGAATCTGCTACACGTGTAGTTACAGGTCTGTCCGTGATATCCAGACACACACCCAGTAGAACATTCTCCTGTTGCTCTGTTACATCCACGTTCTGGTTTGTCACAACCAGGGGCACAACGAACTTGACAGGCGTCGCCATGGAAACCAGCAGGACATGTTTCTGTATAACAGAATCATAGAATAAAAACCTCTGATATTATATGTTACATCCTAGTATTTTGGAGCCAGTAGGATTGAAAGTAAGACCAAACTCGGCCCTTCAGGACCAAAGATCGACTATTTTGTGATTTATATTCTTCCCACATGTTAAGTGAAAAACAGCATATTTACATTTCGTTTGTAGGTCTAAAAGATGCAATACTCCTTTTTAATCATTGAAGTGGTGAGAAGTAACTACTTAAATGTGTTCCAAGTAACAATATTTTCAGGAATTAATGGAAACCGGCGCTTTCTGTGCCTATTTGATTGCAACCCTATAGTGACAGAATCATTACCTTTTGACTGACACATGTCACAACCTGACAGACACGTGTCTCTTATGGTGTCAGCTCGAGTGAAACACTTTGGACAGTCATGCCTACACTCGTCCCCGTAGAATCCTCGTCTGCAGATGATGCACTGTCCTGTTTCCCGGTCACATTTCCCGTACGTAGGACTGCATATCTCAGTACAGTCAGCTCCGTATCGACGTTCAGGACAGAGAGTCACATTGCAGGAGTTACACTGTCTGTCACAAGTCGCACAGTCTCCTGGGCAGGGTAGGTCACACTTGATACGACAGTAGCCTGGCTCACATCCGTCTGTGCACGTGACTCTTCCATCGTTTATGTCAAAGTGACATGCCCTGTTCAAGCACCCGGATGGACAAGCTTCATCACAGTATTGACCCACATACCCAGGTACACATCCCATGATGCACTCTCCGTTGTCATAGCAACGTTCTTGTAGACACGTTGAACACAAACCGGACAGCGGCGAGACACTGGCCAGCAGAATAAGACAACCTGTAAAACACATGAATAAAATCATTGTCAAAACAAAGTTGTCCCTTTTAACAAATATTGTCAGTATAAAAATTACGTTTTCTTCAAATATATCAAATTGTGAGTATTGCTGTTAGTATTAGTCACGTGACGTAACGGTTTAACAAATGCCCATAACAGATCAACGTAAAATAATATCCATCAAACGCCTTAGCACAAAACTAAGAGAACTCTGAAATTTAACTCAAACTGACCACGGACACAAACTTCACGGACACAAATCTTATTTCCTGAATTTCCGCTGACATTGTGTGTTTATAATATAAACAGTCTGTATTGATATTAGACAAGCCAAAAACAACAAAGACAATGGTAATTTTGGCGTATAAAGACTGATATCTGCTTGCTTAAGACCATTGTCAATGCTATCTTAGAATGACGTAATGGACGTCAAATCCCATAAGGCTACATTGCATACTGTACGTAATAGACCAAGGACAAGTGAAAACAGAGCTATTTGATTCATTCTTCAATGGTCATATACTGACCGCTAAACTCGAATTTAAACATTGGAAATAACGGCCGTCGCAAAACGCAAACACTGGTATGTTGAAAGAGCCATTAGATGACGTCACAAAATCCTTCTCATTTTGGTCAAAGAGTGACAATCGTCTTTTCCCGTCTTGTGATAACGTATTTACAATATCAATGATTTTAGAGTTTAAATATAATGAAAATAAGTGTCGTTATTTTTTATTTTGACCCCTTCTCTTTTTGAGTTGTGTTGAATAAAATTTTCAATTGTCCAGTATTTATTAAATTGGTTGATATACAAGGCTTACCATATGTTTATATCTGAAGCAAGTGTCTTGGTTACAATTATAATATCTTATTTAATTTATTTCAACGTTTGCTGAAACAGTTTTCACTGAAAAATAATAGAAATGTATATCGAAAAAATATTGCCACAAATTACATTTCCTGCTGTACTCTTTTGCAGGGTGAACCCTATGGCATTAATGTGGCTAAGCATTGGTATAAAATCTGCGACCATCGACTGGAACTAGCGAACCACACTGGAACTGGACTGAAATTCAGTGTAGCATTGCATCCAAACCTTACTGTGTGCAGACCAATTTCCTACTGCAGACAACGCTGCCTAGCCATTGACGAGATTCAGACCCCTACTTCTTGATCCCATAAATCCTCTTGACCACTGTGCTACCCCCCTCCTCAATATTCTTCAAAGTTCAAAATCAAGGTAATGTGATATACATATAGCATTCACCACCACACATTTTGCTACAAAAGCTGTTTTTACAAAGTTATGGTAGGAATGGCATGTATTGTCAGTTATGCTGATTATGTTATATAGTACTTACAGTGGTCAATATTGTCAGTTCAAAATTTCAAATGATCAGTAAAGTCAGTTATGCATATAGTGTGATAGTATTTAAAGCTATGTGTGTTACACATGTGATCCACGATGGTTTCACAATTAATCATGACGAGGAAACAATAACTATGAGACAAATCATATTAATTTGGCCCCAGTATCTCTCTGCGCCAAGAACGATGAAGTTGTTGATGGGATTTGTGCTCCTTGTTCTCTGGATGATCTCTGGTATGTAGGCATACACTTACGTACTGTTCTGAGAGGGGGGAGAGCGAGAAGGGGGAAGGAGAGAGAGAGAGGGAGAAAGAGAAAGAGAGAGGGGGCAGAAAGAGAGAGAGAGAGAGAGAGAGAGAGAGAGAGAGAGAGGGAGAGAGAGAGGGGGGGGGAGAGACAGAGAGGGGAGAGAGAGAGAGAGAGGGGGGGAGGGAGAGAGAGAGAGAGATGGGGAGAGAGAGGGGGGGGGGGGGGGGAGAGATGGCAAAAGAGAGAGGAGGGAAAAAGAGAGAAGGAGAGAGACAAAGTTTGTGACTCTTACCATGTTCCTACTTTCAAAGCCTTATAATCAAATGATTCATTATTTGTGACCATTGCGAACGTATGCTCTCTTTGAGGCTGTTATCATTAAATGCAGCAACACTTGATTGTGTGCTCTATTTTAAACTGTTATTGTAAAATGCAGCATTATTTGTGACTCTTGCGACCGTGTGCACTCTTTTAAAGGGGCAGTAGCACGTTTTTAGGGGGAATGTAAAGTGATGTCAGGAAAATGAAAAATAATGGTTCTAATTGAAAGAAAATGCAATTAAACTAAATGAAGCAGAAATAGTTCAAATATATAATGTAAAGTTTAGCCATGCGATTCCCCTTTCTTACAAGATTTGAATTAAAGGTCTTCACTAAAAATGGCCGCCTATGGATTTATGTGAATCTTCATACTTTGTCCTCTGACTATGGATAATTGGTTAGTGTTATGAGATTTTTGACACTATCACTATAAAAGATTTAGCAATATCGTACAATTATAAATTATCAAAAAACGTGCTACTGCCCCTTTAAAACCTTACAGTTAAACTGATAAGGCAACATCTGTGATCCTTGTGACCGTGTGCCCTCTTTGTCTGGCTGTAATTGCAGCAACAGTTGGCCGCGTGCCCTCTTTAAGAGTGTGATTGTAAATGCAGCAACATCTGTGACCCTTGTGACCGTGTGCCCTCTTTGAAACTGTAAATGCAGCAACAGTTGGCCGCGTGCCCTCTTTAAGAGTGTGATTGTAAATGCAGCAACATCTGTGACCCTTGTGACCGTGTGCCCTCTTTGAAACTGTAAATGCAGCAACAGTTGGCCGCGTGCCCTCTTTAAGAGTGTGATTGTAAATGCAGCAACATCTGTGACCCTTGTGACCGTGTGCCCTCTTTGAAACTGTAAATGTAGCAACAGTTGGCCGCGTGCCCTCTTTAAGAGTGTGATTGTAAATGCATCAACATCTGTGATTCTTGTGACTGTGTGCCCTCTTTGAAACTGTAAATGCAGCAACAGTTGGCCGCGTGCCCTCTTTAAGAGTGTGATTGTAAATGCAGCAACATCTTTGACTCTTGTGACCGTTTGCCCTCTTTGAAACTGTAAATGTAGCAACAGTTGGCCGTGCCCTCTTTAAGAGTGTGATTGTAAATGCAGCAACATCTGTGACTCTTGTGACCGTTTGCCCTCTTTGAAACTGTAAATGTAGCAACAGTTGGCCGTGCCCTCTTTAAGAGTGTGATTGTAAATGCATCAACATCTGTGATTCTTGTGACTGTGTGCCCTCTTTGAAACTGTAAATGTAGCAACAGTTGGCCGCGTGCCCTCTTTAAGAGTGTGATTGTAAATGCAGCAACATCTTTGACTCTTGTGACCGTTTGCCCTCTTTGAAACTGTAAATGTAGCAACAGTTGGCCGTGCCCTCTTTAAGAGTGTGATTGTAAATGCAGCAACATCTGTGACTCTTGTGACCGTTTGCCCTCTTTGAAACTGTAAATGTAGCAACAGTTGGCCGTGCCCTCTTTAAGAGTGTGATTGTAAATGCAGCAACATCTGTGACTCTTGTGACCGTGTGCCCTCTTTTAAAGCCTTATAGTTGCATATAGTACCATTTGTGACTTGTGTGCCTTCTTTAAGACTGTTATCGTTTAAGCAGCATTATGTGTGACACTTGTGAGCACGTGGCTTCTTTTAGCCCCCTATGGTTAAATGCAGAAATATCTGTGACATTCTTATTACCTTGAGGTTGAGCAGGTGCCACACAAAAAATCAATTTCAATTTCATTGTTTTTTTTAAAGTGTTGCAAGGATGGATATAGGTTTTTCTCCTCGCTTTGGTTAGAAGAATATCCCTTGAGACAAATCGACAGAGTGTCTGACTCACAACCCGCAGGTTCCGTGTTCGAATTCCTTTTGTCGTGATTCTTACATCATTTCTCTCAACACAATGGTATAGCAAGGAATTGTGTAATGGAAGGAGAACGACTGGATGTGGAAAAAAATCGTTACCGCTTGCGTCGGTTTGAATTGTTGTCATATCGTATCGGTCTTTGTTGTTAAAATGTTAAAAACTCTCCAGGAAATATATATTTATAAAAAGGAAATCACATGTTATGATAATTACTGTCCTGCTAGTTTATTGTCCTGTCCTTTTTCCGTCTTCTTCCAATAAGTTTTTTAGGGATGTCATCCTAAAAGGAAATAAGGCTACATCAGAAATAGATTGACATTGTCGGGAACCTGAATTAGATCCATCAGAATTTTTAAAAACATTTGATTCCCAGGTGCAACCTGTCCTTATTTCGTTTAATCTGTTGTTACCGGAAAAATACTTAACTGTTGTTATTTTGAGGAAAGATCGATATTTGTATCGAAATGAATAAGGCAAGGTGATCCAAAATATGTTTTACAACTATTTGTTCTCTATGTAATCTAACCGTTGAAAATGAATACAATTGTGTAACTGTTTTAAACACTATACTGAACTTTAACAAATTTCCACTTTATCTTTCAAGTTTAAGCTTAAATGTTTAATGACAACGTACACTGAAGCACTGATGCTTAATTCATGTAACTTCATGTAAATGTTAAGAAGACAATAATCATTCGAACTGTTATCATTGAATGTATTGTATATATGAAACATGACTTGCAAAATGAGTATTATACGAACCTGCGACCTACACACATAAATAGATACACTTTAAAAATCAGACGTTAATTAGCTATTTTCCGAACTTGAGTAATACTGATTTGAAAATCCAGTACCATTACATCTGGAAATAGTTGAAATTTTCTTAATAAATTCAGTTTCATGTTAAGAGTAAATCATAGCAATTGTCATAAACTATATTAACTTCACACCGCATCAAATTTGAGTTTTGAATACAGCGGATCTTCCATACGCATAAATTGTTTTACCATTCAAACGGTTTATTTATCTCTATTTGCTCTTTTCTAAGATGCAAAGTTAGAATAAAGAGTACAGAGTACAGAGCATCAAATAACTTTATATCATTTGACAATAACAGTTATATTTCAAGTTTCAGGAACCCGACCCTGCCCAGAGAACTGTAGAAAGGATCCACCCCTCCCCACGTGTAACACAGACACAGGAGTCTGCTATAGCGGGTGTTTTCCTGGTTACCATGGATACACGTGCGACATGAAGTGTGACGTCAACTGTGAGGGGGGAACATGTCAACAGCAAGATGGTCTCTGTACCTGTAGTCATGGATACGCCTTCAACACAGGCACTTGTAATCTCCATAAAGGTAAATCAACAAACTGATTATTGTCGGGTCTTATATGTTGATACATCTCAATTGGTTAACCTACAAATGACGGAATCCTGCTCCAGGTAACGTTGATGCCATTTACATAACCTATTAAACATTTTCATTAAGTACATGTAGGTTTCTATATTACATTTTAACAATTGAAACGGTCATAATTTATCTTCATTTTGTCACTTTATAAAAGCAATAAGCCTTAAAACGATACTTGAAACAGTTGTTGTCTCTTATAAAATGACACCATTGATGACGTTTGACAAATGTGACTTTAACAACTCATTTATTGACGCTGTGATAAAAGAAACAGATTTCAGTAACTTGAAACATTGGTATCAATTTATTGAAGTCACGTTTCCTGTTTGTGGTCAAGTCTTGTAAGTCAAATCATTGTGTTGTTTTGATTACAATGAACTTTTTCTCAAATCATGTAACTATTCTTTTGTTTCCAGGTGTGAAATGTAAATCCAATGACCATTGTTTGAACAACTTATGTGTATCGGCTACCAGAAAAGAATGTTTAGAAGGCTGCAAACCTAGACAGTTCGGAGAGTTTTGTAAGCAATCGTGCTCTTCTAATTGTTTCTGTGACGATGAGGCCGGCAACTGTACGAGCTGTATCCAGGGCTGGTATGGAGCAGACTGTGGGTCTCTCTGTAGTCCGGGTTGTGTAGACAAGAACTGTGAGAGGAACGGGACGTGTGTTGATGGTTGTACAACTGCGAGATATGGAGACCAATGCGACCTCAAGTGTTCCCCACACTGTGAGTCTGGGTGTGATCAGCTGACAGGAGACTGTGTCCAGTGTGTAGCGGGTCGGTTTGGTTCAACCTGTGAGTCCGAGTGTAATGGTGGGTGTGCAGGGACCAACAGAGACTGTGGCAGAGACGGGAAGTGTAGTGGAGGATGTGTGCAGGGCCGCTATGGAGAGATGTGCGAGTTCATCTGTCCACGTGAATGTTTCGGTGATGACTGCGAGAGAGACGGGACGTGTAGTAGAGGCTGTAGAAAGGGATTCTATGGAAGGAAGTGCGAGTCCCCATGCTCAGAACAATGTTACGATAATCAGTGCGATGAAAATGGAGCTTGCAACAGCTGTAGGTCAGGATTCTACGGAACCTTCTGTCACCAGGCTTGCCATAAATGCATGGAAAACCCCTGTGAAATGATAACAGAATGTACAAAGGGGTGTACCAGTGGCTACCACGGCTCCTTCTGTAACCTGACCTGTGAGAACTGTAAAGATGGCGACTGTGACCAGGACACTGGAGAATGTAGACATAAAGGTAGAGTATTGCATCTGTGTAACTCAGTAAGTGATTATAAAGAAGACATTCGGTGAGACTGGGGTTATAATATCAAGGAAGTGATATCAATTGACTAATCAAGAACCAGAACAGCAACATTTGTAGTAAGTAATTAGCAGTGCAGTCCTCGATTGGAGGGTTTGGTTTGGTGGGTTTAGCAGTGATGTATCAATTTCAATAATGACATTTTTCTAAAAAATAGGGAGATGGTGGCACAATACAGTCATGGTTTGGAGAAGTGGTAGTTAGTAGTGATGTATCAATGTAGATGTTGACATGTTTCAGACGAGAAGGGAGAGTGTAGCTCAGTATAGTCCTGGGTTGGAGGGGTGGGTGGTAGTAGTGATGTATTAATGTAGATGTTGACATGCTTCAGACGAGAAGGGAGAGTGGAGGTCAGTACAGTCCTGGGTTGGAGGGATGGGTGGTAGTTAGCAGTGATGTATCAATGTAGATGTTGACATGCTTCAGACGAGAAGGGAGAGTGGAGCTCAGTACCTTCCTGGGTTGGAGGGGTGGGTGGTAGTTAGCAGTGATGTATCAATGTAGATGTTGACATGTTTCAGACGAGAAGGGAGAGTGGAGGTCAGTACAGTCCTGGGTTGGAGGGATGGGTGGTAGTTAGCAGTGATGTATCAATGTACATGTTGACATGCTTCAGACGAGAAGGGAGAGTGGAGCTCAGTACCTTCCTGGGTTGGAGGGGTGGGTGGTAGTTAGCAGTGATGTATCAATGTAGATGTTGACATGTTTCAGACGAGAAGGGAGAGTGGAGGTCAGTACAGTCCTGGGTTGGAGGGATGGGTGGTAGTTAGCAGTGATGTATCAATGTACATGTTGACATGTTTCAGACGAGAAAAGAGAGGAGCTCAGTACAGTCCTGGGTGGAGAGGTGGGTGATAGTTAGCAGTGATGTATCAATGAACATGTTGACATGTTTCACACGAGAAGGGTAAGTGGAGCTCACTACAGTCCTGGGTTGGAGGAGTGGCTGGTAGTTAGTAGCGATGTATCAATGTAGATGTTGACAATTTTCAGACGAGAAGGGAGAGTGGAGCTCACTACAGTCCTGGGTTGGAGGCGTGGGTGGTAGTTAGCAGTGATGTATCAATGTAGATGTTGACATGTTTCAGACGAGAAGGGGGAGTGGAGCTCGGTACAGTCCTGGGTTGGAGGGGTTGGTGGTAGTGAGTAATGATGTATCAATGTAGATGTTGACATGTTTCAGACGAGAAGGGAGAGTGGAGGTCAGTACAGTCCTAGGTTGGAGGGGTGGGTGGTAGTTAGCAGTGATGTATCAATGTAGATGTTGACATGTTTCAGATGAGAAGGGAGAATGGAGCTCAGTACAGTCCTGGGTTGGAGGGGGCGTGGCTGTTGTCGCCCTCATAATCATTGCCGTAGGCTTCTACATGTCCAGACGCTTGAAACGGTAAGTGATCGATATCAGTTTTAATTTACAGCCATAACAGTTTTGATTTGGCTCATTTCTAAATATGTAGAGTTCAGTAAGAAGTAAGAATTTATATAATTAGCGATGAATAGTCATTTAAGAATCAATAATTGGTGTATTTTTTACGGCGTATATCTTTAGGAGCACAGTGGTGTAGTGGTTAGCATGCATGCCTCTCACGCCAGAGCCCTGGGTTCGAATCCCGGTGGGGACACAAACATTTGTGACTTGGGTCTCATCCTTTGTTGTGTCCCTGGGCAAGGCACTTCATCCACATTGCAATCAGTCCACCCAGCTGTTAGGGTACCTGAAATATGGATGTACTGAACTACGGGGTCGTGATTAGTGCTTAGTTGCAACTGTGAAAGTACACTCCCTCGGGGTAATAAAATAGCGCTTTGAGCATGTCTTAGGACGTGGAAAAGGCGCAATATAAGTATGCACATTATTATTATTATCATAGGATGCACAATTCCCTCCTAATGAAATAAATACAAAAGTCACATCTTGTATTGATATACAGTTAGTATCTTCCCCTACAGGATGCACGGCGTGGTCTATGAAGCCGTAAAGTGGAGGAGGAGGACTCCTTCTGTTCTACAGGATGCTCGACCCGCTCCTGCTCCTGGACACATTCAACTGGAAGAAGAGGTGTCAACAACTCCTCCAAGTGTTTGCCCAATCCAACCGACCAGACAAACCAGCTACCTCAGACCTCGACTCAGTGACTCCGGACACAACCTTCAAGTCCAGCCCCAGTTGCAGGCTGCTGGAGTGGCTGATCAACAGGAAGACGAGCTCCAGGCGGCAGCTGCTTCTCCTTCACACAGACTACTACACGATCTACAACGAAGCTCTGATGAATTCGACAGACCTGGCAGCTATACGCTGCCAAACTACATCGAGATCAACGAGGAGCTGATGGACCACCTTCCACAACCCCCTCAAGGAGCTGCAGCACCTGCTCCTGTGGTCAACATCTCCTCATTATCTGTAGTAGCTGATGTGCACGCAACTGATCAAGTCATCAACATTCCGCTTATAGCGGAGTGCTTTGATCCACCAGAACCTGGTGACTCGTCACCTGACTGGGAACCACCACCTGCTATAGAAGACTATGATCATCCATTTCAAGTATACAAGCCTCGAAGGGATCAAGCTGTTTCGTCTGGCTGCGAACAAATCGATGACAAATCAAAGAGTCTTCCATTAAGCAAGTCTCCGCTCATCATAGCAAGACCTGCAAGCTACATCGCACCTAAACTAAGTGGTGACACAGTCCCAACTCAACAGCGTATGTTATCTCCCAGGTATGTGTCTGATCCACACAGTGACGACACAGTACCAACTCAACAGCGTATGTTATCTCCCAGGGTGTCTGATCAACACAGTGACGTCACAGTCCCAACTCAACAACATATGTTATCTCCCAGGGTGTCTGATCAACTCAGTGACGTCACAGTCCCAACTCAACACAATATGTTATCTCCCAGGATGTCTGATCAAGACAGTGACGTCACAGTACCAACTCAACAACATATGCTATCTCCTAGGGTATCTGATCAAGACAGTGGCAGCACAGCCCCGACTCAACAACATATGCTTTCTCCTAGGGTATCTGATCAAGACAGTGGCAGCACAGCCCCGACTCAACAACATATGTTATCTCCTAGGATATCTGATCAAGACAGTGGCAACACAGCCCCGACTCAACAACATATGTTATCTCCTAGGGTATCTGATCAAGACAGTGGCAACACAGCCCCGACTCAACAACATATGTTATCTCCTAGGGTATCTGATCAAGACAGTGGCAGCACAGCCCCAAATTAACAACATATGTTATCTCCTAGGGTATCTGATCAAGACAGTGGCAGCACAGTCCCAACTCAACAACATATGTTATCTCCTTGGATATCTGATCAAGACAGTGGCAGCACAGCCCCGACTCAACAACATATGTTATCTCCTAGGGTATCTGATCAAGACAGTGGCAGCACAGTCCCAACTCAACAACATATGTCATCTCCTAGGATATCTGATCAAGACAGTGGCAGCACAGCCCCGACTCAACAACATATGTTATCTCATAGGATATCTGATCAAGACAGTGGCAGCACAGTCCCAACTCAACAATATATGTTATCTCCTAGGATATCTGATCAAGACAGTGGCAGCACAGCCCCGACTCAACAACATATGTTATCTCCTAGGGTATCTGATCAAGACAGTGGCAGCACAGCCCCGAATTAACAACATATGTTATCTCCTAGGGTATCTGATCAAGACAGTGGCAACACAGCCCCGACTCAACAACATATGTTATCTCCTAGGGTATCTGATCAAGACAGTGGCAGCACAGCCCCGAATTAACAACATATGTTATCTCCTAGGATATCTGATCAAGACAGTGGCAACACAGCCCCGACTCAACAACATATGTTATCTCCTAGGGTATCTGATCAAGACAGTGGCAGCACAGTCCCAACTCAACAACATATGTTATCTCCTAGGATATCTGATCAAGACAGTGGCAGCACAGCCCCGACTCAACAACATATGCTATCTCCTAGGGTATCTGATCAAGACAGTGGCAGCACAGCCCCGACTCAACAACATATGTTATCTCCCAGGATATCTGATCAAGAAAGTTGCAGCACAGCCCCGACTCAACAACATATGTTATCTCCTAGGATATCTGATCAAGACAGTGGCAACACAGCCCCGACTCAACAACATATGTTATCTCCTAGGGTATCTGATCAAGACAGTGGCAGCACAGTCCCAACTCAACAACATATGTTATCTCCTAGGATATCTGATCAAGACAGTGGTCGCACAGCCCCGACTCAACAACATATGCTATCTCCTAGGGTATCTGATCAAGACAGTGGCAGCACAGCCCCGACTCAACAACATATGTTATCTCCTAGGATATCTGATCAAGAAAGTGGCAGCACAGCCCCGACTCAACAACATATGTTATCTCCTAGGATATCTGATCAAGACAGTGGCAGCACAGCCCCGACTCAACAACATATGTTATCTCCTAGGGTATCTGATCAAGACAGTGGCAGCACAGCCCCAAATTAACAACATATGTTATCTCCTAGGGTATCTGATCAAGACAGTGGCAGCACAGTCCCAACTCAACAACATATGTTATCTCCTAGGATATCTGATCAAGACAGTGGCAGCACAGCCCCGACTCAACAACATATGTTATCTCATAGGATATCTGATCAAGACAGTGGCAGCACAGTCCCAACTCAACAACATATGTTATCTCCTAGGATATCTGATCAAGACAGTGGCAGCACAGCCCTGACTCAACAACATATGTTATCTCCTAGGGTATCTGATCAAGACAGTGGCAGCACAGCCCCGAATTAACAACACATGTTATCTCATAGGATATCTGATCAAGACAGTGGCAGCACAGTCCTAACTCAACAACATATGTTATCTCCTAGGGTATCTGATCAAGACAGTGGCAGCACAGCCCCGACTCAACAACATATGTTATCTCATAGGATATCTGATCAAGACAGTGGCAGCAAAGTCCCAACTCAACAACATATGTTATCTCCTAGGGTATCTGATCAAGACAGTGGCAGCAAAGTCCCAACTCAACAACATATGTTATCTCCTAGGGTATCTGATCAAGACAGTGGCAGCACAGCCCCGACTCAACAACATATGTTATCTCCTAGGGTATCTGATCAAGACAGTGGCAGCAAAGTCCCAACTCAACAACATATGTTATCTCCTAGGGTATCTGATCAAGACAGTGGCAGCAAAGTCCCAACTCAACAACATATGTTATCTCCTAGGGTATCTGATCAAGACAGTGGCAGCACAGCCCCGACTCAACAACATATGTTATCTCCTAGGATATCTGATCAAGACAGTGGCAACACAGCCCCGACTCAACAACATATGTTATCTCATAGGATATCTGATCAAGACAGTGGCAGCACAGCCCCGACTCAACAACATATGTTATCTCCTAGGATATCTGATCAAGACAGTGGCAGCACAGTCCCAACTCAACAACATATGTTATCTCCTAGGATATCTGATCAAGACAGTGGCAGCACAGCCCCGACTCAACAACATATGTTATCTCATAGGATGTCTGATCAAGACAGTGGCAGCACAGCCCCGACTCAACAACATATGTTATCTCCTAGGATATCTGATCAAGAAAGTGGCAGCACAGCCCCGACTCAACAACATATGTTATCTCCTAGGATATCTGATCAAGACAGTGGCAGCACAGCCCCGACTCAACAACATATGTTATCTCCTAGGGTATCTGATCAAGACAGTGGCAGCACAGCCCCAAATTAACAACATATGTTATCTCCTAGGGTATCTGATCAAGACAGTGGCAGCACAGTCCCAACTCAACAACATATGTTATCTCCTAGGATATCTGATCAAGACAGTGGCAGCACAGCCCCGACTCAACAACATATGTTATCTCATAGGATATCTGATCAAGACAGTGGCAGCACAGTCCCAACTCAACAACATATGTTATCTCCTAGGATATCTGATCAAGACAGTGGCAGCACAGTCCCAACTCAACAACATATGTTATCTCCTAGGATATCTGATCAAGACAGTGGCAGCACAGCCCCGACTCAACAACATATGTTATCTCATAGGATATCTGATCAAGACAGTTGCAGCAAAGTCCCAACTCAACAACATATGTTATCTCCTAGGGTATCTGATCAAGACAGTGGTAGCACAGTCCCAACTCAACAACATATGTTATCTCCTAGGATATCTGATCAAGACAGTGGCAGCACAGCCCCGACTCAACAACATATGCTATCTCCTAGGGTATCTGGTCAAGACAGTGGCAGCACAGCCCCGACTCAACAACATATGTTATCTCCTAGGATATCTGATCAAGAAAGTGGCAGCACAGCCCCGACTCAACAACATATGTTATCTCCTAGGATATCTGATCAAGACAGTGGCAGCACAGCCCCGACTCAACAACATATGTTATCTCCTAGGGTATCTGATCAAGACAGTGGCAGCACAGCCCCAAATTAACAACATATGTTATCTCCTAGGGTATCTGATCAAGACAGTGGCAGCACAGTCCCAACTCAACAACATATGTTATCTCCTAGGATATCTGATCAAGACAGTGGCAGCACAGCCCCGACTCAACAACATATGTTATCTCATAGGACATCTGATCAAGACAGTGGCAGCACAGTCCCGACTCAACAACATATGTTATCTCCTAGGATATCTGATCAAGACAGTGGCAACACAGCCCCGACTCAACAACATATGTTATCTCCTAGGGTATCTGATCAAGACAGTGGCAACACAGCCCCGACTCAACAACATATGTTATCTCCTAGGGTATCTGATCAAGACAGTGGCAGCACAGCCCCAAATTAACAACATATGTTATCTCCTAGGGTATCTGATCAAGACAGTGGCAGCACAGTCCCAACTCAACAACATATGTTATCTCCTTGGATATCTGATCAAGACAGTGGCAGCACAGCCCCGACTCAACAACATATGTTATCTCCTAGGGTATCTGATCAAGACAGTGGCAGCACAGTCCCAACTCAACAACATATGTCATCTCCTAGGATATCTGATCAAGACAGTGGCAGCAAAGTCCCAACTCAACAACATATGTTATCTCCTAGGGTATCTGATCAAGACAGTGGCAGCACAGCCCCGACTCAACAACATATGTTATCTCCTAGGATATCTGATCAAGACAGTGGCAACACAGCCCCGACTCAACAACATATGTTATCTCATAGGATATCTGATCAAGACAGTGGCAGCACAGCCCCGACTCAACAACATATGTTATCTCCTAGGATATCTGATCAAGACAGTGGCAGCACAGTCCCAACTCAACAACATATGTTATCTCCTAGGATATCTGATCAAGACAGTGGCAGCACAGCCCCGACTCAACAACATATGTTATCTCATAGGATGTCTGATCAAGACAGTGGCAGCACAGCCCCGACTCAACAACATATGTTATCTCCTAGGATATCTGATCAAGAAAGTGGCAGCACAGCCCCGACTCAACAACATATGTTATCTCATAGGATATCTGATCAAGACAGTTGCAGCAAAGTCCCAACTCAACAACATATGTTATCTCCTAGGGTATCTGATCAAGACAGTGGTAGCACAGTCCCAACTCAACAACATATGTTATCTCCTAGGATATCTGATCAAGACAGTGGCAGCACAGCCCCGACTCAACAACATATGCTATCTCCTAGGGTATCTGGTCAAGACAGTGGCAGCACAGCCCCGACTCAACAACATATGTTATCTCCTAGGATATCTGATCAAGAAAGTGGCAGCACAGCCCCGACTCAACAACATATGTTATCTCCTAGGATATCTGATCAAGACAGTGGCAGCACAGCCCCGACTCAACAACATATGTTATCTCCTAGGCTATCTGATCAAGACAGTGGCAGCACAGCCCCAAATTAACAACATATGTTATCTCCTAGGGTATCTGATCAAGACAGTGGCAGCACAGTCCCAACTCAACAACATATGTTATCTCCTAGGATATCTGATCAAGACAGTGGCAGCACAGCCCCGACTCAACAACATATGTTATCTCATAGGATATCTGATCAAGACAGTGGCAGCACAGTCCCAACTCAACAACATATGTTATCTCCTAGGATATCTGATCAAGACAGTGGCAGCACAGCCCTGACTCAACAACATATGTTATCTCCTAGGGTATCTGATCAAGACAGTGGCAGCACAGCCCCGAATTAACAACACATGTTATCTCATAGGATATCTGATCAAGACAGTGGCAGCACAGTCCTAACTCAACAACATATGTTATCTCCTAGGGTATCTGATCAAGACAGTGGCAGCACAGCCCCGACTCAACAACATATGTTATCTCCTAGGGTATCTGATCAAGAAAGTGGCAGCACAGCCCCGACTCAACAACATATGTTATCTCATAGGATATCTGATCAAGACAGTGGCAGCAAAGTCCCAACTCAACAACATATGTTATCTCCTAGGGTATCTGATCAAGACAGTGGCAGCAAAGTCCCAACTCAACAACATATGTTATCTCCTAGGGTATCTGATCAAGACAGTGGCAGCACAGCCCCGACTCAACAACATATGTTATCTCCTAGGGTATCTGATCAAGACAGTGGCAGCAAAGTCCCAACTCAACAACATATGTTATCTCCTAGGGTATCTGATCAAGACAGTGGCAGCAAAGTCCCAACTCAACAACATATGTTATCTCCTAGGGTATCTGATCAAGACAGTGGCAGCACAGCCCCGACTCAACAACATATGTTATCTCCTAGGATATCTGATCAAGACAGTGGCAACACAGCCCCGACTCAACAACATATGTTATCTCATAGGATATCTGATCAAGACAGTGGCAGCACAGCCCCGACTCAACAACATATGTTATCTCCTAGGATATCTGATCAAGACAGTGGCAGCACAGTCCCAACTCAACAACATATGTTATCTCCTAGGATATCTGATCAAGACAGTGGCAGCACAGCCCCGACTCAACAACATATGTTATCTCATAGGATGTCTGATCAAGACAGTGGCAGCACAGTCCCAACTCAACAACATATGTTATCTCCTAGGATATCTGATCAAGACAGTGGCAGCACAGCCCCGACTCAACAACATATGTTATCTCCTAGGGTATCTGATCAAGACAGTGGCAGCACAGCCCCGACTCAACAACATATGTTATCTCCTAGGGTATCTGATCAAGACAGTGGCAGCACAGCCCCGACTCAACAACATATGTTATCTCATAGGATATCTGATCAAGACAGTGGCAGCACAGCCCCGACTCAACAACATATGTTATCTCCTAGGATATCTGATCAAGACAGTGGCAGCACAGCCCCGACTCAACAACATATGTTATCTCATAGGATATCTGATCAAGACAGTGGCATCAACTTCATAGGCTTGGAGGCCAATAACTATTGAAATGAAGGCAAACCCAAAAGCTATGAAAAGTTCATGTTAGCATAATCAAAGCACGAACCTGGAAGGGGACAATAATGATGTGTTAGCCAAAATATATTAATTTTAAAAGTGGAATCGTCAAATTTATTGCAATTTTGTTAATCCTGTAACCTTTAACCCTGTTAACAGAAAGGCGGCTAGGAACTAAATTAGAAATTGAAACCTTTGGATTTTATCTCATATATTAATCAATTATTTGATGGACTTCAATTTAAAAATAATGTTTTAACCTCAAAACTGTTATCTAGTTGCTAGTCAAAAACCCTGTTTGTCATTTCAAATGGCTTTGTAAATATGATTGCTGTGTACATAATGCTATAAATTTCTCACATGTGTTATCTTTATGTACATTGTAACCTTTTCAGGCTTAAGGGCAAAATTGCTTATGGCATGACGTTGCACGTCCGTCTGTCCGTTCATCCATCTGTCAGTAAATTGTATTCTTTCGACTTTTAAAACAAAGACTGTGCTGAATTGTAAGCATTGTATTATGTTATTTTGCACACTTGGGATTATAACTTTCTTATCCTTATACAAATTTCTTTCCTGCAGGAAATGGCCTAGAAAGCTAAAGTGATGTGTACATACTCCCTAGCTAAAGAGATTAATAATTTGTAGATTTTGTGACCCTTTGACCGCTAATTAGGCATCGACAAAGAAATCATTGTCTTCTCGCCAAAGACCTAAAAGGTGAAAATTTATCTAAAAACTCCCAGCCTGGCTGATGTGAACTGTAATTAGCTCATCAGGACTGAAAGTCCAGATGGGCTTATGGCATGGCCCGTCGTCCGGCGTCCGTCCGTCGTCCGTCCGTCGTCCGTCCGTCGTCCGTCGTCCGTCGTCCGTCCGTCCGTAAACTTTTGACACTTTCGACTTCTCCTCATGAACCGTACACATTAGAGAGCTGACATTTTGTGTACAGGTACCTTAGCATATGGAGATCCTAATTTGTAACTTTGGTGACCCCATGACCCCAAATAGGGTCACAGGGGTCACAACTTTAAAAACCTATTTTCATCTTCTTCTCCAGTTCCAGAAGGACAAGAGAGTTAAAAATGATATGTGCAGACTCCTTGGACAATGGGGATAATAATTTGTAATTTTGGTGACCCTGTGACCCCAAATAGGGTCACAGGGGTCACAACCTTAAAAACTTATTATTATCTTCTTCTCCAGTTCCAAAAGGAGTAGAGAGTTAAAAATGATATGTGCAGACTCCTTGGACAATGGGGATTCTAATTTGTAACTTTGGTGACCCTGTGACCCCAAATAGGGTCACAGGGGTCACAACCTTAAAAACCTATTTTCATCTTCTTCTCCAGTTCTAAAAGGACTAGAGAGTTAAAAACGATATGTGCAGACTCCTTGGCCAATGGGGATTCTAAATTGTAGATTTCGTGACCCCATGACCCCAAATAGGGTCACAGGGGTCACAACCTTAAAATCCTATTTTCATCTTCTTCTCCAGTTCTAAAAGGACTAGAGAGTTAAAAATGATATGTGCAGACTCCTTGGACAATGGGGATTCAAATTTGTAACTTTGGTGAACCCGTGACCCCAAATAGGGTCACAGGGGTCACAACCTTAAAAACCTATTTTCATCTTCTTCTCCAGTTCCAAAATGTCTAGAGAGCTGAAAAGTTGTGTGTAGACTCCTTGGCCAATGGGGATTCTAAATTGTAGATTTCGTGACCCCATGACCCCAAATAGGGTCACAGGGGTCACAACCTTGAAAACCTATTTTCATCTTCTTCTCCAGTTCTAAAAGGACTAGAGAGTTAAAAACGATATGTGCAGACTCCTTGGACAATGGGGATTCGAAATTGTAGATTTCGTGACCCCATGACCCCAAATAGGGTCACAGGGGTCACAACCTTAAAATCCTATTTTCATCTTCTTCTCCAGTTCTAAAAGGACTAGAGAGTTAAAAATGATATGTGCAGACTCCTTGGACAATGGGGATTCTAATTTGTAACTTTGGTGAACCTGTGACCCCAAATAGGGTCACAGGGGTCACAACCTTAAAAACCTATTTTCATCTTCTTCTCCAGTTCCAAAATGTCTAGAGAGCTGAAAAGTTGTGTGTAGACTCCTTGGCCAATGGGGATTCTAAATTGTAGATTTCGTGACCCCATGACCCCAAATAGGGTCACAGGGGTCACAACCTTGAAAACCTATTTTCATCTTCTTCTCAAGTTCCAAAAGGTCTAGAGAGCTGAAATTAAATGTGCAGACTCCTTGGCCAATGGGGATTCTAAATTGTAGATTTCGTGACCCCATGACCCCAAGTAGGGTCACAGGGGTCACAACCTTAAAAACCTATTTTTCTCCATTAGATGACAGTCTATGGCAAATTTATTTCTCCTTGGATATTTTAGTGTGGGCTTCTTTCACTGTCTGATATTGGCGATCTAGAAAGTGTTGAATAATAATAAATCATTTTGGTAAGGAAATTTATTCCGAAATCGTTACATTTGTTTTGTAATTTTTTTATAGGTTTTCTTGCAATAGGTAACATCAGTTTCATTTTTAGCTCATCTTGCCTGTATAAAGCAAACTTGATATGATGCCTGATGAGCTACAGAGCCAATGGCTCTATTTTTTTAGGAATCTATTGACCATTTGTATAATAAGTAATTAACTTCATAGCTACATAGCTGCATTTTTACCTGTTTTTAATAAAGAAATATCGTTGCATCTTGTTGTATTTTCTTGTTCTAATCAAATACGTTTATAAATGTGATATGCATTGAGAGGATGCCAAAGGTAAGCAGTTTGATTTTACCGGCAGATGGCATATTGATTATATGGATATGTTCAACATCCGTATCTAAATAACATCCCACCAGTGCTCGCCAACGTTATCTGCGGGAGAGAACTGTTCTACACGCGGTGAGGTTTGAGTGCAATGCTACACTGGATTCAAGAGCACTACCACACATGGTTGGCTAGTTCCAGCCGATGGTCGCAGGTTTCACGGCAATGTATAGCCATAATTGTATTGCGGACTTTCTGTCTGCAATAATAATAGCAGCCGTGATATATGTGAAATATTGTACTAATAGATCGACCAACAAGAAAAAAAACCCGAGTGTACCAATATCTTGAATTCGCCTGGACTATTATGACGATGATTCGGTCATTATCACGTCATAACCGTTGACCCTTGTGATTTTGTGCAATTGGCATTCAAAAGAAAACCTGCCACATAAAACAAGGCCGCAAACTAGTAGAGAATAAGCAAGTTAAAACATGTTTAATTACATATTACTAGAGCAAATATATTTCTATTGATAGTATCAATGTTATAACGCATGTCCTAAAATGATAACAACACCTTTCTAATATAAATAGCGCATGGACATAAGGAGAAACAGTACAATAAGATGTTGAGTCTGACCGAATCTAGAGGACATTACGTATCCTTATACAGTGATTCGCCTGAGGCAATTTGTTATTCAATATTATGTTACAATATCCCATCTGGTCTAGTTCAGGAAATTTTAAAACGACAAATTTTGAAAGTCATAATTTCAAAAAACTTTAAACAAGATATTCCTTTCAAATTCAAATCTGAGTTCAGGTTGCTGTTGATGACCCTGTTACCGTCGTAATTATCAATTGTGGCTAAAACTATCTATGATATATGGTATAGTGTCTATTAAAAAACAAATTCAATATAATGATTCAGTTTGATACTAACCACATCTTCGATTTTTCAGGGATATGGTTAAACATGATGATTCAATTTGACTCTCACGACTTCTTCAATGTTTCAGGGACATAGTTAAACACAGTTGGAATCTATTTACATAAAAATACATATTTGACCTTAGGAGATGATAGTGTTTGCAACTGGATAAGAAGTGGACTACATCTTCATTATAATGACCGCAGGTAGTTGTGTCTGATATATGTCGATAATATTGGTTTACGTTTAGATCACTTCAGCCGAGTTTGAGGCGACAATAGATTGTTTTGAGTTACAGCTATGCTAAACAAAGATTTGAACTTAGAAGTCGAAGTTGCGTTGGTAATCTCATTTGGTAGTGAATTCCACAGCGTTATTGTATTTGGAAGGAAAGATTGAGCATATCTTTGTGTTCTACAGTTTATTCTTTGAATGGAAGCGTTGTTACTCAAATTATAGTTGCTAAGTTCAGATACATTTTCAGGTATGAGATCATTTAAGTAGTCTGGTGTAAGTTTGTGATACATCTTATAAAAAGTAGTGAGCTTATAGCGATAACGTCTTTCAAATTACTATAATTTGTTTCTTTGTAAATCTTCTCATGATTTGTACCGCGAACCGCACCGCAAATAGTTATTAACGCGTCTAAATGTAGGTTTTCTAACAACTTAGCCTGTTCGGTTGTACATTTATCCCATATATGGTAGCAATAATCAAACAGGGGAAGGATAAACGATGAATATAACGTATTTAATGTTTTACGGGAGAGACGGTATATTAAGCTTCTTAGGCAATTTACTATTGGACTAATTTTTTTAGCCATGTCATTAATATGTATCTTCAATGAGCAATCAGTTTGAAGAGTCACGCCTAAGTGCTTATGACTATCAACTTCTTTAATAGTTTCATTGTTCATTTATAATTCTTGTCTAATCGAAGGTTTTGTTTTGCGTGAAAAGGTTATGCTATTTATTTGGATTAAAACTGACTTGCCACTTCATCGGCAAAGGTGAACATTACTTTCAATGCCATCTACGATATCATTGATAAATATAATGAAAAGTAGCGATCCCAAAACTGATCCTTGTGGGACTCCTGCTTCCACAGATTTGTAACTTGAACTATAACCGTTTATAACAACTTTTTGTAATCTGTTACAGAAAAACGGCTCTAATTTCCTTTCCTTGGTCGACTGCCTCCGCAATGAAGTTAAAAGATATAAAACTTAAAATAGTTTTTGAATCATAAGCAGAGAAGCATATACCTATTGTTTTGATCACAAAAGATCAAATAGTTCTGACTTCATAGGGCTTTATATAAGATATCAAGATGTGAATTTCCTCAAACACTGTTCACGCTCAACGACAGTGATTGATATTCTCTGTATAAACATTTATACAGATACAATGCTTGATTATTAACTTGTATAACAGTGTATACCTTCAAACCATATGAAACAATTTAAAAGTACTGTTGATTATTTTTGGAAAGTGATGTTTTATCAGTTCATTATCTTCTGTTAGTATTTTGCAAATTAATTTCATTTGAAATCTATGCTAAATAAATTCGTCTTCTGTCTTTAAGATAGTTTATGTTTTTTATATAGTGACATACACTATAAAGGCATCACATGAATATTTAGATAACTGATTTGAAACATATACAGTTCCAATATATAAACATTGTTAGCTAATGCATAAATAAGAAACTCCGTTTTTTTCAAATTGACGAATATGACGAATGCTTTAAAGATGCATTATCATAGTTCAACATTTTAAAACATAGTTTTACTGTTTTCCTTGTATTTTTTGCAATATTTTCAACTAAACTAGGGAAAATTGGACCAAAATTAATTAAATAGGAGATAATTTACCAAAATTCCCGAAACAACAGCCGACATAAAGGCGAATCAAGTGTTGTCAACTCTCAACTTCCGGTTTCCAAATATACATGTAAGTCTTTGTCGCCCACGACTAGATTTTATTTTATTGTCTCCGAATTCGGTATTCGTTGGTGTCAAAGTTGATACCCATTGAACATAATTACGGTAGTTCAGACACGTGTAAATCCTACACTCATAAGGATTACATCACCGAAAGCGGGTTCGTTAAATGCTATGCCCTTTTTACAGGGGCTACCGTGCTCTTGGCATCGAAATAAGTATGTTGTTGTGGATAAAGATATGTTAATGTGATATCAAAAATTCGAGGAAAGATTTTTCTACAGAGTGATGTATTTATATCCTCAATAGCGAAATTTCATCCCTAACCGTGTGCAAGAATGATAACGGAGCTTTAATTACCCTAGTTCAAATTAACATTATATATATTCAACAGCATTGTAATACGAATGTAAGTATAACCTTACCTAGAAATGCTACCATCTGAAGATCTTCACAGGTCATGTTGAGGAATAAGTTAACATCCAAAGATCTTCACAGGACATGTTGTATTGCTTAGTAAACAACGGAAGATCTTCACAGGATATGTATCTCTTAGTTAGAAAACTTCACAGAACATATTGTAGCTCACAGTAAACATCTGAAGATCTTCACAGGACATGTAGCTATGTTTCACATGTTAAATGTGAACTTCAGAGATCTTCACACGACCTGCAATGATACAAATAAACATCTGAAGATCTTCACAGGACATGTAGCTATGTTTCACTTGTTAAATGTGAACTTCAGAGATCTTCACACGACCTGCAATGATACAAATAAACATCTGAAGATCTTCACAGGACATGTAGCTATGTTTCACATGTTAAATGTGAACTTCAGAGATCTTCACACGACTTGCAATGATACAAATGAACATGCACGTGCTACTCTCTCATCATGCTTGTTCACTGATAATATGAACAGTTTCTCTTTTCATTACCATGTTTGTTGAAATGAACATCTGAACTTTTTTTCAGTTATAAATCGCCTTAAATATTATAAGCATACATGTATGTTACCAATTTTAACCAAATAAAGATTTTAGCAGATAGTTGTATCAGCCTTATAGAAGCCTTTTTTTGTCGTATCTAACATAAAAAATGATGAGGTTTCCTATTGTTTAACACAGTAGAGTGACGTCATCTCCATGGTTTAATATTTATTCCTATACTGATTGAAAACTGATGCAATGCCTTTATATGGTCATGTAATGTAAAACAAATTGTAAATAACAAAAAAGTATTACTACCGATAAGAATTTCCATTGAAGAAAAATCAGTAAAGAATCATTGGAAAACTATGTTTGATACTTTAAGTACAAATATTTGAAATTTTATGGGGATTCATATTTAGATACTTCAAAAACATCTTAGGTGCTGCCAAAGCTGATTGTTTTCTTTTACTTTAAATTATACTGTCATAATGGTGTGTATTTCAATTGATTTTACATCTACAAATCATGCACTATCGATAAAAACTGTACTTTCATTGTTTTTGCCACTGAGGGGTGGGTGGTAGTTAGTAGTGGTGTATCAATGTAGATGTTGACATGTTCCAGACGAGAAGGGAGAGTGGAGCTCAGTACAGTCCTGGGTTGGAGGGGTGGGTGGTAGTTAGCAGTGATGTATCAATGTAGATGTTGACATGTTCCAGACGAGAAGGGAGAGTGGAGCTCAGTACAGTCCTGGGTTGGAGTGGTGGGGTGGTAGTTAGCAGTGATGTATCAATGTAGATGTTGACATGTTTCAGACGAGAAGAGAGAGTGGGGCTCAGTACAGTCCTGGGTTGGAGGGGTGGTTGGTAGTTAGCAGTGATGTATCAATGTAGATGTTGACATGTTTCCAACGAGAAGAGAGAGTGGGGCTCAGTACAGTCCTGGGTTGGAGTGGTGGGTGGTAGTTAGCAGTGATGTATCAATGTAGATGTTGACATGTTTCAGATGAGAAGGGAGAGTGGAGCTCAGTACAGTCCTTGGTTGGAGGGGTGATTGGTAGTTAGCAGTGATGTATCAATGTAGATGTTGACATGTTTCAGACGAGAAGGGAGAGTGGAGCTCAGTACAGTCCTGGGTTGGAGGGGTGGGTGGTAGTTAGCAGTGATGTAACAATGTAGATGTGGACATGTTTCAGACGAGAAGGGAGAGTGGAGCACAGTACAGTCCTTGGTTGGAGGGGTGATTGGTAGTTAGCAGTGATGTATCAATGTAGATGTTGACATGTTTCAGACGAGAATGGAGAGTGGGGATCAGTACAGTCCTTGGTTGGAGGGGTGATTGGTAGTTAGCAGTGATGTAATAATGTAGATGTGGACATGTTTCAGACGAGAAGGGAGAGTGGAGCTCAGTACAGTCCTGGGTTAGAGGGGTGGGTGGTAGTTAGCAGTGATGTATCAATGTAGATGTTGACATGTTTCAGACGTGAAGGGAGAGTGGAGCTCAGTACAGTCCTGGGTTGGAGGGGTGGGTGGTAGTTAGCAGTGATGTATCAATGTAGATGTTGACATGTTTCAGACGAGAAGGGAGAGCGGAGCACAGTACAGTCCTTGGTTAGAGGGGTGGGTGGTAGTTAGCAGTGATGTATCATTGTAGATGTTGACATGTTTCAGACGAGAAGGGAGAGTGGAGCTCAGTACAGTCCTGGGTTAGAGGGGTGGGTGGTAGTTAGCAGTGATGTATCAATGTAGATGTTGACATGTTTCAGACGTGAAGGGAGAGTGGAGCTCAGTACAGTCCTGGGTTGGAGGGGTGGGTGGTAGTTAGCAGTGATGTATCAATGTAGATGTGGACATGTTTCAGACGAGAAGAAAGAGTGGAGCACAGTACAGTCCTTGGTTCGAGGGGTGGGTGGTAGTTAGCAGTGATGTATCAATGTAGATGTTGACATGTTTCAGACGAGACGGGAGAGTAGAGCTCAGTACAGTCCTGGGTTGGAGGGGTGGGTGGTAGTTAGCAGTGATGTATCAATGTAGATGTTGACATGTTTCAGACGAGACGGGAGAGTAGAGCTCAGTACAGTCCTTGGTTCGAGGGGTGGGTGGTAGTTAGCAGTGATGTATCAATGTAGATGTTGACATGTTTCAGACGAGAAGGGAGAGCGGAACACAGTACAGTCCTTGGTTCGAGGGGTGGGTGGTAGTTAGCAGTGATGTATCAATGTAGATGTTGACATGTTTCAGACGAGAAGGGAGAGTGGAGCTCAGTACAGTCCTGGGTTAGAGGGGTGGGTGGTAGTTAGCAGTGATGTATCAATGTAGATGTTGACATGTTTCAGACGAGAAGGGAGAGTGGAGCTCAGTACAGTCCTGGGTTGGAGAGGTGGGTGGTAGTTAGCAGTGATGTATCAATGTAGATGTTGACATGTTTCAGACGAGACGGGAGAGTAGAGCTCAGTACAGTCCTGGGTTGGAGGGGTGGGTGGTAGTTAGCAGTGATGTATCAATGTAGATGTTGACATGTTTCAGACGAGAAGGGAGAGTGGAGCTCAGTACAGTCCTGGGTTGGAGGGGTGGGTGGTAGTTAGCAGTGATGTATCAATGTAGATGTTGACATGTTTCAGACGAGAAGGGAGAGCGGAACACAGTACAGTCCTTGGTTCGAGGGGTGGGTGGTAGTTAGCAGTGATGTATCAATGTAGATGTTGACATGTTTCAGACGAGACGGGAGAGTAGAGCTCAGTACAGTCCTGGGTTGGAGTGGTGGGGTGGTAGTTAGCAGTGATGTATCAATGTAGATGTTGACATGTTTCAGACGAGAAGGGAGAGTGGAGCTCAGTACAGTCCTGGGTTAGAGGGGTGGGTGGTAGTTAGCAGTGATGTATCAATGTAGATGTTGACATGTTTCAGACGAGAAGGGAGAGTGGAGCTCAGTACAGTCCTGGGTTGGAGGGGTGGGTGGTAGTTAGCAGTGATGTATCAATGTAGATGTTGACATGTTTCAGACGAGACGGGAGAGTAGAGCTCAGTACAGTCCTGGGTTGGAGGGGTTGGTGGTAGTTAGCAGTGATGTATCAATGTAGATGTTGACATGTTTCAGACGAGAAGGGAGAGTGGAGCTCAGTACAGTCCTGGGTTGGAGGGGTAGGTGGTAGTTAGCAGTGATGTATCAATGTAGATGTTGACATGTTTCAGACGAGAAGTGAGAGCGGAACACAGTACAGTCCTTGGTTCGAGGGGTGGGTGGTAGTTAGCAGTGATGTATCAATGTAGATGTTGACATGTTTCAGACGAGACGGGAGAGTAGAGCTCAGTACAGTCCTGGGTTGGAGGGGTGGGTGGTAGTTAGCAGTGATGTATCAATGTAGATGTTGACATGTTTCAGACGAGAAGGGAGAGTGAAGCTCAGTACAGTCCTTGGTTAGAGGGGTGGGTGGAAGTTAGCAGTGATGTATAAATGTAGATGTTAACATGATTCAGACGAGAAGGGAGAGTGGAGCCCAGTACAGTCCTGGGTTGGAGGGGTGGGTGGTAGTTAGCAGTGATGTATCAATGTAGATGTTGACATGTTTCAGACGTGAAGGGAGAGTGAAGCTCAGTACAGTCCTTGGTTAGAGGGGTGGGTGGAAGTTAGCATTGATGTATAAATGTAGATGTTAACATGTTTCAGACGAGAAGGGAGAGAGGAGTTCAGTACAGTCCTTGGTTGGAGGGTGGGTAGTAGTTAGCAGTGATGTATCAATATAGATGTTGTTATCTCCTGGAATGTATTAATAACTTAGTGACTACACAGTCCCAACTCAACAACATATGTTATCTCTTGTTTGTCTGATCAACTTAGTGACAACACAGTCCCAACTCAACACCATATGTTATCTCCTGGGTTGTCTGGTCAAGTTAATGACGACACAGTCCCAACTCAACAATATATGTTAATTCCCGGGCTGACTGATCAACTTAATGACGACACAGTCCCAGTTCAACAACATATGTTTTCTCCTAGGGTATCTGATCAACCTAGTGTAAACAAAGTTCCAACTCAACAACATGTTTCAAAATGTATATATAGAGACCACGTTATGAAGATGAAGCATTTACTGCTGTTTCCTATTGCTTGTCTGTTAAAAGATGTTATTTAATGTTATTATGATGACCAATCATAGATTTACTAACAAATATAATGGCAACCATTGCTACGACAAAATTCTCGAAATCTTGCAGGCCCTTAATTGGCACAATGGAAATGGGCTGGTTTTGTTAAAAAAAACTAATGTTATATTCTTAATATGAACTGATTAGGTCCAAGTTCACTGCCGTGACACGTTTCTTTCCTATTGCTTGTCATGAAAATTGTGTGTTTGATGGCTACGTTTACACCAACTCTAACAGGGACACGATTTCTAAATATCAATTTTATCCAAATCTAAAAGCCGTTTAAGTGTAAATCTTTATAGGTCAACGGAATTGAAAATCTTCATTTGGCGACCCTGATGGCTATAAAATATGTAAATGAGAAATACCTTTCTTCTTATGTGCGGTTGGTCACTCAACAGTCACTTTCTCTTGAAATGAAGCATTTGATTTTGAATCCCAAATGCTCTTTTTAATGAGCCGGGCTAAAAGCCATGTAAGTACGAATACGTTTTAGGTCAATGGGAATTAAAGAATATTTCATTTGGCGATCCTGTGCTCATAAAGTATGTAAATTGGGCACATCAATGTAAAGACGTATATTGTTTCAACTTGACAAGGTTATGCGAGGGAAAGTCAACTAGTATTTAGCCTAGCATTAAAACCATCAAATATCGGTATAGAATAAAGTTTTGTTTTCAACATAGTCGAAAATGCATTGTATTGCTTCATATTCCTCGATACTTTGATTTCTATGTGTTAACGTCAACAGATCAAACACCATCATCATATAGCGCGGTTGCTGCTTTACTGATTTATCTAATATCTAACTTCTGTCCGCAATTCATCATTATAAAAACAATAGCGATATTTGCCAAGAACAGATCAACCAATTAACAATAATATGGGTACAAAAACACCTTCAATGATATGTTCTCAAATGAGAAATGTTTACAAATTAAACACATTTGGTAACTATGTGAAGAAAAGCAATAGTTTCTGAATCATCCAGTTTTTCTTAATGTAATGTCCCCCCGCCATCTATAACTTATATCTCGATGAATGGGCTATACGGAAAACAAAGAAAACTAAAAATAATTACTTAGTATGTATTAGTTTCCACTTTGGTCATGTTTTAAATCAATATTATAATGATGAACATAATGTGAAATTGTTAAAAGCACTATTCAAGCTTAGCAACAAAATAGAGATACAAAAATCATCCCCACATTTGACAAATAATTGTAGTATGAAATTTATCTCTTAACAAAAACTTTAAACTTAGTTTTGAACATATTTTGAAACAAGTTTTACATGCTTTCTTACGTTAACAGAAAAGTTACTTTTTTTCAGAATTGGATATTATAAGCTACCATGTGTTCGCGAGTTTGATATGGAGATTTATCGTGTGTCCGAGTTAAATATCAAACGAGAACAAAGTTCGAGTTTGATATTTAACTCGGACACATGATAAATCTCCATATCAAACTCGCGGACACATGGTAACGAATTTATCTCGACGAGCACCTTTTCTAAATGCTTTAAATCTGACTTGACAGATGGGATTGGCCAAAATGGCGTCTGATCAGATCAGTGTTACTCTTTTATTTAGGTATTTACAAATATAATTTTTAAACCATCGTGTTAATGACCAAAAGTATGGTCTAGTACCGGAGCGAAGCGCACGGTACTAGATAGAAATTTAGGATTAACGAAAAATAACCAAAATACCGAGCAATGCGGGCATTCATATATTTTGATTGTTTGGTCACGTGACCTCGTGCATTCGCACCACATTCGATTTGAAGCGGCCGTAGAAGTCCCGTTACTGTCATGGCGGACTGTTGAGTAGGGCCGAGCGAGTTTGATAGTGTCGGAGTTATAGATAAGACAGCCATCATAGCAGAATGTACAGGTTGGTTTGAGAGTACAATAAACAAATAGCGATGTGCTTTCTGTTTGCGTGATTTGAATCTTGAGCTCGCCGATAGCCAACCTTGCTGCGAGTGAGCGGGCCAAAATGCCGTTGAGATGTCGTATGACTTGCTAATGTATTTTAGCGGTACCAATCTTTTATTTGAAGAACATTTTACTTATACCTTTAAATTTATTACAAAAAGATGACTTTAGCATGTAGGGGAATTCACCAAGCATACATGACGTTACAGCAATCGAGCGTAGCGTGGCATTGTTTACCGAACAAAGGGCAAGGGAGATAACTCTTGACTCCGTCGTTGCTTGTTACTAGGAGAGCGCATGGCCCAGTTTAACATAGCAAAATATACCCACGGCACGTGACCGATTTTGACCAATGGTGAGCCGACATTACTGTGCAAGTCGAGATAATATCCTATGGGGATTTCCAAACATATTGGTCAATTGATCAGTAGTGATGATAAATACTTGTGAAATATTATTGACTTGCTTAGAAATGTTGATTGCATAAGAGGCATTGCATTCTCGAGCATGAACCAACCGGGCCTTAGAGCATTTAGCTGTTCCGTTTTCACAACATCTATGCTACAAATTAATGTTCAATAAAAGTACATTAACGCACCGAAATCTTCAATTTCTAGCACAAAATTATCAATCATAACCAACATCATCATAACATGATATTATTCGTTGACGCATATGACGTATTATCACTAAATGTATGTACATTGATTGTACTTCAGTAATCTCACTAATTGTATGTGCAAACGTTCTACTTCATAATTTTAACTAAATTCACGTGTAGACGTACATGTGCTGTGCTTTCACTGACTGAATGAATGTATTTATAGACGTTGTATTGCAGTATTCTCACGTAATGCATTTCCAAATGTTGTACCGCAGTACTATCACTAAATGTATATATAGACGTTCTACTGCAGTACTATCAATAATTGTATATATAGACGTTGTACTGCAGGGGTGTTTCTGTATGTACAGTGGTCGTGCTGACTACTTTCACTGAATGTAAGTATAGACGTTCTACTGCAGGGCTGTTTCTGTATGTACAGTGGTGGTGCTGACTACGTTCACTGAATGTATGTATAGACGTTGTACTGCAGGGCTGTTTCTGTATGTACAGTGGTGGTGCTGACTACGTTCACTGAATGTATGTATAGACGTTGTACTGCAGGGCTGTTTCTGTATGTACAGTGGTACTGACTACTTTCACTGAATGTATGTATAGACGTTGTACTGCAGGGCTGTTTCTGTATGTACAGTGGTGGTACTGACTACTTTCACTGAATGTATGTATAGACGTTGTACTGCAGGGCTGTTTCTGTATGTACAGTGGTCGTGCTGACTACTTTCACTGAATGTATGTATAGACGTTCTACTGCAGGGCTGTTTCTGTATGTACAGTGGTCGTGCTGACTACTTTCACTGAATGTATGTATAGACGTTCTACTGCAGGGCTGTTTCTGTATGTACAGTGGTCGTGCTGACTACTTTCACTGAATGTATGTATAGACGTTCTACTGCAGGGTTGTTTCTGTATGTACAGTGGTCGTGCTGACTACTTTCACTGAATGTATGTATAGACGTTCTACTGCAGGGCTGTTTCTATATGTACAGTGGTCGTACTGACTACTTACACTGAATGTATGTATAGACGTTCTACTGCAGGGCTGTTTCTGTATGTACAGTGGTGGTACTGACTACTTTCACTGAATGTATGTATAGACGTTCTACTGCAGGGCTGTTTCTGTATGTACAGTGGTCGTGCTGACTACTTTCACTGAATGAATATATAGACGTTGTACTGCAGGGCTGTTTCTGTATGTACTGTGGTCGTGCTGACTACTTTCACTGAATGTATGTATAGACGTTCTACTGCAGGGCTGTTTCTGTATGTACAGTGGTCGTGCTGACTACTTTCACTGAATGTAGGTATAGACGTTGTACTGCAGGGATGTTTCTGTATGTACAGTGGTCGTGCTGACTACTTTCACTGAATGTATGTATAGACGTTCTACTGCAGGGCTGTTTCTGTATGTACAGTGGTCGTGCTGACTACTTTCACTGAATGAATGTATAGACGTTGTACTGCAGGGCTGTTTCTGTATGTACAGTGGTCGTGCTGACTACTTTCACTGAATGTATGTATAGACGTTCTACTGCAGGGCTGTTTCTGTATGTACAGTGGTCGTGCTGACTACTTTCACTGAATGAATGTATAGACGTTGTACTGCAGGGCTGTTTCTGTATGTACAGTGGTCGTGCTGACTACTTTCACTGAATGTATGTATAGACGTTCTACTGCAGGGCTGTTTCTGTATGTACAGTGGTCGTGCTGACTACTTTCACTGAATGTATGTATAGACGTTCTACTGCAGGGCTGTTTCTGTATGTACAGTGGTGGTACTGACTACTTTCACTGAATGTATGTATAGACGTTGTACTGCAGGGCTGTTTCTGTATGTACATTGGTCGTGCTGACTACTTTCACTGAATGTATGTATAGAGGTTCTACTGCAGGGCTGTTTCTGTATGTACATTGGTCGTGCTGACTACTTTCACTGAATGTATGTATAGACGTTCTACTGCAGGGCTGTTTCTGTATGTACAGTGGTGGTGCTGACTACTTTCACTGAATGTATGTATAGAGGTTCTACTGCAGGGCTGTTTCTGTATGTACAGTGGTCGTGCTGACTACTTTCACTGAATGTATGTATAGACGTTCTACTGCAGGGCTGTTTCTGTATGTACAGTGGTGGTACTGACTACTTTCACTGAATGTATGTATAGACGTTGTACTGCAGGGCTGTTTCTGTATGTACAGTGGTCGTGCTGACTACTTTCACTGAATGTATGTATAGACGTTCTACTGCAGGGCTGTTTCTGTATGTACAGTGGTCGTGCTGACTACTTTCACTGAATGTATGTATAGACGTTCTACTGCAGGGCTGTTTCTGTATGTACAGTGGTGGTACTGACTACTTTCACTGAATGTATGTATAGACGTTCTACTGCAGGGCTGTTTCTGTATGTACAGTGGTCGTGCTGACTACTTTCACTGAATGTATATATAGACGTTGTACTGCAGGGCTGTTTCTGTATGTACTGTGGTCGTGCTGACTACTTTCACTGAATGTATGTATAGACGTTCTACTGCAGGGCTGTTTCTGTATGTACAGTGGTCGTGCTGACTACTTTCACTGAATGTAGGTATAGACGTTGTACTGCAGGGATGTTTCTGTATGTACAGTGGTCGTGCTGACTACTTTCACTGAATGTATGTATAGACGTTCTACTGCAGGGCTGTTTCTGTATGTACAGTGGTCGTGCTGACTACTTTCACTGAATGAATGTATAGACGTTGTACTGCAGGGTTGTTTCTGTATGTACAGTGGTGGTACTGACTACTTTCACTGAATGTATGTATAGACGTTCTACTGCAGGGCTGTTTCTGTATGTACAGTGGTTGTGCTGACTACTTTCACTGAATGTATGTATAGACGTTCTACTGCAGGGCTGTTTCTGTATGTACAATGGTCGTGCTGACTACTTTCACTGAATGTATGTATAGATGTTCTACTGCAGGGCTGTTTCTGTATGTACAGTGGTGCTGACTACTTTCACTGAATGTATGTATAGACGTTGTACTGCAGGGTTGTTTCTGTATGTACAGTGGTCGTGCTGACTACTTTCACTGAATGTATGTATAGACGTTCTACTGCAGGGCTGTTTCTGTATGTACAGTGGTCGTGCTGACTACTTTCACTGAATGTATGTATAGACGTTGTACTGCAGGGTTGTTTCTGTATGTACAGTGGTCGTGCTGACTACTTTCACTGAATGTTTGTATAGACGTTCTACTGCAGGGCTGTTTCTGTATGTACAGTGGTCGTGCTGACTACTTTCACTGAATGTATATATAGACGTTCTACTGCAGGGCTGTTTCTGTATGTACAGTGGTGGTACAGACTACTTTCACTGAATGTATGTATAGACGTTCTACTGCAGGGCTGTTTCTGTATGTACAGTGGTCGTGCTGACTACTTTCACTGAATGTATGTGTAGACGTTCTACTGCAGGGCTGTTTCTGTATGTACAGTGGTCGTGCTGACTACTTTCACTGAATGTATGTATAGACGTTCTATTGCAGGGCTGTTTCTGTATGTACAGTGGTGGTACTGACTACTTTCACTGAATGTATGTATAGACGTTCTACTGCAGGGCTGTTTCTGTATGTACAGTGGTCGTGCTGACTACTTTCACTGAATGTATGTATAGACGTTCTATTGCATGGCTGTTTCTGTATGTACAGTGGTTGTACTGACTACTTTCACTGAATGAATGTATAGACGTTCTACTGCAGGGTTGTTTCTGTATGTACAGTGGTCGTGCTGACTACTTTCACTGAATGTATGTATAGACGTTGTACTGCAGGGGTGTTTCTGTATGTACAGTGGTCGGGCTGACTACTATCACTGAATGTATGTATAGACGTTCTACTGCAGGGCTGTTTCTGTATGTACAGTGGTGGTGCTGACTACTTTCACTGAATGTATGTATAGACGTTCTACTGCAGGGCTGTTTCTGTATGTACAGTGGTGGTACTGACTACTTTCACTGAATGTATGTATAGACGTTCTACTGCAGGGCTGTTTCTGTATGTGGTGGTGGAGAATTGTTCTCACTGAATGTATGTATAGACGTTGTACTGCAGGGCTGTTTCTGTATGTACAGTGGTCGTGCTGACTACTTTCACTGAATGTATGTATAGACGTTCTACTGCAGGGCTGTTTCTGTATGTACAGTGGTCGTGCTGACTACTTTCACTGAATGTATGTATAGACGTTCTACTGCAGGGCTGTTTCTGTATGTGGTGGTGGAGAATTGTTCTCACTGAATCTATGTAAAGCAGTCGTACTGAAGTGTTCTCACTGAATCTATGTAAAGCAGTTGTAGTGAAGTGTTCTCACTGAGTCTATGTAAAGCAGTCGAACTGAAGTGTTCTCACTGAATCTATGTAAAGCAGTTGTACTGAAGTGTTCTCACTGAATCTATGTAAAGCAGTTGTACTGAAGTGTTCTCCCTGAGTCTATGTAAAGCAGTTGTACTGAAGTGTTCTCCCTGAGTCTATGTAAATCAGTTGTACTGAAGTGTTCTCCCTGAATATATGTAAAGCAGTTGTACTGAAGTGTTCTCCCTGAGTCTATGTAAAGCAGTCGAACTGAAGTGTTCTCACTGAATTTATGTAAAGCAGTTGTACTGAAGGGTTCTCACTGAATCTATGTAAAACAGTCGTACTGAACTGTTCTCGCTGAGTCTATGTAAAGCAGTTGTACTGAAGTGTTCTCACTGAATCTATGTAAAGCAGTTGTACTGAAGTGTTCTCACTGAATCTATGTAAAAGCAGTTGTACTGAAGTGTCCTCCCTGAGCATATGTAAAGCAGTTGTACTGAAGTGTTCTCACTGAATCTATGTAAAGCAGTTGTACTGAAGTTTTCTCCCTGAGTCTATGTAAAGCAGTTGTACTGAAGTGTTCTCCCTGAGTCTATGTAAAGCAGTTGTACTGAAGTGTTCTCCCTGAATATATGTAAAGCAGTTGTACTGAAGTGTTCTCCCTGAGTCTATGTAAAGCAGTCGTACTGAAGTGTTCTCACTGAGTCTATGTAAAAGCAATTGTACTATAGTGTTCTCACTGAATCTATGTAATGAGGTTGTACTGAAGTGTTCTCACTGAATCTATGTAAAGCAGTTGTACTGAAGTGTTCTCATTGGATCTATGTAAAGCAGTCGTACTGAAGTGTTCTCACTGAATCTATGTAAAGCAGTTGTACTGAAATGTTCTCACTGAATCAATGTAAAGCAGTTGTACTAAAATGTTCTCACTGAATCTATGTAAAGCAGTTGTACTGAATTGTTCTTACTGAATCTATGTTAAGCAGTTGTACTGAAGTGTTATCCCTGAGTCTATGTAAAGCAGTCGTATTGAAGTGTTCTCACTGAATCTATGTAAAGCAGTTGTACTGAAGTGTTCTCACTGAATGTATGTAAAGCAGTTGTACTGAAGTGTTCTCACTGAATCTATGTAAAGTTGTTGTACTGAAGTGTTCTCCCTGAATATATGTAAAGCAGTTGTACTGAAGTGTTCTCCCTGAGTCTATGTAAAGCAGTCGTACTGAAGTGTTCTCACTGAGTCTATGTAAAAGCAATTGTACTATAGTGTTCTCACTGAATCTATGTAAAGAGGTTGTACTGAAGTGTTCTCACTGAATCTATGTAAAGCAGTTGTACTGAAGTGTTCTCATTGGATCTATGTAAAGCAGTCGTACTGAAGTGTTCTCACTGAATCTATGTAAAGCAGTTGTACTGAAATGTTCTTACTGAATCAATGTAAAGCAGTTGTACTAAAATGTTCTCACTGAATCTATGTAAAGCAGTTGTACTGAATTGTTCTTACTGAATCTATGTTAGCAGTTGTACTGAAGTGTTATCCCTGAGTCTATGTAAAGCAGTCGTATTGAAGTGTTCTCACTGAATCTATGTAAAGCAGTTGTACTGAAGTGTTCTCACTGAATGTATGTAAAGCAGTTGTACTGGAAAGTTCTCACTGAATCTATGTAAAGCAGTTGTACTGAAGTGTTCTCACTGAATCTATGTAAAGCAGTCGTACTGAAGTGTTCTCACTGAATCTATGTAAAGTAGTTGTACTGAAGTGTTCTCACTGAATCTATGTAAAGCAGTTGTACTGAAGTGTTCTCACTGAATCTATGTAAAGCAGTTGTACTGAAGTGTTCTCACTGAATCTATGTAAAGCAGTCGTACTGAAGTGTTCTCACTGAATCTATGTAAAGCAGTTGTACTGAAGTGTTCTCCCTGAATCTATGTAAAACAGTTGTACTGAAGTGTTCTCACTGAATGTATGTAAAGCAGTTGTACTGGAAAGTTCTCACTGAATCTATGTAAAGCAGTTGTACTGAAGTGTTCTCACTGAATCTATGTAAAGCAGTTGTACTGAAGTGTTCTCACTGAATGTATGTAAAGCAGTTGTACTGGAAAGTTCTCACTGAATCTATGTAAAGCAGTTGTACTGAAGTGTTCTCACTGAATCTATGTAAAGCAGTCGTACTGAAGTGTTCTCACTGAATCTATGTAAAGCAGTTGTACTGAAGTGTTCTCACTGAATCTATGTAAAGCAGTCGTATTGAAGTGTTCTCACTGAATCTATGTAAAGCAGTCGTACTGAAGTGTTCTCACTGAATCTATGTAAAGCAGTTGTACTGAAGTGTTCTCACTGAATCTATGTAAAGCAGTTGTACTGAAGTGTTCTCACTGAATCTATGTAAAGCAGTCGTACTGAAGTGTTCTCACTGAATCTATGTAAAGCAGTTGTACTGAAGTGTTCTCACTGAATCTATGTAAAGCAGTCGTATTGAAGTGTTCTCACTGAATCTATGTAAAGCAGTCGTACTGAAGTGTTCTCACTGAATCTATGTAAAGCAGTCGTATTGAAGTGTTTTCACTGAATCTATGTAAAGCAGTTGTACTGAAGTGTTCTCACTGAATCTATGTAAAGCAGTTGTACTGAAGTGTTCTCACTGAATCTATGTAAAGCAGTTGTACTGAAGTGTTCTCACTGAATCTATGTAAAGCAGTCGTACTGAAGTGTTCTCACTGAATCTATGTAAAGCAGTTGTACTGAAGTGTTCTCACTGAATCTATGTAAAGCAGTTGTACTGAAGTGTTCTCACTGAATCTATGTAAAGCAGTCGTATTGAAGTGTTCTCACTGAGTCTATGTAAAGCAGTCGTACTGAAGTGTTCTCACTGAATCTATGTAAAGCAGTCGTACTGAAGTGTTCTCACTGAATCTATGTAAAACAGTTGAACTGAAGTGTTCTCACTGAGTCTATGTAAAGCAGTTGTACTAAAGTGTTCTCACTGAATCTATGTAAAGCAGTTATATTGAAGTGTTCTCACTGAGTCTATGTAAAGCAGTTGTACGAAAGTGTTCTCACTGAATCTTTGTAAAGCAGCTGTACTGAAGTGTTTTTACTGAATCTATGTAAAACAGTTGTACTGAAGTGTTCTCCCTGAATCTATGTAAAACAGTTGTACTGAAGTGTTCTCACTGAATCTATGTAAAGCAGTCGTACTGAAGTGTTCTCACTGAATCTATGTAAAGCAGTTGTACTGAAGTGTTCTCACTGAATCTATGTAAAGCAGTTGTACTGAAGTGTTTCACATAATCTATGAAAAGGCAGTCGTACTGAAGTGTTCTCACTGAATCTATCTAAAGCAGTCGTACTGAAGTGTTCTCATTGAATCTATGTAAAGCAGTCGTACTGAAGTGTTCTCACTGAATCTATGTAAAGCAGTCGTACTGAAGTGTTCTCACTAATACTATGTAAAGTAGTTGTACTGAATTGTTCTCACTGAGTCTATGTAAAGCAGTTGTACTGAATTGTTCTCACTGAATCTATGTAAAGCAGTTGTACTGAAGTGTTCTCACTGAATCTATGTAAAGATGTCGTACGGAAGTGTTCTCACTGAGTCTACGTTAAGCAGTTGTACTGAAGTGTTCTCCCTGAATCAATGTAAGGCAGTTGTACTGAAGTGTTCTGACTGAGTCTATGTAAAGCAGTTGTACGGAAGTGTTCTCACTGAGTCTACGTTAAGCAGTTGTACTGAAGTGTTCTCCCTGAATCAATGTAAGGCAGTTGTACTGAAGTGTTCTCCCTGAGTCAATGTAAAGCAGTCGTACTGAAGTGTTCTCACTGAATCTATGTAAAGCAGTTGTACTGAAGTGTTCTCCCTGAATCTATGTAAAGCAGTTGTACTGAAGTGTTCTCACTGAATCTATGTAAAGCAGTTGTACTGAAGTGTTCTCACTGAATCTATGTAAAGCAGTTGTACTGAAGTGTTCTCACTGAATCTATGTAAAGCAGCTGTACTGAAGTGTTCTCCCTGAGTCTATGTAAAGCAGTTGTACTGAAGTGTTCTCACTGAATCTATGTAAAGCAGTTGTACTGAAGTGTTCTCACTGAATCTATGTAAAGCAGTCGTACGGAAGTGTTCTCACTGAATCTATGTAAAGCAGTCGAACTGAAGTGTTCTCCCTGAATCTATGTAAAACAGTTGTACTGAAGTGTTCTCACTGAATCTATGTAAAGCAGTCGTACTGAAGTGTTCTCACTGAATCTATGTAAAACAGTTGTACTGAAGTGTTCTCACTGAATCTATGTAAAGCAGCTGTACTGAAGTGTTCTCACTGAATCTATGGGAAGCAGTTGTACTGAAGTGTTCTCACTGAATCTATGTAAAGCAGTTGTACTGAAGTGTTCTCACTGAATCAATGTAAGCAGTTGTACTGAAGTGTTCTCACTGAATCTATGTAAAGCAGTTGTACTGAAGTGTTCTCACTGAATCTATGTAAAGCAGTTGTACTGAAGTGTTCTCACTGAATCTATGTAAAGCAGTTGTACTGAAGTGTTCTCACTGAATCTATGTAAAGCAGTTGTACTGAAGTGTTCTCACTGAATCTATGTAAAGCAGTTGTACTGAAGTGTTCTCACTGAATCTATGTAAAGCAGTTGTACTGAAGTGTTCTCACTGAATCTATGTAAAGCAGCTGTACTGAAGTGTTCTCACTGAATCTATGGGAAGCAGTTGTACTGAAGTGTTCTCACTGAATCTATGTAAAGCAGCTGTACTGAAGTGTTCTCACTGAATCAATGTAAAACAGTTGTACTAAAGTGTTCTCCCTGAATCTATGTAAAGCAGTTGTACTGAAGTGTTCTCCCTGAATCTATGTAAAGCAGTTGTACTGAAGTGTTCTCACTGAAACTATGTAAAGCAGTTGTACTGAAGTGTTCTCACTGAATCTATGTAAAGCAGTTGTACTGAAGTGTTCTCACTGAATCTATGTAAAGCAGCTGTACTGAAGTGTTCTCACTGAATCTATGGGAAGCAGTTGTACTGAAGTGTTCTCACTGAATCTATGTAAAGCAGCTGTACTGAAGTGTTCTCACTGAATCTATGTAAAGCAGCTGTACTGAAGTGTTCTCACTGAATCAATGTAAAACAGTTGTACTAAAGTGTTCTCACTGAATCTATGGGAAGCAGTTGTACTGAAGTCATCTCACTGAATCTATGTAAAGCAGCTGTACTGAAGTGTTCTCACTGAATCAATGTAAAACAGTTGTACTAAAGTGTTCTCACTGAATCTATGTAAAGCAGTTGTACTGAAGTGTTCTCACTGAATCTATGTAAAGCAGTTGTACTGAAGTGTTCTCACTGAAACTATGTAAAGCAGTTGTACTGAAGTGTTCTCACTTAATCTATGTAAAGCAGTTGTACTGAAGTGTTCTCACTGAATCTATGTAAAGCAGCTGTACTGAAGTGTTCTCACTGAATCTATGGGAAGCAGTTGTACTGAAGTGTTCTCACTGAATCTATGTAAAGCAGCTGTACTGAAGTGTTCTCACTGAATGTATGTAAAGCAGTTGTACTGGAAAGTTCTCACTGAATCTATGTAAAGCAGTTGTACTGAAGTGTTCTCACTGAATCTATGTAAAACAGTTGTACTTAAGTGTTCTCCCTGAATCTATGTAAAGCAGTTGTACTGAAGTGTTCTCACTGAATCTATGTAAAGCAGTTGTACTGAAGTGTTCTCACTGAAACTTTGTAAAGCAGTTGTACTGAAGTGTTCTCACTGAAACTATGTAAAGCAGTTGTACTGAAGTGTTCTCACTGAATCTATGTAAAGCAGTTGTACTGAAATGTTCTCACTGAATCTATGTAAAACAGTTGTACTGAAGTGTTCTCACTGAGTCTATGTAAAACAGTTGTACTGAAGTGTTCTCACTGAGTCTATGTAAACCAGTTGTACTGAAGTGTTCTCACTGAATCTATGTAAACCAGTTGTACTGAAGTGTTCTCACTGAATCTATGTAAAACAGTTGTACTGAAGTGTTCTCACTGAGTCTATGTAAAGCAGTTGTACTGAAGTGTTCTCACTGAATCTATGTAAAGATGTCGTACGGAAGTGTTCTCACTGAGTCTACGTTAAGCAGTTGTACTGAAGTGTTCTCACTGAATCTATGTAAAACAGTTGTACTAAAGTGCTCTCCCTGAATCTATGTAAAGCAGTTGTACTGAAGTGTTCTCACTGAATCTATGTAAAGCAGTTGTACTGAAGTGTTCTCACTGAAACTATGTAAAGCAGTTGTACTGAAGTGTTTTCACTGAATCTATGTAAAGCAGTTGTACTGAAGTGTTCTCACTGAAACTATGTAAAGCAGTTGTACTGAAGTGTTCTCACTGAAACTATGTAAAGCAGTTGTACTGAAGTGTTCTCACTGAATCTATGTAAAGCAGTTGTACTGAAATGTTCTCACTGAATCTATGTAAAACAGTTGTACTGAAGTGTTCTCACTGAGTCTATGTAAAACAGTTGTACTGAAGTGTTCTCACTGAGTCTATGTAAACCAGTTGTACTGAAGTGTTCTCACTGAATCTATGTAAACCAGTTGTACTGAAGTGTTCTCACTGAATCTATGTAAAACAGTTGTACTGAAGTGTTCTCACTGAGTCTATGTAAAGCAGTTGTACTGAAGTGTTCTCACTGAGTCTATGTAAAACAGTTGTACTGAAGTGTTCTCACTGAGTCTATGTAAAACAGTTGTACTGAAGTGTTCTCCCTGAGTCTATGTAAAGCAGTTGTACTGAAGTGTTCTCACTGAATCTATGTAAAGCAGCTGTACTGAAGTGTTCTCACTGAATCTATGGGAAGCAGTTGTACTGAAGTGTTCTCACTGAATCTATGTAAAGCAGCTGTACTGAAGTCATCTCACTGAATCAATGTAAAACAGTTGTACTAAAGTGTTCTCCCTGAATCTATGTAAAGCAGTTGTACTGAAGTGTTCTCACTGAATCTATGTAAAGCAGTTGTACTGAAGTGTTCTCACTGAAACTTTGTAAAGCAGTTGTACTGAAGTGTTCTCACTGAATCTATGTAAAGCAGTTGTACTGAAATGTTCTCACTGAATCTATGTAAAGCAGTTGTACTGAAGTGTTCTCACTGAAACTATGTAAAGCAGTTGTACTGAAGTGTTTTCACTGAATCTATGTAAAGCAGTTGTACTGAAGTGTTCTCACTGAAACTATGTAAAGCAGGTGTACTGAAGTGTTCTCACTGAATCTATGTAAAGCAGTTGTACTGAAATGTTCTCACTGAATCTATGTAAAACAGTTGTACTGAAGTGTTCTCACTGAGTCTATGTAAAACAGTTGTACTGAAGTGTTCTCACTGAGTCTATGTAAACCAGTTGTACTGAAGTGTTCTCACTGAATCTATGTAAACCAGTTGTACTGAAGTGTTCTCACTGAATCTATGTAAAACAGTTGTACTGAAGTGTTCTCACTGAGTCTATGTAAAGCAGTTGTACTGAAGTGTTCTCACTGAGTCTATGTAAAACAGTTGTACTGAAGTGTTCTCACTGAGTCTATGTAAAACAGTTGTACTGAAGTGTTCTCCCTGAGTCTATGTAAAGCAGTTGTACTGAAGTTTTCTCACTGAATCTATGTTAAACAGTTGTACTGAAGTGTTCTCCCTGAGTCTATGTAAAGCATTTGTACTGAAGTGTTCTTACTGAATCTATGTAAAGCATTTGTACTGAAGTGTTCTTACTGAATCTATGTAAAACAGCTGTACTTAAGTGTTCTCCCTGAATCTATGTAAAACAGTTGTACTGAAGTGTTCTCACTGAATCTATGTAATGTATGGATCGCAAAATCAAAACTACACTGTTTGATGTCAATTAATGCTTTAATTCATATTTGTTTTGGATTTGTCTCTAAAGTTTAAAAGTAGTAGAGGATAAATACTCAACAGATAAGTAGAGTGAGAGTGTGAACAGATAACAACCTCTTACACAAAGTGTTTTATAAAGATATACTTCTATAATGAGTTCAGGTTATGCATCACACACGAAATCACTTTAAAGCAAGTTTAGAAGTTGAATACCCATGTTATTTCTTAATAATATACAATATAGGGGCTGTCGTATTACCATTTTAAATTCATGACCAAATGTTCATCAATCAATGGAATAACAGTTCTATATTTTATCAATATTGAAATATCATAAGGACATTTAGTTGCCTATCGGTTTTTATCTCCTTGGTCGTGAGAAAATATTTGTTTTGGATGCCAGAGATATTTGTGTTTAAGTTTTTGTTTAACATATAATGTACTTTTATCAAGAAAAGTCATATTGTTGTTTAATACACATGCAGTTCTTTGTATACAGCAATGCTAGCTGACGGCTTCTTCAATGTGTTCAAATAGGCATTTTTCTTTATATGATTGGATTGCAAAATCTTCATATGTATTTTTTGGTTTAGTTTAAGATTAATCATCTGTTAATGACAGAAATAAAATCATATATCTTTATATCCAAACCTATTTAAAGTCATTATTATCTCGCTGCTGAAATCCCTATCTCTTAAGGCATGTAAATAGACCACGGTTACCAGGGATTAAAGTTCAGGATCTTATAAATCTGTCACCTGTCACGACTAGCTTGTATTGGTTTTCATGTCCCCGTTAAGAAGTTTCAACCGATATCATGTATCATCGAGTTGGTCATAAATAAACTGTTACGCAGAGCCTCAACTTCAACCTAGGGTGCTAAATCTACAGGTTATCTGTGTCGTAACTTGTTTCGTGGAGAAACCCCACCTTCATATGTCCTTGTTTGTCCTTGGCTAAGTCAATACGCTTTACAGCCTTGGTATTGCTATTTGATGATACATGATGTTGATACTTTCATACCGGTAATTGATCCTATGACGGAAACACGAACCTATAAGGAAGCTTTATAAGGATGAAACTATGAAAGTTATGATTCTTTATCGTCACGCAACAGCAAAAGAATGACCAATGTTATCATTACTATCTTGCAATGGTTGTTAATTATATATTGCCTTGAGAACACCAGTAAACAATATATCAGAAAGTATTGTCATATCAAAACTTGCACAAATGTGTATACAAAATACCTGCATAAAATCTTTGTATACAATACGACTTAAACTGTTCATTGTCATCACAACTAAATAACATTCCTACTTTGGTATATGAAAAACATTGTATGCTGATACCTTCAGCTACCAGTGTGGGGATTTATGAATCATGTCTGCGCTAAAATCGAAGTTAGATTGACAACACGACTTTCCCTCATGACACCAAATAACATTCCTTCTCTGGTATATCAAAAACAACAATGTATGCTGAAACCTTTAGTTACCAGTGTGGGGATTTAAGAATCATGTCTGCGCTTAAATCGATAGTTAGATTACACTTTCCAAAATGTTGATATAATCAAACAAACTAGAATAGGTTCTTACACTTTATTTTGATCTAATAAGTTATATGGGGAATATAAAATATAAATTTAACTAGTATTTGCCACAAAGGTGACAAGATCCCCCGCCGCAAATTGATGTTAACAAAAAGCATAATGTATACATAGAAACACTTGTCTACACTTGTCATCATTTATACCATAACAAATCGACTGGTCTCTGGGTTTTCCAAATAAGAAGCCTTTTCATAAGCTTTAAATGTATGTGGGTTCACTGTGACTTGAAAATAATGTGAAAGTTACCAAAACCAAATTGGCCCGGTGTTTTTTTTAAATTGATGATAAATCAAAAGTTCTGCTGAGACCTTGAAAACATTGTGAAAGTTGTCCTGCGTATTCCCTATAAGATGCTTTGCATAACTTATGAAGAGAATCTTGTTCTGGAGAAATCACACTGACAAGCTTAAAATGCAGATTTCAATGCTGAAATTTTCAAAGCCTCGCTGTGACCTTGAAAATAATGTGAAGGTCACCAAAATCAACTGGGCCCGGCGCCTTTCCAATATGATGCTTTGTGTAAATTATGAGGAGAATCCAGTATATGGTTCTTGAAATATCCCGCTGACAAGCCTAAAATTTTAATTGTTTTGCAATTGGTTAGACAAAGTCTTTTCCCATGAAATGAAAATAACTGTCTTGTAACTCAGCATCATTTCTTTTGATCACTCCTTATAAGGTAAAAGAAATGTGCAAAATTTGAAACAAAATATTAGGATAAATAGTTTTCAGCAATCAGTCAGACAAATTCTGACTAACGATAGGTACAAAACATGAAAATAAAATTGTTGTTATTGAGCAATACACCCTTCCTTGTGGGGTAGAGTGCATATACAAAAGTGGAAATGAAAATATATGAATAGTTTTTCTGCTATAGGTCGGACAGTTTCTGATGGAAAATGATGTCTTGGAGATGTGGAAATATACCCTAGCCTCCATATGTTCAAACAATTTCCATGAAAACCAGTAAAATTTAAAAAATAAGAATTTTCAAAAAGCGAAAGGCACCTTTGTATTATTAGGTCTAACCACATACCAAGTTTCATAAAAAAAATAATGAATTTTTTTTAGATATGGTTCGGAATGAGACCCTACTCCCTAAATGCACTAAGTTCAAACTGTTTCAATGGGAATTATCAATACAGTAAAACATTCAGAATAACCAAAATAGCAAAAGGCACCTATCTGCTACCAGTTCTAACCAAATTTTGTAAAATTATATAGAACTGTGTCGCCCTATATTATTATAGTATGAGCCAAATCAAGTTTGTTGAATTATTTTGCTTAGATGTAACTTGCAATAACTTGTTCAAAAAGTTAGTTTGACGGACTAAATCCAGTGTATAAAATAGATTTGAAACCTAGCCTGTCCTGAAAATTAATTGGTCAGTTCCTAAGGGGAAAATAAAGAAAAAATTTGAAAAGTTACCAGTCCTGACCAAAAATGGACCAGTCCTGGCAAAAAGTAGCCAGTCATGGACTGGCGGACGGGCTATATTTTAAACACTGCTAAATCGTACTCAATATTGCAACTGCCGTGTTATTAAATTCATGACCAAATATCTACCAATTGGTGAAATTACAATTCTATATTTTATCGATATTGAAAGTATAACTAGGGCTTTTAGTTGAATTTCGGTTTTTATGTCCTTGGTCGTGAGTAAAATTGTTTATTTTGGATGAAAGAGATATTTGTTTTCAGTTTTTGTTTCACATATAATGTACTCTAATAGAAAAAAAGACATAGTGTTCCTGAACGTGCAGTTCTTTGTATACGGCAATAATGTAGGCTTCTTCAATGTGTTCAAATATGCATTTTCTTCATATGATTGGCTTGAAAATCTTTATATCTAACTAATGTTTTAGTTGAAAATACATCATCTGCTTATGATAGACATATAATCATATTCTATTCAATTTTTAAAGCTAAACGTATTTAAGGTTATTATTGTCTCGCTTCTTGAAACCTCTTTCTCTTAAGGCATGTACATAGTGCACAGTTACATCGGATGAAACATTCCGCATAAATGTGCCACCTAGACTAGCTTGTATTGGTTTTCATTTCCCTGTTAAGAAGTTTAAACCGATATCATGTTTCATCATGCTTGTAAATAAACTGTTACTCAGAGCTTCAACGTAAACTAAGAGTGATACATCTAGAGTTTCCTTTTGTTGTAACTTGTTCAGTGGTGAACCTCACTTCATATGTCCTTGTTTGTCCTTGGCTGAGTCAATACAGCTTTGTTATTGATAGCTAGTGATAAATAAAATGTGAACATTTTCATACCGGTAATTGATACTACGACTGAAACACGGATCTATACAGAAGGATAGAATTAAATTCAATTCAAAACTCAAATATGATCTTGCGACAGAATTACGATATTTTGAATGAATTCATAATAAACATTAAAATTGTTAAATTTTGTCAATATTTTTGTCACAGAAAAGTCGTCAATGTTGACATTTTATAGAATTACGACTAAATTTGCAATAGTACTGAATTTTAACCAAAATTAAGTATGACTGCAGTGTTAATACTACGAAACAAACATTGGGTTTAAGATATCAAAAACAACATATCTGTTACCAACTTGACATTCACACATCAAATCATGTTTTTCTTAAAGAATGAGAAAGTCACTGGTTGTCAAATTGACATCCCTATATGAAACAGTTATTGTAAAGTATTGACAAAAAGGCTGCAATCACACGATTTTGGAATAAATGTAGGAGGTAAAAACATCTCATTGCTTTTCACATTTCACATTGACCATATTTTGTTTTTAAGTCATTGTAACTGATTTTGGGTTTTTCTTTCAGAATTTATGACCTTGAAGGTTAATTGTGGTCGAACTAGTGAGTTTTGACATGAAAAGAATAAAATTATCAATATTACAGCTACTATCAACACTTCAATTGTAAGGATAAAGTAACTTGTTTCTTGACATAGAAATACCACAATTTTATGAATGTGAAACTTCAAAATATACAAAACGTTATATAAATGATTTTTTTCTCCCCTAAATTGCTAGATTGTGGTTTCATTGTATCTAAGATTATTTCTACTGCCATGTTGTCTTCTTCTTTTATCAGACACCTTTTGCTGCTGAAACAGCTTGAGGGTGCTCTTTATGTATTTAAGGAAGGAACATAACGATGTAACAAAGAAAAGTCAAGTTATAATTCTGTATCTACCCTCACTAGCAAAGGAAAAAGTGTTATCATGTCCATTTTCAAATAGTCTGAAAAGTGATATGTTACTTTGAGAACATTTCCATAACACCAGATAACATCATATCTAAAAGTAACGAGCAACACTTGCTCGTTTTAAATTGAAAAGCGAGTCAAGTGATTTTATCATCAATACATCCCAAATGTGTTAACACAAAGTCTGCAAGGAAATTTTTGTATACAAAACAATCGAAACTTTTTTGTTTTTGTCATCATTTACGCCCGTTTAGCCTGTTTAGCCCGTTACGCATTGAATACCTGCCATAATAATAGTTCCCTGGGTAAATGGAAATCAATGTATGCGAAAATCGGAGCAACTAGTTTGATAATTAACATATCATGTCTGCGCTTAAAAGAGAATTAGATCTTTATAGACTTGAACATGGTCCAAAGAGCTTTGTAGTCACGCGCAATGGAAATTTGTTGGCACCGCGTCACCATTCGACATTTAGCAGACTTTTCCGTGTGGCTGATTTCCGCACATACCGACTGTTTTGAACTTGACGTTGGAAAATAAAGGTAAAACATGGCTTAACTAAGTTTGCTCACTGATGGCTGCTTCTTTAAGATGGTTCACTTCGGACACGTGTAGCAAGCGGTGTGACCAGAGAGACGTTACCTTTATATACCCTTGTGGTCAAACCATATTTACTTTCCTAATTTAACCTTACAAACAGGCTATTTATGTTATACTTTTTCCTAGAAAAATTACATAAATTGTCAAATTGAGAAATCAAAAAGTTCTTTTCGAATTCCATACTGCCTTAATAGTACCGTTTGAAAAGACATTATCCATACAAAAAAACTAAGGTTCAAACAATATACTGTTTTGTTTTTTTGAAATCGCTAAGAATTTCTCAGTCATTTGTCCAATCCTTATCTCAATTGAAACTACAAGCTGACAGAGAAAAATACGATTTACCTTAGTCCAAATCTCTTCAATTCCTTGTGACTCCAAGGTTCAAAATGGCGCAGATCAACTCGACCCAGCCAAAGAACGACCAGATATTATGCAGCTACAAGCAGGCCGCAATAAACAAATGCAAACACTCGGATTGTCGTGTCAGCGCCGATAAGGGGTGCAAGGTGTATCTTGTTCAATATTGGGTTACGAATATTCTGAACGCATGAGATAAGAGGGATAGAGATAGGCCGTGGACCGACGACCCAAATTAGGGATCAAAATACTTCAGGTGAATAAAGAACTTTATGTCAAAATGATCTCTTCCACCCTCCAAGCACAAAATTACAATGATCTCCTTAAAATCTTTAGTCACTAAAGAATAAACTAACTTTGAAAATATCATTATTGCAGTGGGCGTGGCCGCAATTTGCATTGCCTGTTAAAATAAACAAACAATGACTATGGTTAACTATTTATCAACAACACCTTTCTCTCAATATATAAGAAAACAAATATGATCTCTTTATATGTTGAGAAACTGATATGAACCAAAAACCCACTATTTTACATATTTATCTTAATTCAACCCACATGAAGTATTTGGTAACTAGGTTTGAGTATTGCACCAAATTTCGTCTTTTAATCCATGTATATCATAATATGCAGCTCATTCAATGTATTTATACATCTTTCAAATAGTTTGAATAATTGACTAAATTGCATGTCAGATCTTTAGATAAGAAATATTAATTTTCAAAGTAAATATTGAATTTACTTTTTTATATGAAAATGTAACTACAGTTTATACAGCTGAACACATATTTTTGCATAAAACACATAAAACACGTTACTATTTGCTTTAAAACAGGTTATGAAATTTTTTTAAAAATATGTTGCTGAAATAAACTGTAATATAAACAAGCTGTGTTTGTGAAACACTTATGCCCCCGACGCCAAGGTCAAGGTCACGAGATCAAAAGTTGTGACCCGATCTGAAATGTCTTATTATGATAGATGCACATGTGAAATATCAACGGTCTAACCCCAAGCGATCTAAAGTTATGAGCAAGGTTAATATTTTGTGTGTCAAATATTCAGACAGACAGACAGACAGGGCAAGAAAAATATACATTATACAAAAAATATTATTGTATTTCACAATATATACTAGGTGAGGAGGTACAATCAAATGTTAATAACATTCTTGTTTGTTTTTATTCTTCATTCCTTGATATTATTATTGATATGTGAAGACATGAATAAAGCAGGTAAGAATAATTATTTTAACATCTATCAGCAGCAACAGCAAGATTAGTTGATTAATTTCTAATCTAGTACAATTGTCTAGAATTAACATCAATAAACAATCAATCTAATATAATTGTTGACTGAATTACAGGTATTCGAGGCAATTAATGAAGAGACAAACTCAGGGACATTCTTTTGAACGGAGTATTAGGTAAGGTCTTCAAAACAAAGTCTGGAAGACCTATTGCTTTTATCCGGTTTCATAAAGTTCTTATTATCATCATTTGTACTGTTTTGGTGAACCAGCTACAACCAAAACACCATTATGAGTGATAGGTGGGAACTGCTTACCAGAGTGTATTTTTCATAATATGCTTATTCACTAGGCGTCAGTGCTGACTTTATGTTCCTTTTCTTCATTAATTACCTTGGGGATTTCAACTACAGACCTTTTGTTTTGAATAGAATGTGAAAACTATCACTAATACATAAAGGATATGTAATGAAGTTTGTGAAATACAATGTTTGTAGCATCTAGTGTTGGGGTCGATGTTTTCACAAGAAATAATCACATAGTCAGCACATGAATTATTAATATAAAAATTTATTCTCATCAGTTGAGTTTGAACACAAGATTTTACATTTTGTTATCATCAAGTCTCTACAGCTGTAAAAAACGTTTTCTTAATTCGTTGGTAAATGATTAATTTCATACCCTAGCGTAATCTTTGGGGAATTAAAAAATGTCACTCTGTATTGTAAGATAAATCAAGTATTTGACGTCCAGTTACTTGGATATTTACAACTACATTTTTCACACAATAAGAGTTTAATAGCCTCTTACTCATTATTATTTTCGTTTGAAATATATTGCTTTTGTTTAATTCAATTTGTAAATAATGATTTTAACTAAGTACTAATATGTAAAGAAACTGTTTTAATTAATCGTTACTGCGTTTAATTTTAAGTAAATTGGACACTTTTTAGGGGTATTTTTAATTCAATCAATTATATTTATAAATATCAAGTATTTACAACAAAGAAATTTATAGATATATATATTAACTTTTATTTCTTCATTTTAACAATTTTTTAACCTATCCTTTATTTTTGTATGTACAGTAAACATTTGTCAATATACGTTACCAATGGCATGAAACTTTTCATTTTAACTTTTTTGCCCAGTTGACTTTTCCTAGCAACATAGAGGCGACGGGATCTTATTTTTTTTTAAATGCACATTTAAGTTTTATTGCTTTATGTATGTCCTTATGTCAACATTAAGATATAGTAGTTCACAACCAAAGCAGTGACACAAGTTCAACGATGAAACGGTATGCAGCTCGCTTCAGTAATGTTGTAATTCGATACAAGACTCTATAACATACTCCGTGCAGTGCCGCTAAAAGAGCACTCGCAGAAACCGAGCCCTATAGCTCCACACAGGGTTATTCATGATACTTCGGCGAGTTCCGTGGGCAGATTCGGCTTCCTCCGCGGCGTCCATGCGACCCTCAGGGCGTTATCCGTACTGTCGGGCCAAGATCCCAGTACATGCAAAATAATATAACAATTGTAAAACTGAACAAGAAAATACTAACATAATAACAATAATATGTACACTACTTAATCTGTACGTTAATACCATTTACCCAAATGGAATAAAACAATTTTGAAAATCAATTCTGAAAAAGGTCGTATAATTTTATGTCTCTTCCATAACGTCAATTAAATTGATTTTGCACAATTTGGAAAAAGCAATTTTGAAAAGTCGTATAATTTCATTTCTCTTTAACTAAATTGATTTTACGTTTATAAATACTGTAATTGAATTGTCCGTAAGGATAAAGGGCATTACGTTTACATTACTAAATTTTCTCTATAACAGTGCCTCCACGGCTTGGAGTAGGGCCCTCACCGTTCTCAAGAGGGCGATGGCATCTTCTTTCGGGGTCTGAGAGGAGTGACTAAGTTCAGAGGAAATATATTTCAAAATTGTGGTTATTTACTATGATCATCAAAGACTATTTTTCAGGAATAGATTGCCTAAATTTAAAAAAATACTTACCAGGTTACTGTCTGGTTTTGCACATCAGGAGGGAGAATTGCCCTCCAGCACCCCAGGACTTGATTTAAGGATCTTAATACAAAACAATAATTTTGATAATGACACATTTATATGCATGCACCTCGATAATGTAGGTTTTTGATAACATAACAAATATAGATTAAATTGTTGTATTGGTCTTTATGTTGCTTAAATGGACCGCCCATAACAGTTGTGATTTAAGAGTTACATATGATGAATATATTTTTGCTTTAATTTTTAAAAAGAAATTGTATAAAGTGAATATGAATATTATCAGTATTGTTTTAGAAAAAAACGCAATGCTTATATTTTCGTCTGTACATTATCTCTTTTTACGAAAACATCTCAATATTAAAACGAATAAATGGTTTTGTATTTATTTTAACGAGATTAAATGTATTCTCTTGATTTTTATTCTCTTTTAGAGGTGGGGAATTGTGATATTAGATCTCAGATATCTTAAAAGTATATTTGAATGAACCAATTTCTTTAACGTATTTTTCACTTTAGCTCGAGGCTGTTTACGAAATTATTGCAGTCTATAAATTCCGTATACATATTTCATTACATAAGAACATTAAACATAAGATTTATCACCAGTTTAATCATATGCCGTCAAGAAAATATATTCAACACTTTCAAAATAGATACGTTTTGAAACGAACTATAGGCTATCGGGCGGGAGAGGTTTCTCGCATGAGTGAACACAACTCTCGAGTGAAAGCCGTGTTTATTGATAGATATGCACTATAGTCCGTTTTAGAAAATAGGTATGCGAATGCGTTTAACATCCATTTGATATGTTTTCTGTCAGATATCTGTCATGTTTCTGTCAAATATTTGTCATGGTTGACATGGGAAACCAAATACAAAATCTTTCTTTAGATAAATCAAATATTTAGAAAAGTTATAAGATTTTCATACCGATATATTAATCACGCTGTTAATAGTTAACAGCAACTGTCGTATCATAATTTCTGGTGAAAATATAACATGATATGCATAACTTGTATACTTATAGATATTTATAACGATTCCCGGTTAAATTTTAATCTAATCTCACTGTAATTCCTGTTGAGAAGACACTAACATAGCATACTATTCCTAATATAAGTTTGACAATATTAGAGACGTTGGTTAACTGACACATTTAACTGACAAAACAATACTTTTTGTTTGACAATGTCAAGACGGTTAAGATCTACATTCATGTTATCTCGCGTAATAAATTGTTCACTGACCTAAACATAATAAAGCGTGTTTACATTGTAAATATAACTTGATAAGATATAATGAATATATCAAGCTGTAGGGTATATCATTTCTTAACTACTAAGGACAGAAAAGACGTTAATACAATGTGTATTATAAACTTTGCTCGAAAGATCAACAAGGTGACATCAGAGGTTAGTCAGCGCATTTGTCGCACGTGCAAAACGGAGAAGGTATATTGATATAATTAAAAATCACCTAGACTTTGGTGTGGTAACACATGCAAAGATGTCGTCGACCCTTTTGAGTTTTTTGGTATTACCATTGTCTTTATGGTACATGGTACTTCAACTATAGGAAAGTATAGAGGAAGCCCCATTTTAGGGTGCCATAGTTTTTTGTTTGTTTTTATATTTATCAATCTGATTTGAATTTGAATTTAGTGACACTGAGTAACTTTCTTAAAAGGCATGTCATGAATGGGTATTGAAATTGGAATTGAATAGGTATTGTACTTAATACCGTATGTATCAATAAGGATGGAGACGTACTTCAATGGGTATTGAAAGACCTACTGATCTTGTCGAAGCGATTCCTAAAAAGCGAATCCGTGATGATGGTGATAGGTTCGTAATCAAGTTGAAATTGTTTATATCAATCAAAACATGACTGATTAATTTGAAAGATGACATTTTCTATGTTGGCATTGGTTTCTTATTGTCTCACGTTTTTGTTATGTACATCTTGACTTGTTTGATGACAAAAATATCTTTATTTTCAATACCCATTCATGACATGCCTTTTAAGAAAGTTACTCAGTGTCACTAAATTCAAATTCAAATCAGATTGATAAATATAAAAACAAACAAAAAACTATGGCACCTTAAAATGGGGCTTCCTCTATACTTTCCTATAGTTGAAGTACCATGTACCATAAAGACAATGGTAATACCAAAAAACTCAAAAGGGTCGACGACATCTTTGCATGTGTTAACACACCAAAGTTTAGGTGATTTTTAATTATATCAATATACCTTCTCCGTTTTGCACGTGCGACAAATGCGCTAACTAACCTCTGATGTCACCTTGTTGATCTTTCGAGCAAAGTTTATAATACACATTGTATTAACGTCTTTTCTGTCCTTAGTAGTTAAGAAATGATATACCCTACAGCTTGATATATTCATTATATCTTATCAAGTTATATTTACGTAAACACGAGTCAGCAGACGGTAAACTATGCATAACTGTTCTATTGAATGCGGCGGGTATATCATACAAATAGAATCTTGGTTTTCTTTCAGCAGTACTTTTATCATATCAGATGGAAATAAGAGAGCGGCGTTAATATAAGCTTCTGTTTTGTATGCCAAACCTTTTCATACCAGAATCAAACAAATTTACCATGAACGGTAACAAAACATTTATGTTAATAAACAGCTGTAAAATCTATTAATAATAACAAATTATTCTGCTAGGCCAATAAGAGTGTTGTTTGCTATCTTGTTTACGGGTTAAAGTTTTGAATATACCTTCACTAATTAATGTTACTTAACATCTGTATGGGTTTGGTTTTGAAATAAAGCACATACGCAACTCGCCAGATTTATATAAGCGGAAGAGATGCTAAAAGAGCCATATTGTTCTTTGGCTTTTCGTCTGAAAGAAAATTTAAATATCTTTATTATTGTGCTGTTTGTGTTTTCCGAGTATTAGAATAAATGAACCTAAACGGACCTTCGTGCAATACAATTGTCTCGTATGGTACCCAACCAACAATATGATATTGCCAATGTAACAGTAGGCTACTATTTTCGCAAGTAAAGCAATATCTTACATTGAATGAGGACCGTTAGAAAATAATTGATATTGCACCGATAGATGTTATCTACCATCACTGTTATTTCAGCCCATCACATGTTCATGCACGCAAAGATACTTTTCTAATATTATAAAATATGAAATATATATATTCATCGTATAAAAGAAGATTGATCCAGTCTGAACCATCTGATATTTTCTCTTTTTCATATACAACCTTTCTTCACGTGAGAAACAAACTCTCCTTATTCAAAATATATATGTTTATATATATATATGATATAAATGAATAACTTTAACTTGAAAATATAGTCGCAAAGCGACAATGACAGGATTCAGCCAAATAATTTCAAATTCGAATCCAAAATCATAATGCATAAAAAAAGATGTTTCATGCCATTTAACTGTAATGTGACCAAAATATGTTCTACCTAAGCAAAAGAATAACAAGTTCAATCTGCAAAAGTTTGTTGCCTGAACGGGATTTGAACCCTAAAAGTTAGCACTCTGGATTCAGAGGCAAAGGCTCTACCACGAGGCCACGGAGATCGGTAAAATTTCAATGCAATTTTAGCACCAAGACTTTGGGTTCATGAAGGCAAAACAAGAAATCTCGCATCCAAGAAGGAGTTCATTGACGTAGTTGTGTTTGGATGTTGCTTTTGAGCGTTTTGAGCTTTCTGATGTGTTGTTTGAGGTCAGAGCGTGCTTTTGACCATTTCGAGCTCTTTGGTGTTGTTTTAGGTGGAAAATACGATGTCCAGCGAGGCTAGCGCTATTTTTAGCAACAGAACGTAGTGGCTACGTCTTCCCGTGTCCTGTGGCGAAATGCAAGGATTTAGTGACCAAAATCTGATGTACACGACTTGACAGCGTGTTTGCATCAAATGTCTGCAAGCACAAATTGTAGAACATGCGGCCGGGAGGAATTGCATATTTCAAAGTTCAGGAGGACGACAGGCATTTTGGAAAAAAGAGTTAATCGAGGACGTCACACCCTTGCAAGTGGATATCAGGCCTCAGTCCACAATTAATTTCTAGTGCATTTATCATTAGTGATATTGGTCGCTACAAAGCTACCTGACATTGCGGGACTGGGGGACTTGTTTTGAAATGAAAATACATAGGGGAGACCGGGGTTGGTTGTAACACGGGCAGGTTGTAACAAGGCCAATAACATTTTCATCGCAAAACGTCACCGAGTTATCTGCACCTAGCCACCAGGGGTCTCTTTCTCCATGAAAACGTCAACAACGTCACGAATGACGGCCTGTCTCTAACAAGGACAATACTATTTTATGACCACGTGAGTAAAATTTACCAATGTTGAATAATTTCAATTAAACTCTGTGTATCCATTATGATTGCTGAAGTTAGATATCTGTGGATAACAACACCTAACCCCCTCACGTCTACATTCGCCTTACTTGTTCTCTGACCTTCACTGAATTCATGGCGGGCGTTAGTGTATGGTCACGTGGTTTGGGGCAGGTTGTAACATTCTAACTTGGGTAGGTTGTAACAGTGTTACAACCTACCCCAGCATGGGGTATGGATTATTATATATCTTTCACCGCCTATAATATTCTAATGGTGATATTAGACTGATATATATTCTCCAAATAGCTTAATTCCCTATTCAAAAATACCACAATAAGTATTTTAAATACTTAAAAGGGGCAAATTTGTGCAACAATCTATGATTAAGAAATTTCCAAAATCAAATCAACATTATTGTAAATGTACATCTTATATGATCATATTACACACATGACGAGCAAACTTGTAAATTCAACTTTGACATATAAGATCAGCCTAATTTACCTTGATTTCTTTCAGAATGCCAAGGCTATATACAAGAAAAACTGACAGAGGGAAAACACCTGCAGATGTCATGCTCAGAGCGGTCGACCTTGTAATTAACCAAAAGAATGACAACAACAACAACAACAGTATACGATCAGTTGCGGCAGACTTTAACATTTGCCATGTCACACTAGCGCGTTATGTTAAAAAAATGAAAGAAAATGGTGGGGGCATGGTGATTGGGTATGTGAAGAATAGACAAATCTTCAGCGATGCTCAGGAGAACGAATTAGAAAAGTACATCAAAAGGGCTGCCGAAATTTATTTTGGCCTCTCTCCTAGAGATGTTCGCATACTCGCCTACCAATGTGCAAGTGAATTTGGATTAGCAATGCCAGAATCCTGGGTAGATAAGAAGTCCGCTGGATCCGACTGGTTCACTGGATTCATAAAACGGCATCCAAGTCTAGCCATCCGTGTGCCCGAGGCAACGAGCCTTGCCAGGGCTTCAAGCTTCAATAGAAGTAATGTCTCTGAGTTCTTTGGGAAGCTTGCTCTGGTGATGGATCGTCACAAGTTCCAACCAAATGATATTTGGAATGTGGATGAATCCGGAATTGTGACAGTCCACAAACCAAGAAAAACTGTTGCAGTCAAAGGTATGAAGCAAGTTGGAGCAATTACATCTGGAGAGAGGGGGACACTAGTCACCTTATGTGCGGCTGTAAACGCAATCGGGAATTCCATACCTCCTATGATGATCTTTCAAAGAGTTCATTTCAAGGACCATTTCATCAGAGACGGTCCTCCAGGATGCATTGGGGCAGCTAACAGTTCAGGATGGATGAAGTGGGACCACTTTTTGGACTTTTTAAAACATTTTGTAAAGATTGTTAAACCATCCCAAGAACGCCCTGTGCTTCTTCTTCTTGACAACCACGTATCCCATCTCGCCGTCGAGGTCCTGGATTATGCAAAGACGAATGGCATTGTCCTACTCTCATTCCCTCCTCACTGCTCACATAAGCTACAACCTCTTGATAGGACAGTCTTTGGACCCCTAAAGAAGATGTTGCCTGAGTCCCAAGACTCATGGATGCGGAATAACCCTGGCAAGACGATGACAATTTATGACCTACCAGCGATTCTGAGAGATTGTTGGCCCCGTGCTGCCGCACCACAGAATGTCATCAAGGGATTCATGGTCAGTGGGATTTGTCCACTCAATGACAACATCTTTACTGATGCAGATTTTGCTCCCTCTTCTGTAACTGATCGCCCGAATCCAAATACAGAAAGTCATGTTCCTCTGATTCTTGGACTCTCTTCTGATGCATCTAGCTGCGACGAGACACCATCTGGACAACTTCCTACAACGGATCCATGGGCAGAGCTGGACGAATACCTCAAACCAAAGGCATTACATCTCGTCAAAGTCCCAAGTGATGGACATTGCTTGCTCCACGCTGTGCAAAGAGGTTTGATGTCAGAGACGACGAGGAACGTTTCACAAAACGAACTTTGCGATTCGTTGACGAGAGAGGTAGAGGAAAACATGTCCACTTATACTGGATTCGGAACAACCAGTGAAGATCTCCTTCGCGACCTGAGAAAATACAACACACAGAGGGAATTTAACAGCGATGGGGTGGACCTTGTACCATTGGCATTGTGCAACGCCCTGGGTTTAACTCTAACCATCTACAATGCCAGAGATGGAAAGATAACTGAAGTTCATCTCTGTCCAACACGTGAGAATGTTTTGTCTGGTTCTCACATTCATCTTGGACTCAGTGGAAACCACTATAATGCTGTTGTCCGTGACGATGAACCTGTGGTGGAGGTGACTGAGCAGCATTCCTCAATGCAAGATCAAGCAAAATCCTTTGCTCCAGAGGACGTTCGCCCACATCCCAAGGCTCCACCTAGGAAAGCAACAGCAACAAAACGTAAAAGGCGAAAGTCAGCAATCCTGACAGATACACCAGAGAAGATGGCACTTGAGGAAGAAAAACAGAACAAGATGAAGACTAAAGGAAAGAAGAACATTTGGTCAAAAGGCAGAGCTAAAAAACAAAACAAAAAGGCAACCAAAGGCAAAAAGGGTAACGCTGACTCATCAGATGAAGAGGAGTATTATTGTTTGGTTTGTGTAGAGCCATATTCTAACAGTAGGCCTGGGGAGGAGTGGGTACAGTGTGTTGACTGTAAAAAATGGGCGCATGACGAATGCACAACAAAAACAAGCCCATTTCTTTGTCAGAATTGTGACTCTGATGACTCTGACCACATCTACTGATCGACCTTTCTGTCGTGTTTCTTGGATGTATAGAACTACAATAGCCATGATTTTACATTTTATTTCTCGTCCCTCCCCCGGAAACATAACTGAGCGTATTTGATACATCAAACATTTCAAATCAAAGTTGTGACGAGAAGTCAAAATATTTGTTTCATTTGTTTCATCCCTGAAGTTTCATGTTTGTTATCTTGAACTGTTATGTTTAATAAATTTTCCTTTATCTGAATCATTTTCATGTATTCATGTTACAACCAGCCCCAAGCATTGTTTCAACCTGCCCCGACAGTGGGGTAAGTTGTTACATTAATGTTTGTGAGAGAATTATCTTCTCACTCAGATATGAGTTGACATGTGCGTGAGTTGGATGTATCTTTGGAAAGGCCAATGTCGACAGTCCTTCTTTAAACATAGTAGTTGGAATTATCGAACAAACCTACTTCATGAATATGCTAACAGTAAATATTGTTACAACCATCCCCGGTCTCCCCTACTCTCGACACTACAAAATCGCAGACTAAACTTGGTGTTGACCATGCCGATTTTGAAATATGAATGAAAAATGTCAATATACACTGACATGTCAGAGAAGGCACATGAAAATGCTCAAAATATGCAAAACCTATGACCCCCACCAATCCAAAAATATTCACTCCAAATTTTTATTAAAATTACCACTGAAAGGACCACATCTTACCTCTCCATGAAATCCGGAAACACATGTCTCCAATGTAAACAAACCTAGAAAATAATATCCCACAACACCCTACTATTTCATCATTTCCTTCTCGCCCACAACCACTACCGGGTCAAAATAACTGTGACCTGAGGCCATGCCGAGCATTTAGGCAGGAATCAGGACGGCTTCCTATATATCTATTGACCAAGAGCCCAAGAGCTGATAGTGGCCGTCATTATGCCCTTTTCGTTAAGGCAAGGTACACTTGCTTGTACCTACCTACGCACCCACCCGTGCCTTTGGTCTTGAAAATAAATCTCGACCATAAAGGCTTTCAAAGTGTGTTTAGTCCACTTGCACAATTTATTGTCAGTCCCAAACAAAGAGTTTAATTGACAATATGAAGAGCTTTTCTTCACATAGCTTTTTCTTCTAAAATGAGTATTGTTGAATGCACACAGTTTCATTGTTATTGAAATGTATCAAATCTATCAGTGTAAAGTTTTTCTTTTTTTTTGCCTTAAAATTAACCGACGGCACTCACCGTGCAGCATTCCTATCTGCCGAACCGTTAGAGACATTTCAAAATTGATTTTACCATTGTTTAGAGGAGAGATTTGTCTTTATTTGCATACATTATTTCTTTATGAGCATGGAAAAGTAAAGAAACGGTGAGCGATGCGACATCTGCCGCAAATATCAAGCTTTATCTCAAGAAATAGATAATTTAGCTTATGAGTCATTTACTGTGAACAATTCGAGCTCCTTGGTGTTGTTTTAGGTTGAAAATACGATGTCTAGCGAGGTAAGCGCTATTCTTAGTACACTTCCTGAGTCCCGTGGCGAAATGCAAGGAAATGGCACCTTGTCCTCAGTCACCGGAGTGTGAACACGTATAGCGCAAAAACTATTTAAGGTAGAGTCTTCAGATGAACTATCGTTTAATGTCCAATGCCTCAGCTACAACATACCAAAGTTTCAGCTCTCTGTTGCAAGTATCTTCAGAGGAGTTGGTTCTCAAAGGAAATTCTAAAAAGTTGAAAAATCCAATATGGCGGCCAAACCACGTGACCTACGATTTCGTCCTGATTGCCTTTTTTGCGTAGAATTTTATTGCGCATCTTATAAAAATGTCAAGTCTCTAGCTGCATTTTGAAAAAAAAAACCATGTTAATTTTTCGATTTTGGAATCGAATTGTACCTTTAATGCGACCTCCGATTTGAAAAAACGAAACGAGAAGATCTAAGTCTCAGTAAGGGCTACCAACTTGCAAAGTTTCGCTGTAATAGCTTCAGCCGTTTTCGCTAAACCCTGTCCACAAAATCGGTGGAATAAAATAATAAATATAGCCGCAAGCGGCGACAACAGGATTCAGCCGCATAAACAGCGTGTTCAGTACAAAGATAAACATGTCAGGAGTCATTCCTGAAAGTTTCATCAAATTCTGTCGACACGTGTAGCTACAGGAGCTTTTTTAGCATTTTTCTTTTTTTCCGACATTATTTCTATCGACTTTGATCAAACATTCTGAACGAAAATGACTGTTCGCGATCGATGTTTTGATAGATTCCTTTTGTATATATACTAGTCTTACATTCCTGAAAAATTTGCATAATTCTGAGTCCAACTTTTTGAGTTATCGCCCTTTGAAAGTTGCACATTGTACTAAGTCACCCGACTTTGAACACGTATAGCGCAAAAACTATTTAAGGTAGAGTCTTCGGGTGAACTATCGTTTAATGTCCAATGCTTCAGCTACAACATATCGAAAGTTTCAGCTCTCTGTTGCAAGTATCTTCAGAGGAGAAGATTCTCAAAGGTGCATGGGGTCCGGAAATTCTAAAAAGTTGGATAATCCAATATGGCGGCCAAACCACGTGACCTACGACTTCGTCCTGATTTACTTTTTTTCTTAGAATGTCATTATCTATCTCTGTGCATAATTTCAAGTCTCTAGGTGCATTTTGAAAAAAAAGCCCATGCTAATTTTTCGATTTTGGAATCGAACTGTACCTTTAGTGGGACAACTGAATGGGCCCAAAAGCTTAAGGTGCCGTGTCCTTAGTAAGAGCTGTCAGACTGCAAAGTTTGGTTGAATTATCTGCAGCCGTTTTGGCTGAAACGCTGCCACAAGATCGGTGCAAATAATAAAAAAAAAAACGCCAATAACAATAAGGATTCTGCCCCAAAGGGCAGAATCCTTAATAATAAAACACGCCAATAACAATAAGGATTCAGCCTGAAAGGCTGAATCCTTAATAAGTCGATGTGATAAATTGCAATTTAAAAATCAACCTTGGTTTTGAGGTAATATGTTCCTTTAAGCCAAGCTATTTATATCATTGTTTTATCGGTACCTGCCAATATACGTTATCCCATTGAAGTTCAAAGTGCTTAGCAATGACAGGAGAATCTATGTGAAGCTTGTTTTAATAGGGTTTAAATGACTCTATGCTTGTGAAAGATTTCGGGCTCGCCATCGTGTGTTGCTATCGAATACACACTGTGGTAACTAAAATTCTCAACATGAAGTCGGAAAAAATGAAATGATTGACCTTCGTTGATTTCCGGGATGGTAGCTCAGGCTATATGTGACACGGGAATAACGAGGTGAGTTTATTCATATAAATAGTTACACAGAAGCTTTTGTAGATAAAGCATTGAAGGACTATGAGAGTTTGCTTAACAGTGCAAACAGTGACGTCTAATGAGCCCTTATACCATAAACTACGCGGCAAAAGAAAATACAGGTCGCTCCCCGAGTGTTTTGGTGCTTTCATCAGCTATGTGTATAACCTCACGTATGGGCGTATCTATACTATATTTCAGAATGTGCATTAATTACTAATGTCTTAAAACACGTCTTGACGGGATGCATGACATCATGAATAACGATCCGTTTCAGCGGTGTCATAACTCAGTGTCCTGCTCAGACAAAGATTTTGTGAACAGATTTTGATGACCCTTAAGGAAGACTAAGGTTTTTCAAAAAAAATTATTTAACATTCATTCCTTTTTTCCCTGGGTATTTTATTTCAAGTTCTGTTCCCAGAACAAGTCCAAGTCTAAAACTCTTTGGTACAGTTACCAAACCCAATGGAGATACCAATGAAGATTTGGGGATAATGAGGCTTGGGACATAACAAAAAACTCTTTTTTTCATGAGAGATGTGTTTTTAGCCTCAATGTTAAGCAACAAAATACCCGCTACAATTGTGACAGGCGTGCATCATATTTCATTTCTATAACTGTATTTCTTACACTTAATGTTAGGTTTAGACATAATAAAGTAAACCAAGACTCAATATAATCCGTTTCACTCCTATACTGAGTCTAGAAAGTTCTAGTAGAGGATCACCTCAACTGGCCTATCTGCGACCTATGACCCTCTACGTTATACTTGCGAAGGCTGACTATTGTGGCCTGGCTTGACGCGACCCTCTACTAGGCCTTTTTAGACTCAACATAGGAGTGAATCGGATAATTTTGAGTCTAGGTTTATGTAGAGGTCTGATTTGAGGTGATTTGAATTCCAAAAAGGCGTTCGACTCGCAAAATGATAGGTGTCGTTTGGATTGAAAAAAATATTGCAATAGAGATATGTGACAGCAAGGATTTTTTTAAATAGAGGATATCTGTCTTTTCTTGACTAATACCATGTTTATCTCATCGAGTGAGGTAGAAAGTTTATATTTTCACGAGTGGCGCAGCCGCGAGTGAAAATATTTAACTTGTCTACCTCACGAGATGAGATAAACATGGTATTTGTCAAGAATTGACAGATATTCTATTTATTATATGATTAAATCCTTCTAATTACGTCAAAAAGGCCAATTTCATGTTGAGCGGCCGCTTGGAAGAGCCCGTCACCGCAGTAACAGTGTGACGTCATATGAGAATTCGTGACCTCAGACCATTGTAACATGACGTCAATGTCTTGAACTTGACGTCACTCGAGTGGTGATAAAGTTTATCACCACTCAGTAGAGTGACGATAAAGGTTATCGCCACTGTAGCCAGATAGAGGGTTTATTTCACTGATAGAACAGAGTATCTCACCCTCAATCATATAATAAAAGTCTGTGTTAATTGTCCTTAACAAAAGTTTATCATTGTTGACTGTTTCAAGAAAGACTAAAAACCTACCCTTTTTCTATCCTGTAAACCCTACCCTTTTCTATCCTGTAAACCCTACTTTTTGTCTATCTCTGTATATAATTATAAGAATAATCAACGAGTTGCGAGGAATTACGGAATATCTGTCCTGAGTTAATTATTGTGATAAACTCCGAGCTTCAGCGAGGAGTTTGACACAATAATTCACGAGGGACAGATAATCCGTAATTCCGAGCATTGAGTTGGTTATTCTGTTTCTTACCCAAGATAATTTTGATGCGTAAAAACGGTGGGAAAAGAGAAACGTTAAAAAAACTACGCTTCGCCGGTAAAATACAAATTGTACTCCTACGCCATTCATCATTTTCGTCACTACTTCAGGATGGGCGGCTCTAAGTAGTTCGCAACTCACGACCTAATTTGAAATAGTTTATTATATGGTTGTCACATTATATCAAAAACATTATTGTCTCATATCATAAATAAATCGTTTTATTGACTGCGCACAACCGGAAAGAAAAAGTAAGACGTCGTTACCTTTCGTTACGTTTGACAAACCAAGTGAGGAATGTATGACGTCACTGTTTGACGTCATGATTAATGACGTCATAGAGCTATGACGTAACGACATTTCGGCCGGCGACTCTCCCGTCTAGCGCCGCCTTGAAGTTTTAAACTTGTATTTACGGCAAAGAAAACATCAGAAGGTATTGATTTCCGATTAAAAGTGTTGTAGTAATGTGTGACTTTCGCAATTTAAGTATAAGCTCTTTCATCTATATCTCTCAACTGAATTAGGAGATCCAAGCGAATCATGAATGAATGCAAAATAGTTCCGTCAACCAATCAAAATGTGAGTTATTTTTAGAAAAACTGTAATTCCCATGACCATTATGCAAACTTTAATACCCGGCATATATATATCCTTGCCCGCTTGGGTAAGAATCCACTTTTTTCTTCTCCAGCGCCGTTGAGCAGCTCTTGCTGGAAACTAGGCGCTATACAAGTTAATTATTATTATTATTATTATTTGAAGCATGCAAACTTTACGTGAGAATGAAAATAACATTGTGAAAAGGAAAGGTATTTGTATCAAATGATGACAGCCAAATGATTCCTCCACGTAATGATCTTACTAAATATAACCACAGTGTGACGATCTATCCGACGGTGACGTCAATAACATGAGGAGATATCATGAGCTCTGATTGATGTGAATCTGTTTATTAAGACTCGTTTACAGCTGCATGTATCGCGTGCAGCAGGAGATTTCTGTCCAGTTCTGATATATATCCATACTTTATACAATGACATAGATCTTTACTACTAACGTCAAAGTACCCAATAGCATGATAGAGTCCAATGTGATCACAAATCAGCAAATCATATGATAATAAAGGAAAGTGTTTGAAAGCGTTTTACTATATTTGTTTTATTCTGAATTCCTTCTTAAAGTCATCTCCAAATTGAGCACTTGCTGACAGTATTTATTGTTGTGTAGTTCTATCTTATTTTGATTGATGGTAAAAATATGTCTTTGGTTGCATCTAAACGAAATTGATGTTTCATGAAATGAACGATCTAACCACATTATCAAATGCGGTGGTGCGTTTTACAAAATCTGTAATTTACAATTTTACTGTATGAAGTCGTCCCTTTGCGAACCTTTCACCTTTCACTCCGGGATAATACAGTTCCGTTAAATTATTATTAACCTCTGCAGAACTGATCTTTTATCTGGATAGATTATTCTGATATATTCTTCTGACATTACAACTACCAATAAACCAGTACATAACGGGGATATAACTGCTTCAAACTCTTCAATATGATGTATCTTTGCATAACTTCATTGTAAACAAAGTAAACAAATCTGCCTGAAGCCCAATCTTGAAATAAGAGGGATAACAGATATATCTCCGTGATATCCAATGTCGTTACAGTCCAAATAGATCAATAACATCGAGCTGTAACAACTTGTCACCTTACTGTAGGGAGCAGTTGGACATAACTCTTTATTTCTGAATAACGAAATAATATTTTTCAAGAAATATGTTCTTCTAATTAGTTTCTATCTAGTAATAACGAATTATGAGATTCTTTATCTTATTTTTGTTCAAGTATTTTACGTCCAGGTAAATTCATAGATTACTTATTGATAGTTATGTGCTTATGTGCTTATGTTGTATTCGAACATAAAGTCTTCCCTATAGAATATTTTATCTCCATTTATATTTTGATGCTTAGTGAAAAGGCTTTTTCTCTATTTACTGCAAACTGGTTGTAATATCTGTCTGTAAAAAAGGATTTTTACATATGAGAACATACGTGAAAGAATTAGTTTCTCTAAGGTGTTTCTCTAAATGGAAAACACATTTTCAGGATGTAATGTCACCACTTTGAAATTAAATTGACGCACAAACTGTACACAACTGTACATGCATGGTGTAGTCTTGGCCGAGCAGCCATTGATACACCACTAAATTCATGAACATTGATTGATTCTGTGTTTGGAAAATAGTATTTTTCACATGTATGATAGAGTATATACATGTATTCTAGCAATGTTGACCTCAAATAAGGTCATACAGGAAACATCCTCTGGGAAACAAGGTATGCATATAGTTTATAAATTTAGTTAAATTAATGATAATTATGTACAGGAGCAATATATTGGATTACTCAAAACTGAATCCCCAACTTCAACTGCAACTAGCAACTAGTGTTAACCTAAGGTAAATATGTTCTATGTCACAAGAAAATCGCGTGTTGACACTCACAACTGCTGTCTATTTACACTCACAACTGGTATCTATTGACGTACAAACTGTACAGTGTACACCCTCTCCATGCATGGTTTAATCTGGGTCGAGCAGACATTCAACTTCCTCGTTGTGTAACTTATAAAAACCGTTTGTGTTGATAGGTATAGAAAATCTAGAAAGCTATGCAACTCTGAACAGAAAAGAAGAACATTCTACATCCTGTTCTGTCAGTAAATAAACATGGCGCTTGTCTGTATACTCCTGGCTTGTACTGTAATACACCTTGCTACAGGTAGGTTAGTTGTGTAGTCTGTATACTCCTGGCTTGTACTGTAATACACCTTGCTACATGTAGGTTAGCTGTGTAGTCTGTATACTCCCGGCTTGTACTGCAATACACCTTGCTACATGTAGGTTAGTTGTGTAGTATGTATACTCCTGGCTTGTACTGTAATACACCTTGCTACAGGCAGGTTAGTTGCGTAGTCTGTATACTCCTGGCTTGTACTGTAATACACCTTGCTACAGGTAGGTTAGTTGTGTAGTCTGTATACTCCTGGCTTGTATGGTAATACACCTTGCTACATGTAGGTTAGTTGTGTAGTCTGTATACTCCTGGCTTGTACTGTAATACACCTTGCTACAGGTAGGTTAGTTCTGTAGTCTGTATACACCTGGCTTGTACTGTAATACACCTTGCTACAGGTAGGTTAGTTGTGTAGTCTGTATACTCCTGGCTTGTACTGTAATACACCTTGCTAAATGTAGGTTAGTTGTGTAGTCTGTATACTCCTGGCTTGTACTGTAATACACCTTGCTACAGGTAGGTTAGTTGTGTAGTCTGTATACTCCTGGCTTGTACTGTAATACACCTTGCTACATGTAGGTTTGCTGTGTAGTCTGTATACTCCCGGCTTGTACTGCAATACACCTTGCTACATGTAGGTTAGTTGTGTAGTATGTATACTCCTGGCTTGTACTGTAATACACCTTGCTACAGGCAGGTTAGTTGCGTAGTCTGTATACTCCTGGCTTGTACTGTAATACACCTTGCTACAGGTAGGTTAGTTGTGTAGTCTGTATACTCCTGGCTTGTATGGTAATACACCTTGCTACATGAAGGTTAGTTGTGTAGTCTGTATACTCCTGGCTTGTACTGTAATACACCTTGCTACAGGTAGGTTAGTTCTGTAGTCTGTATACACCTGGCTTGTACTGTAATACACCTTGCTACAGGTAGGTTAATTGTGTAGTCTGTATACTCCTGGCTTGTACTGTAATACACCTTGCTAAATGTAGGTTAGTTGTGTAGTCTGTATACTCCTGGCTTGTACTGTAATACACCTTGCTACAGGTAGGTTAGTTGTGTAGTCTGTATACTCCTGGCTTCTACTGTAATACACCTTGCTACAGGTTGGTTAGTTGTGTAATCTGTATACTCCTGGCTTGTACTGTAATACACCTTGCTACAGGTTGGTTAGTTGTGTAGTCTGTATACTCCTGGCTTGTACTGTAAAACACCTTGCTACATGTAGGTTAGTTGTGTAGTCTGTATAACCCTGGCTTGTACTGTAATACACCTTTCTACAGGTAAGTTAGTTGTGTAGTCTGTATACTCCTGGCTTGTACTGTAATACACCTTGCTACAGGTAGGTTAGTTGTGTAGTCTGTATACTCCTGGCTTGTACTGTAATACACCTTGCTACATGTAGGTTAGTTGTGTAGTCTGTATACTCCTGGCTTGTACTGTAATACACCTTGCTACAGGTAGGTTAGTTGTGTAGTCTGTATAGTCCTGGCTTGTACTGTAATACACCTTGCTACAGGTAGGTTAGTTGTGTAGTCTGTATACTCCTGGCTTGTACTGTAATACACCTTGCTACAGGTAGGTTAGTTGTGTAGTCTGTATACTCCTGGCTTGTACTGTAATACACCTTGCTAAATGTAGGTTAGTTGTGTAGTCTGTATAGTCCTGGCTTGTATTGTAATACACCTTGCTACAGGTAGGTTAGTTGTGTAGTATGTATACACCTGGCTTGTACTGTAATACACCTTGCTACAGGAAGGTTAGTTGTGTAGTCTGTATACTACTGGCTTGTACTGTAATACACCTTGCTACAGGTAGGTTAGTTGTGTAGTCTGTATACTCCTGGCTTGTACTGTAATACACCTTGCTACAGGTAGGTTAGTTGTGTAGTATGTATACACCTGGCTTATACTGTAATACACCTTGCTACAGGTTGGTTAGTTGTGTAGTCTGTTTACTCCTGGCTTGTACTGTAATACACCTTCCTACAGGTATGTTAGTTGTGTAGTCTGTATACTCCTTGCTTGTACTGTAATACATCTTGCTACAGGTAGGTTAGTTGTGTAGTCTGTATACTCCTGGCTTGTACTGTAATACACCTTGCTACAGGTAGGTTAGATGTGTAGTCTGTATACTCCTGGCTTGTACTGTAATACACCTTGCTACAGGTAGGTTAGTTGTGTAGTCTGTATACACCTGGCTTGTACTGTAATACACCTTGCTACAGGAAGGTTAGTTATGTAGTCTGTATACTCCTGGCTTGTACTGTAATACACCTTGCTACAGGTAGGTTAGTTGTGTAGTCTGTATACACCTGGCTTGTACTGTAATACACCTTGCTACAGGTAGGTTAGCTGTGTAGTATGTATACACCTGGCTTATACTGTAATACACCTTGCTACAGGTTGGTTAGTTGTGTAGTCTGTTTACTCCTGGCTTGTACTGTAATACACCTTGCTACAGGTAGGTTAGTTGTGAGTCTGTATACACCTGGCTTGTACTGTAATACACCTTGCTACAGGAAGGTTAGTTATGTAGTCTGTATACACCTGGCTTGTACTGTAATACACCTTACTACAGGTAGGTTAGTTGTGTAGTCTGTATACTCCTGGCTTGTACTGTAATACACCTTGCTACAGGTAGGTTAGATGTGTAGTCTGTATACTCCTGGCTTGAACCGTAATACACCTTGCTACAGGTAGGTTAGTTGTGTAGTCTGTATACTCCTGGCTTGTACTGTAATACACCTTGCTACAGGTTGGTTAGTTATGTAGTCTGTATACACCTGGCTTGTACTGTAATACACCTTGCTACAGGTAGGTTAGTTGTGTAGTCTGTATACTCCTGGTTTGTACTGTAATACACCTTGCTACAGGTAGGTTAGTTGTGTAGTCTGTATACACCTGGCTTGTACTGTAATACACCGTGCTACAGGTAGGTTAGTTGTGTAGTCTGTATACTCCTGGCTTGTACTGTAATACACCTTGCTACAGGTTGGTTAGTTGTGTAGTCTGTATACACCTGGCTTGTACTGTAATACACCTTGCTACAGGTAGGTTAGTTGTGTAGTCTGTATACTCCTGGCTTGTACTGTAATACACCTTGCTACAGGTAGGTTAGTTGTGTAGTCTGTATACTCCTGGCTTGTACTGTAATACACCTTGCTACAGGTAGGTTAGTTGTGTAGTCTGTATACTCCTGGCTTGTACTGTAATACACCTTGCTACAGGTAGGTTAGTTGTGTAGTCTGTATACACCTGGCTTGTACTGTAATACACCGTGCTACAGGTAGGTTAGTTGTGTAGTCTGTATACACCTGGCTTGTACTGTAATACACCTTGCTACAGGTAGGTTAGATGTGTAGTCTGTATTCTCCTGGCTTGTACTGTAATACACCTTGTTACAGGTAGGTTAGTTGTGTAGTATGTATACACCTTGGCCCGGTTGTTCAACACTCGGTTATTTTAACCGCCGGTTAACTGCTAACGGCGGGTTAAATCTTAACCGACCGTTAGCTAACCGAACGTTAAATTTGCGTTGTTAGAAACATGGTTAGCTTTACCGTTAGCTAACGTCACCGTCAAAGTTAACAGTGAGATTAACGTCACTGGTTAGCATTCTTCTATCCCACAATTCAAGTTGTTTGTTTACTTCCGGTTTACCAACAAAATGACCGACCAAACGATCCCTAGCACCCCTCGTAAAAAAAGAAGTAGAAATTTCTCAGCAGATGAGGAAAATGTTATTCAAGCCATGGTTGAAGCAAACTGGGCGGTGATTACGGAGAAACATTCAACTGAGGTAACAAAAAAAAAGGAAAAATAATGCTTGGTCTGAGATTGTCCGAGAAGTTAATTCCAAGGGTGTGGCACCAAGATCGTTAGCAGAAGTGAAAGAAAAATGGACAAATATGACAAGGAAGGCTAAGAAAACCTACACGGATTACCGAATCCAGTCCAGGAAGACCGGTGGAGGACCACCGCCGTCTGAGCCGAGTCAAGCGACGAGCCGAATCTTCGACATCATGCGAGACTCGGCAAGTTTCGACGGTGTTCCAGACGGTCTCGAGACTGAATGTATGTTCCAAACAATCACCACGCAATACTATTTGAATAAAGTTATCAATATATTATTCAAGAAAATGCTCAATTAATCAATGAATTCATTCCAAATAGTATCAGATTAAACTTACAATATATTATCAGTAGCTAGACCAACACCTGAATAACGTGCCCTCACGAGTCACATTATATATATAAGATTGGAAATGAATACAATAGTGAGGCCTCATATGCTCAAATGCAAAAATGTAATTTTAAAAAATAAATTGAAAGAAATAACTTATTGTGAAAAAGCTTATTACGCTTACAATTATACTTATATATAAACCACAAAAACACGTGCTAATGTTTATAAACCAAGAGCTATTTTTACCATCGACCTTCACCTTTAACACCATTTTTTTGTCAACTGAAATATATTCGTGGACGAACTGAATGTCCCTCATGACCTAAAAAGGTTAAAAATACTTAACAAAGTAGCCTCATGTATTATGAAGAAAAAGAGCAACTTAAGTAGTGATCACAAAACATTGTTTGTTGAACTGGTTACGAAAGATTGTGACGTAATGCCACAGTGTAGGCCTAGCATTGTTAAGTTCGTAAATTCATATTTACATCAAACAATCAAAACACTGGGGGGAAAAGATAACAGAAAATGGCATGTTTCGGGATAAACAGAGTTTGTAAAAAGAATTTAAAATTTACTTGTAATGTACTTGAAAAAGAATTTAAAATTTACTTGTAATGTACTTTGTATATTTTTAGTCTGGGCCACATTTTTCGTAGAATATTTACAAACAACAATTCACGTGTATCAATCAAACAAAAAAAGGACTAACCTTCTTAAAGAGGTAGTTGCCTGCATGTAATATAAGGTATCCAATATCAAAAAGTTGTTTAATTGCTGCAACATGTGAAACATGGCGTTTAATGTTAACGACCTCATGGAGAGCACGTTAAAAGGGGGATAACTCTGTGCAGGTGTTCGTTATAAACAACGCCTAAATAATTCACTGAACGAATTAAATAGTGGCTTTACTATGTCTATAGTTTATTTTTAAAACTAAGTGAAACATTTTTTTTAACTTTTTAAAATTTTGCAATATCTTAATTTCATCTTCAAATATATTTCATAATAGATGAAAGATGAAAACTGAAGGAAAAAACTACTATCAAAATAATGAATTTTGACAATTTTTAGAAATTATAATCGTGTTAATTTCATTTCTGAGTTCATATTTTAAGTTGTCACAAAATTATTGATATTTTATTGGAGTATTGAAATTGATTTGATTTTACTACGCTACATAAACAGTAACTTCCCTCTGCTATTTACTCATTTTAAATCGGATATCTTCTTCCAAGTGTTTTAAAATAGTAAACTTCAATAAAAAGCTTTGGTTGAATGTATATTTTCAGTTATGTCGTTTTTTTATATTAATAAACAATCTACGATTTAGGTATCCATGTCGAGAGTGAAGTATCCCTTCCTGAAGCAGTTGCTGCGACTGTCCCTTCGGAAACAAGTGTAACTGCATACACGGAAAGCCCAGCTGTTGCCTCGACCTCACAGGATACCTGTCTACCGCCTACCCCCCTACCTGTAGCGGAAGCCTCAACCTCTCAGACTCCGAACAAAGCCTCATCCTCCATCAAGTCGACTCCGTCGTCTCTCCAACAACCACGCCGTAAACCAAGCTCGGAGAAGGTTCTAGACTTACAACAACAAGTCCTATCGGGGGAGCTCGAGTTGCAGAAATTACAGAAGAAGAAACTTTGTCTCCAAATAAAACTGCTCGAAGCTATGGATAGTAAGCAATGTTCTGAAGAGGCGACAACAACCCAGATGTTACTTGCACTGATGCAATGAGGAATTAACAACAATAACAAATGTGTTAGTAACTGAGAAGAATTAAATTTATTCCACCATTGAATTTGTTGTGCTTCTTTAACAAATAATAGATTGATGTATAGATTACTCAAACTGTACACACTGTAAATATTGAGAATATACATGAAGTTTATTATCAGATAAAGGAAAGTTTCTCTTGACATAAATATATTCGTATTGTACATCGTACTTCTCTTATCACGTGTTAATGTCAAAAGAATGTCGAGGCCACATGATCCCTGATACCCTTGCCATCTTCAATCTGACGAAGTTTTCGGTCAGTCGGCCATGTAATGTAGATGTTACGTCTTGCTACCAATGCATCGGTGACATCTCGAACGATTCTAGACACAGTACTTTTGTCTAAGCCCACTGTGTCTCCCACAACCTGTAAAAAACTACCACTAGCATAGAAGCGAAGGGCCACTAACACTTGTTGTTCCACAGTCAGTGCGTGGCCCCTACCAGTCGGACGCTGCAAATCGGCGTGTAAAATGTTGCACAGGTAACCTATCGATTGTCTTCCAAATCGGTTGCGGGGTGCAATTCTTCATTAGTGTAATGATTAATATCAAAGTTAAGTCCTCTATAAACCTTAATCTTTCTTTGTTGAGCTTGCATCATAAAAGCAGCGTTAGCCATGAACGCCATTTTGCTAGTTAACCTTGTTGTTAAAAAGTTAGCGGCGGTCCTTAGGTGTGTTAACTTTAACGTGAATATAACCGCTTGTTAAAGTTAACCGAGTTATGAACAACAAGTTAACATCTCTGTTAAAGTTAACAGCCGGTTAAATAAATTTTACGGTTGGTTAAAAGATAACCGGGTTTTGAACAACCGGGCCCTGGCTTCTACTGTAATACACCTTGCTACAGGTTGGTTAGTTGTGTAGTCTGTTTACTCCTGGCTTGTACTGTAATACACCTTGCTACAGGTTGGTTAGTTGTGTAGTCTGTATACTCCTGGCTTGTACTGTAATACACCTTGCTACAAGTAGGTTAGTTGTGTAGTCTGTATACACCTGGCTTGTACTGTGATACACCTTGCTACAGGAAGGTTAGTTGTGTAGTCTGTATACTCCTGGCTTGTACTGTAATACACCTTGCTACAGGTAGGTTAGTTGTGTAGTATGTATACACCTGGCTTATACTGTAATACACCTTGCTTCAGGTTGGTTAGTTGTGTAGTCTGTATACTCCTGGCTTGTACTGTAATACACCTTGCTACAGGTTGGTTAGTTGTGTAGTCTGTATACTCCTGGCTTGTACTGTAATACACCTTGCTACAGGTTGGTTAGTTGTATAGTCTGTATACTCCTAGCTTGTACTGTAATACACCTTGCTACAGGTAGGTTAGTTGTGTAGTCTGTATACTCCTGGCTTGTACTGTAATACACTTTGCTACAGGTTGGTTAGTTGTGTAGTCTGTATACTCCTGGCTTGTACTGTAATACACCTTGCTACAGGTAGGTTAGTTGTGTAGTCTGTATACTCCTGGCTTGTACTGTAATACACCTTGCTACAGGTAGGTTAGTTGTGTAGTATGTATACACCTGGCTTATACTGTAATACACCTTGCTACAGGTTGGTTAGTTGTGTAGTCTGTATACTCCTGGCTTGTACTGTAATACACCTTGCTACAGGTTGGTTAGTTGTGTAGTCTGTATACTCCTGGCTTGTACTGTAATACACCTTGCTACAGGTAGGTAAGTTGTGTAGTCTGTATACACCTGGCTTGTACTGTAATACACCTTGCTACAGGAAGGTTAGTTGTGTAGTCTGTATACTCCTAGCTTGTACTGTAATACACCTTGCTACAGGTTGGTTAGTTGTGTAGTCTGTATACTCCTGGCTTGTACTGTAATACACCTTGCTACAGGTAGGTTAGTTGTGTAGTCTGTATACACCTGGCTTGTACTGTAATACACGTTGCTACAGGAAGGTTAGTTGTGTAGTCTGTATACTCCTGGCTTGTACTGTAATACACCTTGCTACAGGTTGGTTAGTTGTGTAGTCTGTATACTCCTGGCTTGTACTGTAATACACCTTGCTACAGGTAGGTTAGTTGTGTAGTCTGTATACACCTGGCTTGTACTGTAATACACCTTGCTACAGGAAGGTAAGTTGTGTAGTCTGTATACTCCTGGCTTGTACTGTAATACACCTTGCTACAGGAAGGTTAGTTGTGTAGTCTGTATACTCCTAGCTTGTACTGTAATACACCTTGCTACAGGTTGGTTAGTTGTGTAGTCTGTATACACCTGGCTTGTACTGTAATACACCTTGCTACAGGTAGGTTAGTTATGTAGTCTGTATACTCCTGGCTTGTACTGTAATACACCTTGCTACAGGTAGGTTAGTTGTGTAGTCTGTATACTCCTGGCTTGTACTGTAATACACCTTGCTACAGGTAGGTTAGTTGTGTAGTCTGTATACTCCTGGCTGGTACTGTAATACACCTTGCTACATGTAGGTTAGTTGTGTAGTCTGTATACTCCTGGCTTGTACTGTAATACACCTTGCTACAGGTAGGTTAGTTGTGTAGTCTGTATATACCTGGCTTGTACTGTAATACACCTTGCTACAGGTTGGTTAGTTGTGTAGTCTGTATACAACTGGCTTGTACTGTAATACACCTTGCTACAGGTAGGTTAGTTGTGTAGTCTGTATACTCCTGGCTTGTACTGTAATACACCTTGCTACAGGTAGGTTAGTTGTGTAGTCTGTATACTCCTGGCTTGTACTGTAATACACCTTGCTACAGGTAGGTTAGTTGTGTAGTCTGTATACTCCTGGCTTGTACTGTAATACACCTTGCTACAGGTAGGTTAGTTGTGTAGTCTGTATACTCCTGGCTTGTACTGTAATACACCTTGCTACAGGTAGGTTAGTTGTGTAGTCTGTATACTCCTGGCTTGTACTGTAATACACCTTGCTACAGGTAGGTTAGTTGTGTAGTCTGTATACTCCTGGCTTGTACTGTAATACACCTTGCTACAGGTAGGTTAGTTGTGTAGTGTGTATACACCTGGCTTGTACTGTAATACACCTTGCTACAGGTAGGTTAGGTGTGTAGTCTGTATACACCTGGCTTGTACTGTAATACACCTTGCTATAGGTAGGTGAGTTGTGTAATCTGTATACTCCTGGCTGGTACTGTAATACACCTTGCTACAGGTAGGTAAATTGTGTAGTCTGTATACTCCTGGCTTGTACTGTAATCCACCTTGCTACAGGTAGGTGAGTTGTGTAATTTGTATACTCCTGGTTTGTACTGTAATAAACTTGCTACAGGTAGGTTAGTTGTGTAGTCTGTATAAACCTGGCTTGTACTGTAATACACCTTGCTACAGGTAGGTTAGTTGTGTAGTCTGTATACTCCTGGCTTTTACTGTAATACACTTGCTACAAGTAGGTTAGTTGTGTAGTCTGTATACTCCTGGCTTGTACTGTAATACACCTTGCTACAAGTAGGTTAGTTGTGTAGTCTGTATACTCCTGGCTTGTACTGTAATACACCTTGCTACAGGTAGGTTAGTTGTGTAGTCTGTATACTCCTGGCTTGTACTGTAATACACCTTGCTACAGGTAGGTTAGTTGTGTAGTCTGTATACTCCTGGCTTGTACTGTAATACACATTGCTACAGGTTGGTTAGTTGGGTAGTCTGTTTACTCCTGGCTTGTACTGTAATACACCTTGCTATGGGTAGGTTAGTTGTGTAGTATGTATACTCCTGGCTTGTACTGTAATACACCTTGCTACAGGTAGGTTAGTTGTGTAGTCTGTATACTCCTGGCTTGTACTGTAATACACCTTGCTAAATGTAGGTTAGTTGTGTAGTCTGTATACTCCTGGCTTGTACTGTAATACACATTACTTCAGGTAGGTTAGTTGTGTAGTCTGTATACTCCTGGCTTGTACTGTAATACACCTTGCTACAGGTAGGTTAGTTGTGTAGTCTGTATACACCTGGCTTGTACTGTAATACACCTTGCTACAGGTTGGTTAGTTGTGTAGTCTGTATACACCTGGCTTGTACTGTAATACACCTTGCTACAGGTAGGTTAGTTGTGTAGTCTGTATACTCCTGGCTTGTACTGTAATACACCTTGCTACAGGTTGGTTAGTTGTGTAGTCTGTATACTCCTGGCTTGTACTGTAGTACACCTTGCTACAGGTAGGTGAGGTGTGTAATCTGTATACTCCTGGCTTGTTCTGTAATACACCTTGCTACAGGTAGGTTAGTTGTGTAGTCTGTATACTCCTGGCTTGTACTGTAATCCACCTTGCTACAGGTAGGTGAGTTGTGTAATTTGTATACTCCTGGTTTGTACTGTAATAAACCTTGCTACAGGTAGGTTAGTTGTGTAGTCTGTATACTCCTGGCTTGTACTGTAATACACCTTGCTACAGGCAGGTTAGTTGTGTAGTCTGTATACTCCTGGCTTGTACTGTAATACACCTTGCTACAGGTAGGTTAGTTGTGTAGTCTGTATACCCCTGGCTTGTACTGTAATACACCTTGCTACAAGTAGGTTAGTTGTGTAGTCTGTATACTCCTGGCTTGTACTGTAATACACCTTCCTACAAGTAGGTTAATTGTGTAGTCTGTATACTCCTGGCTTGTACTGTAATACACCTTGCTACAGGTAGGTTAGTTGTGTAGTCTGTATACTCCTGGCTTGTACTGTAATACACCTTGCTACAGGTAGGTTAGTTGTGTAGTCTGTATACTCCTGGCTTGTACTGTAATACACCTTGCTACAGGTAGGTTAGTTGTGTAGTCTGTATACTTCTGGCTTGTACTGTAATACACCTTGCTACAGGTAGGTTAGTTGTGTAGTCTGTATACTCCTGGCTTGTACTGTAATACACATTGCTACAGGTAGGTTAGTTGTGTAGTCTGTATACTCCTGGCTTGTACTGTAATACACCTCGCTACAGGTAGGTTAGTTGTGTAGTCTGTATACTCCTGGCTTGTACTGTAATACACCTCGCTACAGGTAGGTTAGTTGTGTAGTCTGTATACTCCTGGCTTGTACTGTAATACACCTTGCTACAGGTAGGTTAGTTGTGTAGTCTGTATACTCCTGGCTTGTACTGTAATACACCTTGCTACAGGTTGGTTAGTTGTGTAGTCTGTATACTCCTGGCTTGTACTGTAATACACCTTGCTACAGGTTGGTTAGTTGTGTAGTCTGTATACTCCTGGCTTGTACTGTAATACACCTTGCTACAGGTAGGTTAGTTGTGTAGTCTGTATACTCCTGGCTTGTACTGTAATACACCTTGCTACAGGTTGGTTAGTTGTGTAGTCTGTATACTCCTGGCTTGTACTGTAGTACACCTTGCTACAGGTAGGTGAGGTGTGTAATCTGTATACTCCTGGCTTGTTCTGTAATACACCTTGCTACAGGTAGGTTAGTTGTGTAGTCTGTATACTCCTGGCTTGTACTGTAATCCACCTTGCTACAGGTAGGTGAGTTGTGTAATTTGTATACTCCTGGTTTGTACTGTAATAAACCTTGCTACAGGTAGGTTAGTTGTGTAGTCTGTATACTCCTGGCTTGTACTGTAATACACCTTGCTACAGGTTGGTTAGTTGTGTAGTCTGTATACTCCTGGCTTGTACTGTAATACACCTTGCTACAGGTTGGTTAGTTGTGTAGTCTGTATACTCCTGGCTTGTACTGTAATACACCTTGCTACAGGTAGGTTAGTTGTGTAGTCTGTATACTCCTGGCTTGTACTGTAATACACCTTGCTACAGGTTGGTTAGTTGTGTAGTCTGTATACTCCTGGCTTGTACTGTAGTACACCTTGCTACAGGTAGGTGAGGTGTGTAATCTGTATACTCCTGGCTTGTTCTGTAATACACCTTGCTACAGGTAGGTTAGTTGTGTAGTCTGTATACTCCTGGCTTGTACTGTAATCCACCTTGCTACAGGTAGGTGAGTTGTGTAATTTGTATACTCCTGGTTTGTACTGTAATAAACCTTGCTACAGGTAGGTTAGTTGTGTAGTCTGTATACTCCTGGCTTGTACTGTAATACACCTTGCTACAGGCAGGTTAGTTGTGTAGTCTGTATACTCCTGGCTTGTACTGTAATACACCTTGCTACAGGTAGGTTAGTTGTGTAGTCTGTATACCCCTGGCTTGTACTGTAATACACCTTGCTACAAGTAGGTTAGTTGTGTAGTCTGTATACTCCTGGCTTGTACTGTAATACACCTTCCTACAAGTAGGTTAATTGTGTAGTCTGTATACTCCTGGCTTGTACTGTAATACACCTTGCTACAGGTAGGTTAGTTGTGTAGTCTGTATACTCCTGGCTTGTACTGTAATACACCTTGCTACAGGTAGGTTAGTTGTGTAGTCTGTATACTCCTGGCTTGTACTGTAATACACCTTGCTACAGGTAGGTTAGTTGTGTAGTCTGTATACTTCTGGCTTGTACTGTAATACACCTTGCTACAGGTAGGTTAGTTGTGTAGTCTGTATACTCCTGGCTTGTACTGTAATACACATTGCTACAGGTAGGTTAGTTGTGTAGTCTGTATACTCCTGGCTTGTACTGTAATACACCTCGCTACAGGTAGGTTAGTTGTGTAGTCTGTATACTCCTGGCTTGTACTGTAATACACCTCGCTACAGGTAGGTTAGTTGTGTAGTCTGTATACTCCTGGCTTGTACTGTAATACACCTTGCTACAGGTAGGTTAGTTGTGTAGTCTGTATACTCCTGGCTTGTACTGTAATACACCTTGCTACAGGTTGGTTAGTTGTGTAGTCTGTATACTCCTGGCTTGTACTGTAATACACCTTGCTACAGGTTGGTTAGTTGTGTAGTCTGTATACTCCTGGCTTGTACTGTAATACACCTTGCTACAGGTAGGTTAGTTGTGTAGTCTGTATACTCCTGGCTTGTACTGTAATACACCTTGCTACAGGTAGGTTAGTTGTGTAGTATGTATACACCTGGCTTATACTGTAATACACCTTGCTACAGGTTGGTTAGTTGTGTAGTCTGTATACTCCTTGCTTGTACTGTAATACACCTTGCTACAGGTTGGTTAGTTGTGTAGTCTGTATACTCCTGGCTTGTACTGTAATACACCTTGCCACAGGTAGGTAAGTTGTGTAGTCTGTATACACCTGGCTTGTACTGTAATACACCTTGCTACAGGAAGGTTAGTTGTGTAGTCTGTATACTCCTAGCTTGTACTGTAATACACCTTGCTACAGGTTGGTTAGTTGTGTAGTCTGTATACTCCTGGCTTGTACTGTAATACACCTTGCTACAGGTAGGTTAGTTGTGTAGTCTGTATACACCTGGCTTGTACTGTAATACACGTTGCTACAGGAAGGTTAGTTGTGTAGTCTGTATACTCCTGGCTTGTACTGTAATACACCTTGCTACAGGTTGGTTAGTTGTGTAGTCTGTATACTCCTGGCTTGTACTGTAATACACCTTGCTACAGGTAGGTTAGTTGTGTAGTCTGTATACACCTGGCTTGTACTGTAATACACCTTGCTACAGGAAGGTTAGTTGTGTAGTCTGTATACTCCTAGCTTGTACTGTAATACACCTTGCTACAGGTTGGTTAGTTGTGTAGTCTGTATACACCTGGCTTGTACTGTAATACACCTTGCTACAGGTAGGTTAGTTATGTAGTCTGTATACTCCTGGCTTGTACTGTAATACACCTTGCTACAGGTAGGTTAGTTGTGTAGTCTGTATACTCCTGGCTTTTACTGTAATACACTTGCTACAAGTAGGTTAGTTGTGTAGTCTGTATACTCCTGGCTTGTACTGTAATACACCTTGCTACAAGTAGGTTAGTTGTGTAGTCTGTATACTCCTGGCTTGTACTGTAATACACCTTGCTACAGGTAGGTTAGTTGTGTAGTCTGTATACTCCTGGCTTGTACTGTAATACACCTTGCTACAGGTAGGTTAGTTGTGTAGTCTGTATACTCCTGGCTTGTACTGTAATACACATTGCTACAGGTTGGTTAGTTGGGTAGTCTGTTTACTCCTGGCTTGTACTGTAATACACCTTGCTATGGGTAGGTTAGTTGTGTAGTATGTATACTCCTGGCTTGTACTGTAATACACCTTGCTACAGGTAGGTTAGTTGTGTAGTCTGTATACTCCTGGCTTGTACTGTAATACACCTTGCTAAATGTAGGTTAGTTGTGTAGTCTGTATACTCCTGGCTTGTACTGTAATACACCTTGCTTCAGGTAGGTTAGTTGTGTAGTCTGTATACTCCTGGCTTGTACTGTAATACACATTACTTCAGGTAGGTTAGTTGTGTAGTCTGTATACTCCTGGCTTGTACTGTAATACACCTTGCTACAGGTAGGTTAGTTGTGTAGTCTGTATACACCTGGCTTGTACTGTAATACACCTTGCTACAGGTTGGTTAGTTGTGTAGTCTGTATACACCTGGCTTGTACTGTAATACACCTTGCTACAGGTAGGTTAGTTGTGTAGTCTGTATACTCCTGGCTTGTACTGTAATACACCTTGCTACAGGTTGGTTAGTTGTGTAGTCTGTATACTCCTGGCTTGTACTGTAGTACACCTTGCTACAGGTAGGTGAGGTGTGTAATCTGTATACTCCTGGCTTGTTCTGTAATACACCTTGCTACAGGTAGGTTAGTTGTGTAGTCTGTATACTCCTGGCTTGTACTGTAATCCACCTTGCTACAGGTAGGTGAGTTGTGTAATTTGTATACTCCTGGTTTGTACTGTAATAAACCTTGCTACAGGTAGGTTAGTTGTGTAGTCTGTATACTCCTGGCTTGTACTGTAATACACCTTGCTACAGGTAGGTTAGTTGTGTAGTCTGTATACCCCTGGCTTGTACTGTAATACACCTTGCTACAGGTAGGTTAGTTGTGTAGTCTGTATACCCCTGGCTTGTACTGTAATACACCTTGCTACAAGTAGGTTAGTTGTGTAGTCTGTATACTCCTGGCTTGTACTGTAATACACCTTCCTACAGGTAGGTTAATTGTGTAGTCTGTATACTCCTGGCTTGTACTGTAATACACCTTGCTACAGGTAGGTTAGTTGTGTAGTCTGTATACTCCTGGCTTGTACTGTAATACACCTTGCTACAGGTAGGTTAGTTGTGTAGTCTGTATACTCCTGGCTTGTACTGTAATACACCTTGCTACAGGTAGGTTAGTTGTGTAGTCTGTATACTCCTGGCTTGTACTGTAATACACCTTGCTACAGGTAGGTTAGTTGTGTAGTCTGTATACTCCTGGCTTGTACTGTAATACACCTTGCTACAGGTAGGTTAGTTGTGTAGTCTGTATACTCCTGGCTTGTACTGTAATACACCTCGCTACAGGTAGGTTAGTTGTGTAGTCTGTATACTCCTGGCTTGTACTGTAATACACCTTGCTACAGGTAGGTTAGTTGTGTAGTGTGTATACTCCTGGCTTGTACTGTAATACACCTTGCTACAGGTTGGTTAGTTGTGTAGTCTGTATACTCCTGGCTTGTACTGTAATACACCTTGCTACAGGTTGGTTAGTTGTGTAGTCTGTATACTCCTGGCTTGTACTGTAATACACCTTGCTACAGGTAGGTTAGTTGTGTAGTCTGTATACTCCTGGCTTGTACTGTAATACACCTTGCTACAGGTAGGTTAGTTGTGTAGTATGTATACACCTGGCTTGTACTGTAATACACCTTGCTACAGGTTGGTTAGTTGTGTAGTCTGTATACTCCTGGCTTGTACTGTAATACACCTTGCTACAGGTTGGTTAGTTGTGTAGTCTGTATACTCCTGGCTTGTACTGTAATACACCTTGCTACAGGTAGGTAAGTTGTGTAGTCTGTATACACCTGGCTTGTACTGTAATACACCTTGCTACAGGTAGGTTAGTTGTGTAGTCTGTATACTCCTGGCTTGTACTGTAATACACCTTGCTAAATGTAGGTTAGTTGTGTAGTCTGTATACTCCTGGCTTGTACTGTAATACACCTTGCTTCAGGTAGGTTAGTTGTGTAGTCTGTATACTCCTGGCTTGTACTGTAATACACATTACTTCAGGTAGGTTAGTTGTGTAGTCTGTATACTCCTGGCTTGTACTGTAATACACCTTGCTACAGGTAGGTTAGTTGTGTAGTCTGTATACACCTGGCTTGTACTGTAATACACCTTGCTACAGGTTGGTTAGTTGTGTAGTCTGTATACACCTGGCTTGTACTGTAATACACCTTGCTACAGGTAGGTTAGTTGTGTAGTCTGTATACTCCTGGCTTGTACTGTAATACACCTTGCTACAGGTTGGTTAGTTGTGTAGTCTGTATACTCCTGGCTTGTACTGTAGTACACCTTGCTACAGGTAGGTGAGGTGTGTAATCTGTATACTCCTGGCTTGTTCTGTAATACACCTTGCTACAGGTAGGTTAGTTGTGTAGTCTGTATACTCCTGGCTTGTACTGTAATCCACCTTGCTACAGGTAGGTGAGTTGTGTAATTTATATACTCCTGGTTTGTACTGTAATAAACCTTGCTACAGGTAGGTTAGTTGTGTAGTCTGTATACTCCTGGCTTGTACTGTAATACACCTTGCTACAGGTAGGTTAGTTGTGTAGTCTGTATACCCCTGGCTTGTACTGTAATACACCTTGCTACAAGTAGGTTAGTTGTGTAGTCTGTATACTCCTGGCTTGTACTGTAATACACCTTCCTACAAGTAGGTTAGTTGTGTAGTCTGTATACTCCTGGCTTGTACTGTAATACACCTTGCTACAGGTAGGTTAGTTGTGTAGTCTGTATACTCCTGGCTTGTACTGTAATACACCTTGCTACAGGTAGGTTAGTTGTGTAGTCTGTATACTCCTGGCTTGTACTGTAATACACCTTGCTACAGGTAGGTTAGTTGTGTAGTCTGTATACTCCTGGCTTGTACTGTAATACACCTTGCTACAGGTAGGTTAGTTGTGTAGTCTGTATACTCCTGGCTTGTACTGTAATACACCTTGCTACAGGTAGGTTAGTTGTGTAGTCTGTATACTCCTGGCTTGTACTGTAATACACCTCGCTACAGGTAGGTTAGTTGTGTAGTCTGTATACTCCTGGCTTGTACTGTAATACACCTTGCTACAGGTAGGTTAGTTGTGTAGTGTGTATACTCCTGGCTTGTACTGTAATACACCTTGCTACAGGTTGGTTAGTTGTGTAGTCTGTATACTCCTGGCTTGTACTGTAATACACCTTGCTACAGGTTGGTTAGTTGTGTAGTCTGTATACTCCTGGCTTGTACTGTAATACACCTTGCTACAGGTAGGTTAGTTGTGTAGTCTGTATACTCCTGGCTTGTACTGTAATACACCTTGCTACAGGTAGGTTAGTTGTGTAGTATGTATACACCTGGCTTGTACTGTAATACACCTTGCTACAGGTTGGTTAGTTGTGTAGTCTGTATACTCCTGGCTTGTACTGTAATACACCTTGCTACAGGTTGGTTAGTTGTGTAGTCTGTATACTCCTGGCTTGTACTGTAATACACCTTGCTACAGGTAGGTAAGTTGTGTAGTCTGTATACACCTGGCTTGTACTGTAATACACCTTGCTACAGGAAGGTTAGTTGTGTAGTCTGTATACTCCTGGCTTGTACTGTAATACACCTTGCTACAGGTTGGTTAGTTGTGTAGTCTGTATACTCCTGGCTTGTACTGTAATACACCTTGCTACAGGTAGGTTAGTTGTGTAGTCTGTATACACCTGGCTTGTACTGTAATACACGTTGCTACAGGAAGGTTAGTTGTGTAGTCTGTATACTCCTGGCTTGTACTGTAATACACCTTGCTACAGGTTGGTTAGTTGTGTAGTCTGTATACTCCTGGCTTGTACTGTAATACACCTTGCTACAGGTAGGTTAGTTGTGTAGTCTGTATACACCTGGCTTGTTCTGTAATACACCTTGCTACAGGAAGGTAAGTTGTGTAGTCTGTATACTCCTGGCTTGTACTGTAATACACCTTGCTACAGGAAGGTTAGTTGTGTAGTCTGTATACTCCTAGCTTGTACTGTAATACACCTTGCTACAGGTTGGTTAGTTGTGTAGTCTGTATACACCTGGCTTGTACTGTAATACACCTTGCTACAGGTAGGTTAGTTGTGTAGTCTGTATACTCCTGGCTTGTACTGTAATACACCTTGCTACAGGTAGGTTAGTTGTGTAGTCTGTATACTCCTGGCTGGTACTGTAATACACCTTGCTACATGTAGGTTAGTTGTGTAGTCTGTATACTCCTGGCTTGTACTGTAATACACCTTGCTACAGGTAGGTTAGTTGTGTAGTCTGTATATACCTGGCTTGTACTGTAATACACCTTGCTACAGGTTGGTTAGTTGTGTAGTCTGTATACAACTGGCTTGTACTGTAATACACCTTGCTACAGGTAGGTTAGTTGTGTAGTCTGTATACTCCTGGCTTGTACTGTAATACACCTTGCTACAGGTAGGTTAGTTGTGTAGTCTGTATACTCCTGGCTTGTACTGTAATACACCTTGCTACAGGTAGGTTAGTTGTGTAGTCTGTATACTCCTGGCTTGTACTGTAATACACCTTGCTACAGGTAGGTTAGTTGTGTAGTCTGTATACTCCTGGCTTGTACTGTAATACACCTTGCTACAGGTAGGTTAGTTGTGTAGTCTGTATACTCCTGGCTTGTACTGTAATACACCTTGCTACAGGTAGGTTAGTTGTGTAGTCTGTATACTCCTGGCTTGTACTGTAATACACCTTCCTACAGGTAGGTTAGTTGTGTAGTGTGTATACACCTGGCTTGTACTGTAATACACCTTGCTACAGGTAGGTTAGGTGTGTAGTCTGTATACACCTGGCTTGTACTGTAATACACCTTGCTATAGGTAGGTGAGTTGTGTAATCTGTATACTCCTGGCTGGTACTGTAATACACCTTGCTACAGGTAGGTAAATTGTGTAGTCTGTATACTCCTGGCTTGTACTGTAATCCACCTTGCTACAGGTAGGTGAGTTGTGTAATTTGTATACTCCTGGTTTGTACTGTAATAAACTTGCTACAGGTAGGTTAGTTGTGTAGTCTGTATAAACCTGGCTTGTACTGTAATACACCTTGCTACAGGTAGGTTAGTTGTGTAGTCTGTATACTCCTGGCTTTTACTGTAATACACTTGCTACAAGTAGGTTAGTTGTGTAGTCTGTATACTCCTGGCTTGTACTGTAATACACCTTGCTACAAGTAGGTTAGTTGTGTAGTCTGTAAACTCCTGGCTTGTACTGTAATACACCTTGCTACAGGTAGGTTAGTTGTGTAGTCTGTATACTCCTGGCTTGTACTGTAATACACCTTGCTACAGGTAGGTTAGTTGTGTAGTCTGTATACTCCTGGCTTGTACTGTAATACACATTGCTACAGGTTGGTTAGTTGGGTAGTCTGTTTACTCCTGGCTTGTACTGTAATACACCTTGCTATGGGTAGGTTAGTTGTGTAGTATGTATACACCTGGCTTGTACTGTAATACACATTGCTACAGGTAGGTTAGTTGTGTAGTCTGTATACTCCTGGCTTGTACTGTAATACACCTTGCTACAGGTAGGTTAGTTGTGTAGTCTGTATACTCCTGGCTTGTACTGTAATACACCTTGCTAAATGTAGGTTAGTTGTGTAGTCTGTATACTCCTGGCTTGTACTGTAATACACCTTGCTTCAGGTAGGTTAGTTGTGTAGTCTGTATACTCCTGGCTTGTACTGTAATACACATTACTTCAGGTAGGTTAGTTGTGTAGTCTGTATACTCCTGGCTTGTACTGTAATACACCTTGCTACAGGTAGGTTAGTTGTGTAGTCTGTATACACCTGGCTTGTACTGTAATACACCTTGCTACAGGTTGGTTAGTTGTGTAGTCTGTATACACCTGGCTTGTACTGTAATACACCTTGCTACAGGTAGGTTAGTTGTGTAGTCTGTATACTCCTGGCTTGTACTGTAATACACCTTGCTACAGGTTGGTTAGTTGTGTAGTCTGTATACTCCTGGCTTGTACTGTAGTACACCTTGCTACAGGTAGGTGAGGTGTGTAATCTGTATACTCCTGGCTTGTTCTGTAATACACCTTGCTACAGGTAGGTTAGTTGTGTAGTCTGTATACTCCTGGCTTGTACTGTAATCCACCTTGCTACAGGTAGGTGAGTTGTGTAATTTGTATACTCCTGGTTTGTACTGTAATAAACCTTGCTACAAGTAGGTTAGTTGTGTAGTCTGTATACTCCTGGCTTGTACTGTAATACACCTTGCTACAGGCAGGTTAGTTGTGTAGTCTGTATACTCCTGGCTTGTACTGTAATACACCTTGCTACAGGTAGGTTAGTTGTGTAGTCTGTATACCCCTGGCTTGTACTGTAATACACCTTGCTACAAGTAGGTTAGTTGTGTAGTCTGTATACTCCTGGCTTGTACTGTAATACACCTTCCTACAAGTAGGTTAATTGTGTAGTCTGTATACTCCTGGCTTGTACTGTAATACACCTTGCTACAGGTAGGTTAGTTGTGTAGTCTGTATACTCCTGGCTTGTACTGTAATACACCTTGCTACAGGTAGGTTAGTTGTGTAGTCTGTATACTCCTGGCTTGTACTGTAATACACCTTGCTACAGGTAGGTTAGTTGTGTAGTCTGTATACTCCTGGCTTGTACTGTAATACACCTTGCTACTGGTAGGTTAGTTGTGTAGTCTGTATACTCCTGGCTTGTACTGTAATACACATTGCTACAGGTAGGTTAGTTGTGTAGTCTGTATACTCCTGGCTTGTACTGTAATACACCTTGCTACAGGTAGGTTAGTTGTGTAGTCTGTATACTCCTGGCTTGTACTGTAATACACCTTGCTACAGGTAGGTTAGTTGTGTAGTGTGTATACTCCTGGCTTGTACTGTAATACACCTTGCTACAGATAGGTTAGTTATGTAGTCTGTATACTCCTGGCTTGTACTGTAATACACCTTGCTACAAGTAGGTTAGTTGTGTAGTCTGTATACTCCTGGCTTGTACTGTAATACACCTTCCTACAAGTAGGTTAATTGTGTAGTCTGTATACTCCTGGCTTGTACTGTAATACACCTTGCTACAGGTAGGTTAGTTGTGTAGTCTGTATACTCCTGGCTTGTACTGTAATACACCTTGCTACAGGTAGGTTAGTTGTGTAGTCTGTATACTCCTGGCTTGTACTGTAATACACCTTGCTACAGGTAGGTTAGTTGTGTAGTCTGTATACTCCTGGCTTGTACTGTAATACACCTTGCTACAGGTAGGTTAGTTGTGTAGTCTGTATACTCCTGGCTTGTACTGTAATACACATTGCTACAGGTAGGTTAGTTGTGTAGTCTGTATACACCTGGCTTGTACTGTAATACACCTTGCTACAGGTAGGTTAGTTGTGTAGTCTGTATACTCCTGGCTTGTACTGTAATACACCTCGCTACAGGTAGGTTAGTTGTGTAGTCTGTATACTCCTGGCTTGTACTGTAATACACCTTGCTACAGGTAGGTTAGTTGTGTAGTCTGTATACTCCTGGCTTGTACTGTAATACACCTTGCTACAGATAGGTTAGTTATGTAGTCTGTATACTCCTGGCTTGTACTGTAATACACCTTGCTACAGGTAGGTTAGTTGTGTAGTCTGTTTACTCCTGGCTTGTACTGTAATACACCTTGCTATGGGTAGGTTAGTTGTGTAGTATGTATACACCTGGCTTGTACTGTAATACACCTTGCTACAGATAGGTTAGTTGTGTAGTCTGTATACTCCTAAATTGTACTGTAATACACCTTGCTTCAGGTAGGTTAGTTGTGTAGTCTGTATACTCCTGGCGTTTACTGTAATACACCTTGCTTCAGGTAGGTTAGTTGTGTAGTCTGTATACTCCTGGCTTGTACTGTAACACACATTACTTAAGGTAGGTTAGTTGTGTAGTCTGTATACTCCTGGCTTGTACTGTAATACACCTTGCTACAGGTAGGTTAGTTGTGTAGTCTGTATACACCTGGCTTGTACTGTAATACACCTTGCTACAGGTTGGTTAGTTGTGTAGTCTGTATACACCTGGCTTGTACTGTAATACACCTTGCTACAGGTAGGTTAGCTGTGTAGTCTGTATACTCCTGGCTTGTACTGTAATACACCTTGCTACAGGTTGGTTAGTTGTGTAGTCTGTATACTCCTGGCTTGTACTGTAATACACCTTGCTACAGGTAGGTTAGTTGTGTAGTCTGTATACTCCTGGCTTGTACTGTAATACACCTTGCTACAGGTAGGTTAGTTGTGTAGTGTGTATACTCCTGGCTTGTACTGTAATCCACCTTGCTACAGGTAGGTGAGTTGTGTAATTTGTATACTCCTGGTTTGTACTGTAATATACCTTGCTACAGGTAGGTTAGTTGTGTAGTCTGTATACACCTGGCTTGTACTGTAATACACCTTGCTACAGGTAGGTTAGTTGTGTAGTCTGTATACTCCTGGCTTGTACTGTAATACACCTCGCTACAGGTAGGTTAGTTGTGTAGTCTGTATACTCCTGGCTTGTACTGTAATACACCTCGCTACAGGTAGGTTAGTTGTGTAGTCTGTATACTCCTGGCTTGTACTGTAATACACCTTGCTACAGGTAGGTTAGTTGTGTAGTGTGTATACTCCTGGCTTGTACTGTAATACACCTTGCTACAGATAGGTTAGTTATGTAGTCTTTATACTCCTGGCTTGTACTGTAATACACCTTGCTACAGGTAGGTTAGTTGTGTAGTCTGTTTACTCCTGGCTTGTACTGTAATACACCTTGCTATGGGTAGGTTAGTTGTGTAGTATGTATACACCTGGCTTGTACTGTAATACATCTTGCTACAGGAAGGTTAGTTGTGTAGTCTGTATACTCCTGGCTTGTACTGTAATACACCTTGCTTCAGGTAGGTTAGTTGTGTAGTCTGTATACTCCTGGCTTGTACTGTAATACACCTTGCTACAGGTAGGTTAGTTGTGTAGTCTGTATACTCCTGGCTTGTACTGTAATACACCTTGCTACAGGTAGGTTAGTTGTGTAGTGTGTATACTCCTGGCTTGTACTGTAATACACCTTGCTACAGATAGGTTAGTTATGTAGTCTGTATACTCCTGGCTTGTACTGTAATACACCTTGCTACAAGTAGGTTAGTTGTGTAGTCTGTATACTCCTGGCTTGTACTGTAATACACCTTCCTACAAGTAGGTTAATTGTGTAGTCTGTATACTCCTGGCTTGTACTGTAATACACCTTGCTACAGGTAGGTTAGTTGTGTAGTCTGTATACTCCTGGCTTGTACTGTAATACACCTTGCTACAGGTAGGTTAGTTGTGTAGTCTGTATACTCCTGGCTTGTACTGTAATACACCTTGCTACAGGTAGGTTAGTTGTGTAGTCTGTATACTCCTGGCTTGTACTGTAATACACCTTGCTACAGGTAGGTTAGTTGTGTAGTCTGTATACTCCTGGCTTGTACTGTAATACACATTGCTACAGGTAGGTTAGTTGTGTAGTCTGTATACACCTGGCTTGTACTGTAATACACCTTGCTACAGGTAGGTTAGTTGTGTAGTCTGTATACTCCTGGCTTGTACTGTAATACACCTCGCTACAGGTAGGTTAGTTGTGTAGTCTGTATACTCCTGGCTTGTACTGTAATACACCTTGCTACAGGTAGGTTAGTTGTGTAGTCTGTATACTCCTGGCTTGTACTGTAATACACCTTGCTACAGATAGGTTAGTTATGTAGTCTGTATACTCCTGGCTTGTACTGTAATACACCTTGCTACAGGTAGGTTAGTTGTGTAGTCTGTATACTCCTGGCTTGTACTGTAATACACCTCGCTACAGGTAGGTTAGTTGTGTAGTCTGTATACTCCTGGCTTGTACTGTAATACACCTTGCTACAGGTAGGTTAGTTGTGTAGTCTGTATACTCCTGGCTTGTACTGTAATACACCTTGCTACAGATAGGTTAGTTATGTAGTCTGTATACTCCTGGCTTGTACTGTAATACACCTTGCTACAGGTAGGTTAGTTGTGTAGTCTGTTTACTCCTGGCTTGTACTGTAATACACCTTGCTATGGGTAGGTTAGTTGTGTAGTATGTATACACCTGGCTTGTACTGTAATACACCTTGCTACAGGAAGGTTAGTTGTGTAGTCTGTATACTCCTAAATTGTACTGTAATACACCTTGCTTCAGGTAGGTTAGTTGTGTAGTCTGTATACACCTGGCTTGTACTGTAATACACCTTGCTACAGGTTGGTTAGTTGTGTAGTCTGTATACACCTGGCTTGTACTGTAATACACCTTGCTACAGGTAGGTTAGCTGTGTAGTCTGTATACTCCTGGCTTGTACTGTAATACACCTTGCTACAGGTTGGTTAGTTGTGTAGTCTGTATACTCCTGGCTTGTACTGTAATACACCTTGCTACAGGTAGGTTAGTTGTGTAGTCTGTATACTCCTGGCTTGTACTGTAATACACCTTGCTACAGGTAGGTTAGTTGTGTAGTGTGTATACTCCTGGCTTGTACTGTAATCCACCTTGCTACAGGTAGGTGAGTTGTGTAATTTGTATACTCCTGGTTTGTACTGTAATATACCTTGCTACAGGTAGGTTAGTTGTGTAGTCTGTATACACCTGGCTTGTACTGTAATACACCTTGCTACAGGTAGGTTAGTTGTGTAGTCTGTATACTCCTGGCTTGTACTGTAATACACTTTGCTACAAGTAGGTTAGTTGTGTAGTCTGTATACTCCTGGCTTGTACTGTAATACACCTTGCTACAGGTAGGTTAGTTGTGTAGTCTGTATACCCCTGGCTTGTACTGTAATACACCTTGCTACAAGTAGGTTAGTTGTGTAGTCTGTATACTCCTGGCTTGTACTGTAATACACCTTGCTACAGGTAGTTAGTTGTGTAGTCTGTATACCCCTGGCTTGTACTGTAATACACCTTGCTACAGGTAGGTTAGTTGTGTAGACTGTATACCCCTGGCTTGTACTGTAATACACCTTGCTACAAGTAGGTTAATTGTGTAGTCTGTATACTCCTGGCTTGTACTGTAATACACCTTGCTACAGGTAGGTTAGTTGTGTAGTCTGTTTACTCCTGGCTTGTACTGTAATACACCTTGCTATGGGTAGGTTAGTTGTGTAGTATGTATACACCTGGCTTGTACTGTAATACACCTTGCTACAGGAAGGTTAGTTGTGTAGTCTGTATACTCCTAAATTGTACTGTAATACACCTTGCTTCAGGTAGGTTAGTTGTGTAGTCTGTATACTCCTGGCGTTTACTGTAATACACCTTGCTTCAGGTAGGTTAGTTGTGTAGTCTGTATACTCCTGGCTTGTACTGTAACACACATTACTTCAGGTAGGTTAGTTGTGTAGTCTGTATACTCCTGGCTTGTACTGTAATACACCTTGCTACAGGTAGGTTAGTTGTGTAGTCTGTATACACCTGGCTTGTACTGTAATACACCTTGCTACAGGTTGGTTAGTTGTGTAGTCTGTATACACCTGGCTTGTACTGTAATACACCTTGCTACAGGTAGGTTAGCTGTGTAGTCTGTATACTCCTGGCTTGTACTGTAATACACCTTGCTACAGGTTGGTTAGTTGTGTAGTCTGTATACTCCTGGCTTGTACTGTAATACACCTTGCTACAGGTAGGTTAGTTGTGTAGTCTGTATACTCCTGGCTTGTACTGTAATACACCTTGCTACAGGTAGGTTAGTTGTGTAGCCTGTATACACCTAGCTTGTACTGTAATACACCTTGCTACAGGTAGGTTAGTTGTGTAGTCTGTATACACCTGGCTTGTACTGTAATACACCTTGCTACAGATAGGTTAGTTGTGTAGTCAGTATACTCCTGGCTTGTACTGTAATACACCTTGCTACAGGTAGGTTAGTTTTGTAGTCTGTATACTCCTGGCTTGTACTGTAATATACCTTGCTACAGGTAGGTTAGTTGTGTAGTTTGTATACTCCTGGCTTGTACTGTAATACACCTTGCTACAGGTAGGTTAGTTGTGTAGTCTGTATACACCTGGCTTGTACTGTAATACACCTTGCTACAGGTAGGCTAGATGTGTAGTGTGTATACTCCTGGTTTGTACTGTTATACACCTTGCTACAGGTAGGTTAGTTGTGTAGTCTGTATACTCCTGACTTGTACTGTAATACACCTTGCTACAGGTAGGTTAGTTGTGTAGTGTGTATACTCCTGGCTTGTACTGTAATACACCTTGCTACAGATAGGTTAGTTGTGTAGTCTGTATACACCTGGCTTGTACTATAATACACCTTGCTACAGGTAGGTTAGTTTTGTAGTTTGTATACTCCTGGCTTGTTCAGTAATATACCTTGCTACAGGTAGGTTAGTTGTGTAGTGTGTATACTCCTGGCTTGTTCTGTAATACACCTTGCTACAGAAAGGTTAGTTGTGTAGTCTGTATACACCTGGCTTGTACTATAATACACCTTGCTACAGGTAAGTTAGTTTTGTAGTCTGTATACTCCTGGCTTGTTCTGTAATACACCTTGCTACAGGTAGGTTAGTTGTGTAGTGTGTATACTCCTGGCTTGTTCTGTAATACACCTTGCTACAGATAGGTAAGTTGTGTAGTCTGTATACTCCTGGCTTGTACTGTAATACACCTTGCTACAGGTAGGTTAGTTGTGTAGTCTGTATACTCCTGGCTTGTACTGTTATACACCTTGCTGCAGGTGGGTTAGTTGTGTAGTCTGTATACTCCTGGCTTGTACTATAATACACCTTGCTACAGGTAGGTTAGTTGTGTAGTCTGTATACTCCTGGCTTGTTCTGTAATACACCTTGCTACAGATAGGTAAGTTGTGTAGTCTGTATACACCTGGCTTGTACTATAATACACCTTGCTACAGGTAGGTTAGTTTTGTAGTCTGTATACTCCTGGCTTGTACTGTTATACACCTTGCTGCAGGTGGGTTAGTTGTGTAGTCTGTATACTCCTGGCTTGTACTGTAATACACCTAGCTACAGGTAGGTTAGTTGTGTAGTCAGTATACTCCTGGCTTGTTCTGTAATACACCTTGATACAGGTAGGTTAGTTGTGTAGTCTGTATACTCCTGGCTTGTACTGGAATACACCTTGCTACAGGTAGGTTAGTTGTGTAGCCTGTATACACCTGGCATGTACTGTAATACACCTTGCTACAGGTAGGATAGTTGTGTAGTCTGTATACACCTGGCTTGTTCTGTAATACACCTTGCTACAGGTAGGTTAGTTGTGTAGTCTGTATACTCCTGGCTTGTTCTGTAATACACCTTGCTACAGGTAGGTTAGTTGTGTAGTCTGTATACTCCTGGCTTGTTCTGTAATACACCTTGCTACAGATAGGTTAGTTGTGTAGTCTGTATACACCTGGCTTGTACTATAATACACCTTGCTACAGGTAGGTAGGTTGCAAATGATTTCCTTTCCCCAAATCTATGGCTAAATGATAATATAAAAATTGGCGGAAAAGCAATAAATTATTAACATGATTCTAATAAAGGCGTTACATACATAAATGATATGTACAATAAAAATGGAATTTTTTAAACTGTGGAACAGCTGAACGAAATATATGAATGCAAAACTATTTTTTGGAACTCCAAGGATTAATAGAATACATAAAATGCTACTGCAAATCTATAACAGTTCAAATTGAAAATAAAATTCAAGCACCAATTCTACCCTATCTATTACAAAATATTGTAGGGGATCCAAAAGGATGTAGAGAAATTTACGATATTCTGATATTAACAAAATCTACAAAACCTTTAACATACCGAGGAAAATGGCAAAATGAACAGAAAGAACACATTGAGGAATAAACAGTGTTAAGCTATCTTGGTTCCAATACAGTATAATTCATAGGTTTCTGCCAACAAATGATTTGCTTATGAAAATGAAATATATAGAATCTAATAAATGTCCTTTTTCAAATCCGATTTAGAATCAATATTACATCTATTATGCGAATGTAAATTCGTTAAGGGTATATAAAAGAAATAGAAAAAAGGATATATGAAAAAACCGGTATAATAATTACATTCTCCAGCAAAAATATTATCTTAGGATATTGTGAAAAGAGAAACTTTGTTTTAAATCTCATCCAATCAGTTGTAAAATACAACATTTTCAAAATGAAACAAAGGGATAGATTGCCAAACTTGAAACATATAAAGGAAGATGTTAAAACTAAGTACTTTGTTGACCGCTATATTACGTATTCAGAGTGCAAATATGATGATTTCAATAAGTTCTGGTCCATATGTCATAATCTGTTTTGAATACCGCTGATATTTCTCAACTTTATTATTGTACCTAACCACAAACGTGATTGTGTAAATACCTATGTACTGCTCGTGTTCACACTGTTTATAAACCTGTAATTCATATTCAATGTTTCTTTGATTTACTATTGTTATGAAATGAACTGTGTAAATAACTTGTAATGATGGAGAAACATAAATTAAAAATTAAAAAAAAAACTATAAAAAAAAACATCAAATCAAATTAAAACTTAGTGTACCAGAATCAAAATTTATTCACCTCTCAAACTAGTGTGCTTTAATGTATTTTATAACGGTAACATTGTTAATTGTATCAGATTGATTATGATGACTATATTAGTGTAAGTTTAATTTACTTTAATAACACAGTTGTCCCGTCGTTTAATAGAAGTTTTTAAGTGCACCATCTAAATTACTTTTTTCCGGTCGCATTTTCACTCAATGAATTGGATCAAAGGAATTCAAACTTTACTTATTTATCAATAATGTGATATTTATACACATTATTCCAGCGTCTCAAGTGAACGTAGCTCTGAGAAAACCTGCCTCAATGAGCTCTTGCAGGTCTGGTTACACTGCTAGTGAAGCTGTTGACGGCAACACTGATGCTGGAAGATACGGTATAAATCAAATCATAGACACGGGTGAAGGGTATTCCTTCGCCTGGTGGAAGGTGGATCTAGAGAGAGAGGTACAGGACGCTACAGTGAGGATCTACTTCAGGACAGACTGTGAGTAGGACTTTCTTTTAATTGAAATGGAGATCAATTCATGAGAGTTAACTTACTGCCATGTCACTTACCATGTGACTCATTCATACAACCGACAGTTCTGATTGTAAACGTTACAGATGAACATCGATATCATTGACCAGTCACTTGTCTACGGTATTTCTTACAATGAATATATACTCCCTGTTAACTTTACTCAGGGGAGAGCGGGGTCAATTGTATTTTGTATAAAATTTGCCGAATTTGCTGATTTGTCTCGACCGATGAATAAATAGATAAGTACTGTAGTTTTCATTGACATCCTGGCTTTTGATCTAAGTGTCATTTGGGGCTCTTTTACTAGGCAGTTATCATGTTAGGATCAGTTCAATAAGGGTACCCCAACTTTGCATTTGACATCAAGGTTGTAGCATTTGTAACAATAGTGTGTTGCATTTTTAACACATAACGTAAATGTCTAAAATATTTTTAACAAAAGTGGATGAAACCTTAGACAATTGAAATATTGTATCTTAATCAACTGAGGTAACAACGATAGTCATTAAAATGTCTGGGGTCATTTGAATTTTTATCAATGGTATTTATCAAATGGTTGTTAGGTCTTCACTTTGGTGAGCTTCATAATTATTCCATTTTCGAATTTTCCTCTTGTATGGTAAATATCATTCTGTGAAAACTCATTCACCAAATTTTCTATCAAGGAAAGGTGGAACTTTCTGAAATTTACTTACTTTGTTTCAATCTTTCTACTGCTACAAACTGTTGAAACATTTGGTTACAAATTCCCCTCCATGAGGTTAGTTCTGTTTATGAAATGTTACGAGTAAACGCATTAAGTTTCAAATAAGTTATTGCATTGTGATATGGCAGTACAATTCTGGGTAACATATGAATACAAAATTTGCAGATTTTATAACGCAAAACCCAAGTGTAAAAATTGACTTTCTGTCTTATTCATCTATCTTTGTAGAAACTCTTTATTAAGAAGAGACCAAGGGGAATATTATTACATGAATTAGACTGAGATAGAGTAAGCTTGAAAATAGACATTTGGGGTGATTGCCCCTGTTCCAATGGCCCCTACTTTAGTAAGGCTATTGTTGTCTTAGTGCTGTGAGTTTTTTATTTAGAATAGGCAAAACTGAGGGTGACGGTCGGCATCAAGATTGTAAATAACTAAAATTGACAAAAATAATAAATACTAAATGTGTTAAGATTAAATAATTGCGATATTATTTGCTGCCAAATACTGCCAAAATAGTTCAATCAAAAAACCATAACAATAGGAAACATAATTGTGAAACTAACAGGTAATCTTGACTCAAATTGAACAACATAAAGGGATTTCATGAGAACTTCTTTTACATTAAAAAGCACATGACAGCCAAACATTTGAACTGATTTACATTAAGTTTGATGATACATATCAATATTTGACTGAATTTTTTTATTACATATCCAAACGCACACTTACACTTAAGCAGTCTAAAACTTCAAATTTTTTAAATTAAATTATCAATCTGTCAAATTCAGCAACATAACCCTATGAATCTTTTAACACTCTTTAACACGAATTGATGGCTAAAAATAGAGAATATCATAATAATCATAACTTCTTAGGACATAAAAATCATTGGCTAGGTTGCCTCTTATTGTGCATAATGTTAGATATTTTAATGCATGAAGGTCAGCTCAAAAAGTGAATAAAATCTTATTGTGTAGTTATAATCGGTTTAAGTAAAAGTACCTTCACTTTTTTTCTCATATTTTCATCAGAGGTATTGTAATTGATTAGTCTATTGTTGAACAATTGCTGTGTCTTACATACAGTAGAACTCGGATATAGTGAACAAATTCTGTCTTGTCAAAAGCCCTATGCATTCATTCTTTGGTCCCTTGGAGTTCGTTATATCCGTGTTTTACTGTTGTTTAAATTTTTCATATGGTGTTTTTGTACCCTGAAATTTGATTTTTTACGGATCGATATACCGCAATTGAATTAAAAATGTAATTTGTGTAGAATCATTTTTAGTGTGTTTTTTTTCCCAAATTGTAATGATTATACAAATGCAAGTAGTTAATTTAACAACTAGCATGCATTGCTAGACTATTATGTGTTGAACTGTGTCAAGGGGAATCCTTATTGTCTTTAACTATACTTTAAGGTGTCTATAGTTTGAGTTGATGGATTTCAACTATACTTTAAGGTGTCTATAGTTTGAGTTGATGGATTTCAACTATACTTTAAGGTGTCTATAGTTTGAGTTGATGGATTTCAACTATACTTAAAGGTGTCTATAATTTGAGTTGATGGATTTCAACTATACTTTAAGGTGTCTATAGTTTGAGTTCAACGAACGGTTATGGATTGTTTGGCGATGTTTTGTGTTAAAGATAAACTAACGATGATCATAAAGTGTTCCTTTAGTATGCTTAGAAACAAAAATAACGACTGATTCGAGTTGCAAGTTTTACACAAGGTAACGATAGTCACAGTCCCCTGATGTTGCGGGGGAAGCAGGAGAAACTGTACTGTTATTGTTTCTGATTATCTACCTAGCTGTCACTTGTCTTACACTTCCATGACACCCAGGTGTCCGTTAGTAGATCTGAGTTTAAAAACATATAATGGTTCCCATGCCATTTGTCGTATCGTGGTCATCTGAAAATTTAGTCTCTGGGCTATGTATACAAACCTCTACTTTCAACAATATTATCGAGTATTATAGACATTTGTTGGAATTATAGGAAATTCAATGATTACTTCCATATAATGCCTGAGGTAGATATAGAACTTTGAGTGGTTAATGTTTTGATAATTCTAATAAATCTTTGGTGAATAAGTAGAATTAGATATAGATATAGTTATGTTTCTACACACTGTAACAAAGGGCAATCAAACCGTTGTGATAGTTTAAACCTGTCAGCTGCCCAGGAGCGGCAGCACGAGAGGCTTAATAAAGGCTTAGTAAAGGAGTCTACGTGAAATAAAATACGTGAAAAGTGTTTTTTCCACTTAAGAATCAGGGAGATCAATGTTACCCCGTTACGTTATATATGTACAAATATATACAGAAAACATAATGTTGTAACACGAAATAATATTTCTACGTCTTAAAAAGTTTAACCATCGTTTTTTTTATCTCAATGTTATTCCTACACGACTGTACAGACAAGAAGAGACGTAATGGAGTGAAGCTGTACACCTCCACAAATCCGTTCCCCGAGTCAAACCCTACAAGTCAAGGTCAGCTGTGTGACACTGTTACCGGGGATCCGAGTGGAAGTGATATACCTGATGTTTATAATGTCACATGTCCCGGTAGATGGCGCTATCTCCTACTCTACACTGACACAGACAACGATGGACAGGGACCAGTTTTGGACTTTGGAGAGGTGCAAGTTTTATGTGAGATACGTTGAAGTCTTTTGTTCTGAAAGTTTGTAGAATAAAAAAAGTAAATAGTATTCATTTCATCCTCAACATATTATATAAAGTTGAAGTTTGAGGTAAGTATTATTGATCTCATATATGTATAGTTGAGGAATTAATTACCTGTTATTTATTATTCCTTGATAAACACATTTGATCATGAACACCGATCGTTAAGCTTGAATGGTATAAGTAACTCAGTATATACGAGTGTGAACAGAATATGTCATATATATTATATATATTGTCGGTATTGAAACTTCGAATTTTGTTTATTCGGAACATCTGAAAGGCAACTTAAGTAATGAAAGGTCAATGTAGTTAAAAATGTCTATCCGTTAATTGTCAAACATATATTTTAAAAGAGTCGACTAAAAGGATGTGGTAATGTTTCGGCGTTGTTTCGATGCTTCACTTTTTTGGTTAATCCAGAATTTGACCAGTTCATGTTTCCTTGATAGTATACCCCAGTGCATAATTATAAACACTCGTAATCGTCCATATGAAAGTAAAAGCATTTAATGAATTAAAAGCTACTTACAAATGCTCTCAGTCTTTGAGCGGACGGGGGAGACATGCGTCATTGTACAAGTGTGTTTGTGAGATGCTAGCAAGCCTCTGTTCTATGAAGCCAAGATCCGCCAGATTGCCCTAGTGGCACATTGCAATTCAAGATATCTCCCTTCTTTGCAGCCAATGAAAACACCGTTTGGATATCCATGTCTTGGAGAATTCTTAACGGTCGTATAGAGAAAAGGAAAATATCATACATTTATGTTGAGCTTTTATTGACAGTGTGAGAGGGTAATATTTGATAAATCAGATATGGAATGGGGTTTTATGATATAGAACTGATTTAGACTTTTGAATCTTAATATTTATTTTGTGAGAATTTAATAAGATTTCTACCTTTTTATCCCGTGTATTAGGCGTGATAGAACAGAGGCTTGTTCGGGTATAACTGAGCTGCCTCTGTGGGGTGAGAATGCGCAAGCATGTAAATGAGGTTATTTGGGTTACTTAAGTTAACGATCACCTCAATTTGTTTCAAATCGCAAGTAAAGATTATTTGTACGTCACATTATCACTTGTAACGACTGTAAGTTAGATTTTATATTCGTGTGGAGTAACCTCCACCTAAAGAATTGATTGACAAACGGTAAAACTTAGACTACAGTGCCAGTATACTTCTATTTGAGCCATTAAGAGGAAATTGTTTCACCTATTAAGCCAGATTGTTTAAAAGATCAAAAAGTAAATCGAGAAAAAATTGACTGTCTCCCCTTTGTAAAATGTATCTTTTGAGCTGCATACCATACTGGACGCCCTTAAAGAGGTATAGAGTTATATTTAAAGTGTATGGTCTACAACCCGTATGCATATCACTATATGATATATTTCCTACACAAAAATAAAGATGTTACTTTTAACTTCAAGAAACGAACCATTTATATATCAATATTGTGTACACTAATGTATTTGCATACATGGTATCTATATACCACAGCATGTTCTAACGGAACCTATGGAGATGATTGTACCAAGACCTGCAGCTCCAGGAACTGTGTCACCATGACAACAACCTGTGATAGAGATGGGAGATGTCCTGATGGTTGTCAGTCTGGATGGACGGGAGTGGACTGTACACAAGGTAGGTTGTCAGTCTGGATGGACGGGAGTGGACTGAACACAATGTAGGTTGTCAGTCTGGATGGACAGGAGTGGACTGTACACAATGTAGGTTGTCAGTCTGGATGGACAGGAGTGGACTGTACACAAGGTAGGTTGTCAGTCTGGATGGACGGGAGTGGACTGTACACAATGTAGGTTGTCAGTCTGGATGGACAGGAGTGGACTGTACACAAGGCAGGTTGTCAGTCTGGATGGACAGGAGTGGACTGTACACGAGGTAGGTTGTCAGTCTGGATGGACGTAGGTGGACTGTACACAAGGTAGATTTTCAGTCTGGATGGACAGGAGTAGACTGTACACAAGGTAGGTTGTCAGTCTGGATGGACGAGGGTGGATTGTACACAAGGTATGTTGTCAGTTTGGATTGACGGTAGTGGACTGTACACAAGGTTGCTTTTCAGTTTCGATTGACGGATTTGAAATGTTAAAGTGAGAAGTGAAATGTATGAAAGTAGGCTGTCAATCTTTTCAGTCTAGACAAAATCTCAATCATTAAAACAATACAGATAAAAGATGAAAGGAAAATAAAGTAGAAATATTTTTGGAGAAATTTATAAATTATAAATCTTTTCATAGAGCATAATAACGATTTAATATACCTTTAAATCTATGATTTTGGCATGAGCTTCCGAGGTTGCTTCTGATTGCCATTGACATTTAACGTCTTCTTTTCGTCTTGATCTTCTCATGTTCCTATGTCTAAATGCCATTTTGAAATGCTAGTAGGACCTCCAGTCAATGATGACAGTAGGACCTCCAGTCTATGATGCTAGTAGGACCTCCTAGTCTATGATGCTAGTAGGAACTCCAGTCAATGATGCTAGTAGGACCTCCAGTATATGATGCTAGTAGGACCTCCAGTCTATGATGCTAGTAGGACCTCCAGTCAATGATGCTAGTAGGACCCCCAGTCTATGATGCTAGTAGGACCTCCAGTCTATGATGCTAGTAGGACCTCCAGTCTATGATGCTAGTAGGACCTCCAGTCTATGATGCTAGTAGGACCTCCAGTCTATGATGCTAGTAGGACCTCCAGTCAATGATTCTAGTAGGACCTCCAGTCTATGATGCTAGTAGGATCTCCAGTCTATGATGCTAGTAGGACCTCCAGTCTATGATGCTAGTAGGACTCCAGTCAATGATGCTAGTAGGACCCCCAGTCTATGATGCTAGTAGGACCTCCAGTCTATGATGCTAGTAGGACCTCCAGTCTATGATGCTAGTAGGACCTCCAGTCTATGATGATAGTAGGACCTCCAGTCTATGATGCTAGTAGGACCTCCAGTCTATGATTCTAGTAGGACCTCCAGTCTATGATGCTAGGAGGACCTCCAGTCTATGATGCTAGTAGGACCTCCAGTTTATGGTGCTAGTAGGACCTCCAATCTATGATGCTAGTAGGACCTCCAGTCTATGATGCTAGTAGGACCTCCAGTCTATGATGCTAGTAGGACCTCCAGTCTATGATGCTAGTAGGACCTCCAGTCTATGATGCTAGTAGGACCTCCAGTCAATGATTCTAGTAGGACCTCCAGTCTATGATGCTAGAAGGACCTCCAGTCTATGATGCTAGTAGGACCTCCAGTCTATGATGCTAGTAGGACCTCCAGTCAATGATGCTAGTAGGACCCCCAGTCTATGATGCTAGTAGGACCTCCAGTCTATGATGCTAGTAGGACCTCCAGTCTATGATGCTAGTAGGACCTCCAGTCTATGATGCTAGTAGGACCTCCAGTCTATGATGCTAGTAGGACCTCCAGTCTATGATGCTAGTAGGACCTCCAGTCTATGATGCTAGTAGGACCTCCAGTCTATGATGCTAGGAGGACCTCCAGTCTATGATGCTAGTAGGACCTCCAGTCTATGATGCTAGTAGGACCTCCAGTCAATGATGCTAGTAGGACCTCCAGTCTATAATGCTAGTAGTACCTCCAGTTTATGATGCTAGTAGGACCTTCAGTCAATGATGCTAGTAGGACCTCCAGTCTATGATGCTAGTAGGACCTACAGTCTATGATGCTAGTAGGACCTCCAGTCTATGATGCTAGTAGGACCTCCAGTCTATGATGCTAGTAGGACCTCCAGTCTATGATGCTAGTAGGACCTACAGTCTATGATGCTAGTAGGACCTCCAGTCTATGATGCTAGTAGGACCTCCAGTCTATGATGCTAGTAGGACCTCCAGTCTATGATGCTAGTAGTACCTCCAGTTTATGATGCTAGTAGGACCTCCAGTCAATGATGCTAGTAGGACCTCCAGTCTATGATGCTAGTAGGACCTCCAGTCTATGATGCTAGTAGGCCCTCCAGTCTATGATGCTAGTAGGACCTCCAGTCTATGATGCTAGTAGTACCTCCAATATAAGATGCTAGTAGGACCTCCAGTCAATGATGCTAGTAGGACTTCCAGTCTATGATGCTAGTAGGACCTACAGTCTATGATGCTAGTAGGACCTCCAGTCTATGATGCTAGTAGGACCTCCAGTCTATGATGCCAGTATAACCTCCAGTCTATGATGCTAGTAGTACCTCCAGTTTATGATGCTAGTAGGACCTCCAGTCAATGATGCTAGTAGGACCTCCAGTCTATGATGCTAGTAGGACCTCCAGTCTATGATGCTAGTATTTAGCACTTTCACCAAGTCTAGGACTCGAGGGACGAGGGAGTTCTCATATAGAAATAATATTCAGTTTATTATTTTTTTAATAATTATTTCAAATATATTTTTGTGAGCATTTTACAGTGTTTGATAACGCAATGAAAACACATTCTAGTACAATATTATCGACATTCACATAAATAAAGTATTGCAATTCCAAACTAATTGAAATTATATCTTGATTTCTTCCATGTCCAAACTAATTGAAATTATATCTTGATTTCTTCCAAACAGAGGACTGTCAACATAACTTAATGTATCCAGGATGCTAGTTGTGGTGATGTGATGTCATATCTTTTTAAGAAACCATTGGAGTCGTGTGTATTGTGTGCATCTAAAAGGGACCATGTTGTACTTTGGCCAGTCGTTTATTAGGTTTTCATTAGATAAGTGCATAGTATTTGTGGTGACGAATGTTGTATAAACTAGCAGATCCTTTCAAGCATTTAACCAAATTTAACCAAATTTAACAGTGTTGGAGGAAGACTCAGGTTTTGCATTTTCTTTAAATTGTTTATATTCACGTGTTTTTTCTGAAAGTACTTTTTGATAGTAGCCAACTAAATATTTTCTGCTAGTATATCAACAACGTTGCGTACTGTTCTGGAGTTGAAATACAGATGATCAGAATATCTCTGTAGTATTGGTTAGATGTAAGTGGGAGCACTTTATGTCTCAAATAGTCACTGCTAAGGTCCAGACAACTACCCGTACGTAAGTTAGGGAGATGGAGATTGAAAAGATAACACAATTGTGAATCTGAGGTGACAAAACGTTCTAACATGATAATTTCCGAGACTGCATTGGCATTGATTTTTGGCAAATTGTATCCCCCACTCTTTATATCGTAATTTTTTTTACTTTTTAATATTTGTCGTGCTTATTTTGACAAATACATTTGAAACATCTTCTTTGACATTTGATAACATCAACATTTGGATTTGGTAAAAAAAGAATGAAAAAATGGTGCAGTTTTGGAATGATTTTTAAAACAGTGTTTCTTCCAAACGGGGTATGGTTATACATGTATGTTGGCCAAATTAACATAAACCGTTCACGCGTTCTCAGCTTTTATTCATAGTTTCTATATTATCTTCAAGGTCGTGAGTAAACGTTATACCAAGAAAGTTAAAATCGTTTTGGTCCCAGTGGAGACTAGCTCTGGACATAACTTCATCTGTGATCGCGATTTTTTTTTACCAGTCGGGGCGCGTTTTCTCAATGCTGGCAAATCTGCTGCGAATCTGGCAAAGGGATTACTACAGTTAAATCAGCGAAGAGAAAGCCTTTAGAACCATCTAAACACAGAAACATTTTTAAATGAAAATATATCCAACACATATTCAGTATTACTAAGTCGTTTCATATAAATTGCAGTATTCACGTACAATATTTCAAAATCACAAGTTGGAAAATTTAATCAATTTTCTTCAAGCATCTAATTTAACCTTCACAATTATGTTCCTTTTTTGCTATATGAGTCTCTGACAATTACAGTAATTTTCATCTACCATAACAATCGTAGATTTTGGCAGAATGATTGTTGAATCAGCCTAATTATGGATGAAGCAAACATGATGTAAAGTTTGAACCCCATTTAAGAGTAATAAAACAGCAACCGTAGATATAATGTAAATCCAAACGTTGTATTAATCATTATATGTTACAACAATCACAGGATAATGGGTCGTTTATGGTCTATTGTTGAATTGTTGTAAATTTCGAACTCTTTTTACTATTCGTCCTTTTAGCAAATAATCTAGAATGTTCTCCAGATAGGATCCATGACCTTACTGATAGGGGAAATATTTGTATTACCTTCCAGAGCTTCCTCCCTGTCCAGACAACAACTACTACGGTTTGACCTGTGACAAACTGTACAGTGACCGGAAGTGTAAAGCGCCCTCTACCTCGTCATGTGACCGTCTGACCGGAAGATGTCCTGTTGGTTGTGAAGCTGGCTGGAGGCAAGAAGACTGTACTCTGGGTGAGTCTGATGTAAATTAGAATACATAGGGAAATGCAAACTCAGTTATCTCCTTCAACTTAAAATTATACGGTGTGATTAGCATTTCTATAAAAGTAATCGTCGTAAACTTTATTCAACGGGTTGTGTAGCTTACGGAATAGCAAAATGTCATATTGCAGTGAACAACACCAGCTGCAAACTGCAAATACACGACATGACTTTGTTTTACATCAGCCTGTAATGACATCACAGTGGAATCTTCCTACAAAATTATTCCGAAAGATTCTCAGCCTCGTTTCTTCTGATATATTACTAGAAGAAGATATTTCAAGCTTGTTGATTTAGATAATAGTCGCAATAATTTATGCTATTTGGACCCCTTATCTATACACCTGTCCATATATTTGATATTAAAAGCTCCTTGTTGCATTCATTACATCACATTTCAGGGAGTTCTATTGATATGATCATAAATTAAGAGAAAGCAAACTGAACACATTGCTGATGGTTCAAGGTCATGTGAGAGACATTTAAATAAATCTTATGGCTAATTATAAAAATTGTTTTGTTTATAATGACAACCATAAAAAAATCTATAATTTGTATCCTTATCTTTATTGCAATCGAGATTGTTGCAATGCAGAGATACTGTCAGGATATTTGACATGGGCCTAGTAAACTGATTTTGTGTTTTCTATAGTCCCAATATGCCAGTCTCGGTAAAGTCGGTATTGCACGGTGGGAAATAACAAGGGACATTTCACCTTAATCAAATGACGTCATTGTTGGCATTAATCAATTGACTGACGTCATACAAGATCACCAAGGCATTCCCGATACTCCGAAAAATGAAAGTGATTTGAAAATATTTGATTTTTTTAGAAAATAATTATTGTACAAAAAATTACATATCCTATAGAATACGATGTACATTTCCTCGTGTGAAAAAAATCACACTGTTATATACTCCTGGTAACGAAGCTAGTGAAAATAAAGATATCTATTTTCCCGAGTTATAAGGCGAGCTTTGACGGATGGAATAAAAGTTTACAGACTGCGAACTGGCAATAAGACATTCCCATGACGCAAATTCATCTGAAGTGGCAATGACGAAATTGACAAACATTGTCACGAGTATACAGTGGTTATTAAGTTCACAACGTCTGTCACCAATGGGGAACCCTAGCTGATACGAAACAGCGTCATAGGTGGCGCTGCGGAGCGGCAGTGACGTGTTTTGTCTTGGTGCCGAGTTTTGTACAAAATGATCATGTTAAGATGATATTTCAAGGTTTAAAGTTATCTGGTGAATTTAAAATGGGTCATTGCCTTATATTGATAATAATCTTGAAAATTTAAATTGGCTATTTTTTATCCAATGTGCAAAATGGGTCATGGGGTTGGTAATTTTTTCTGTGAATAAACTAAATAAAATAATTGAAATATTTTATTTTTAAAAATCACTGACGATCCATCAAAATATTCAAAATAATTCATCAAAACATCAATTACTTGCCTCTTTTTAAAAAACCTAATGACAATATTGGCTTGACTTGGATACATAGCTGTGTGGTTTCAGTGACAATAGCTGTTGTTAGCCAAGGACTGTACTTTAACCTCTGAACACTGATATTGTGACAGGATATATATATTTAGTTTACCCATATATATTTATTTTGTTAGTTTTAACTTATTATCCATAGTATTCTTAGTTTATTTCAACCATATCTTAAACTTATTATCAATAAACAACAACTTTAAGTTAGGCTTACCAACTCAAACCTTAATGTACTAATGCACTCTTGTTTAGACTAATCAATTTGCTTATGTAATAGGTTTCATTGTTCTGTGCTCAGGCCACTCAGGTCTCAGCCCCGGCTTTTGTTTTGGCTGGTCAGCTTCTATGCTTGGCCATGCTTTTCACTCTTTCTCATAGCACTTTTATCTATAAAAGTGGCTACATTTCTCTATCTGCACACACTCTGGCACAGTCAAGCACGGGAGGGAATCTCTTTTGGGGTAAGATATATTCTTTAGCCTTTTTGTATGTATGTTTATTTTATGGAATAGATTAATCTTTATCTATTCATATTGTGTATGTATAAATCCTTTATGTATATTCTATACTAGTAGTATTTAAACTAGTATTGTACCATGTGGTACATATGTATTTCCATGTTCGATAATTGAACATGAAAGAGATTATTTAAAGTGTATCAGTGCATTTCAGTATATCATGTTTGTAATTATATTTCCTGCTTTTATCTTATCTAAATATACATAAATATGTTACTATCATATGTGCATAAATTATTATAATATCACAAGTATATATTGGTATTATTTATCATAGGTATCCATAGTGCACATGCAGTGGTATTGTCGGCAGCACATGCTTTTTATGCCTGCGTCCCTGAGACGAGGTGAGGATTAAACGAACATTTTTGCTATGTATATTATATTTTATGCTATGAATTTGTATTATGTACTTCATAATGTAAGCTATTAGCGTACATTGTCACGAGCATTGTAATGCTCAGTCTTATAAAGTATTGTATACTTATACGAATGTTATAATTCATTCTTAATGTATTAATTGTCTGACTTAACAATTAATGTAAAGTAACTGTGTATAATTCTAATTGTAATTATTCGTACTGTTATCATATACTTTCTACATATGCTTATATTATCACCATTCTTGTTTTAAGGGCATCATTACATGAGATGAATAAATCCCGATTATCCACGCAACCTTTTGTGTCCTTGATCACCACTTAAGACCTCTGCGACAATGGCATCCCTGGTGGGATCTCATCTCAACACCACGTGACCACGTGACCAACTGACCATCAACGTTTGGAACCCCCTTCGACTGTGCCAGTACATCTCTCTACGATATGTGAGACTGTGTATATATTTTAAGATTCGTTTTAATTGAATTGATTGTGACTTTGAAGTGAAAGAGACACTTATATCCATTATGTCCGTGATTTGCCAAGTGAAAGAGACACTTTACCTGATATATCAGCGCTGATGATAATGATGATGATGATAATGATGATGATGACAATGATGATGATTTTGACAATGATGATGATTATAATTATTCTATTGTGATTCAAAAGACTCTTACCATATACATTTATTCTTAATATTGTGAATTGCTGTCTGTGATATATTTTGAATTCATTTATTGATTCAACTGTGATAATCTACATTTACATTTCATATCTTGTAATACTGCTGTGATATTATACATGTAACTTGTATCAGCTGTGATATTATACATGTAACTTGTAACTTGTATTATTTACTGCCTCCTGTGATATTCATTTACATTTATTTGTGATCACAACTTGTGTTTAACCATGTAATTTAGTTCATGCGCATTGACGTCACTATTTTACATCTGCATTCTGTTTAGCATACTTTTGTGTGGCCACTTAGTGTTTGTATTTAACATTGCAATGTGTAGCATATATCAAGTGTAGCATATATCTATACTTTTATTAGTGGGAAATAAAGTTTTATAGTTTAGGTAATCTTAAACAGGGGTTGTTAGGAATACTGCACTGCACCCTTGCCTTAGCCTTTGCTATCTGCTTTACTTTGCTGTCTACTTTACCCTGCTTACTTTGACCGGTTTAGTTATGTATTAATAAAACATATCACCTTTTGCTTACTAACAATAAAAACGTTAGGTAAATTTATCAAAATAAAGTATAGCAAACATTTAACTTAATTAAGTTAGCTTAATCCAATAAAGCTTATACTTAGTAATTAGGTAATTAAGTGTGTTTCTTATTCATTTGTATTTATCTTGTGTTTGTGTCATTCATTCAGTCACTAATACATACTTCTTTCATTTCAGGTGTTTGAAAATGCTTTGATATTTCAATTGTGTGTTTCTTATTTAAAACATATTTTTGCATTAATTGTGTGTCATATTTCGTCAATTGATATGAAGTATCATTAACATATTTGATATCAATATATCAAAATATATTCATAACATTATCATCTCAATATGCCGCGCCATTGCGTTAATCTAAGCTAGCTTGCGCTGCTGCGTTTGTTACGCGCTGCTTGTTTTCTGTTGGCCATTATCACTTATTCACACATTTGTTAATATTTCACATTGTTACAATGGCTGATTTATCAAATGAAGAATTTGATTCAGTCATGGCCTCTCTTGGTAAACTTGGCATAGCTCCAGATGTCAGTTCACCAGCTGAGCTGAAACATTGGATGGCCTCCCAACCCAAAACTGAAGCTAAAGCTTCTACTGCCAGCCCTACTCCTTCATCACCTTGGCACGGTGAGCCTTTAAGTATTCGCCAGGCACCCAGGTTACCCACCTTCTCTGGGGATCCTGGTGCAAGAGGCGAAGCGTCCTTTGACCTTTGGTCATATGAAGTTGAACGTTTACTCCAAGATGAAAAGAGCCCCAAGGAGGACTTAGTCAACACCATTCATCGTTCACTTCGTGGTAATGCTGCCAGGATTGTTATGAGGCTTGGACCATCTGCATCCATTTCCCGGATCCTACAGAAACTCAAGAGCATCTTCAAACCCAGTGAGATAGAGGAGAATCTGTTAGCCCAGTTCTACAGTGCCAGACAAGGAGCTACAGAGGATGTGACGTCATGGGGATGTAGGCTTGAGGATTTATTGTACGAGGTCAAGGCTCAAGAATGTCTCAAGGGAATGGATGAGGAACAGATGTTGAGGAATGTGTTTTGGACGGGATTGCGCCAGGATTTAAAGGACATAAGTGGTTTTAAGTACGACACCATCACTGACTTTGATCGCCTGAGAGTGGAGATACGTCGACTGGAACATGCTCGGGAGATAAGGACAAGAGAAACACAGCCTAGGAAGATTCAAGGTCCTTTACCTTCGAAGCAAGCTGTTGCTGCCTCTCCATCAGACAACTCAGACATGACAGAGTTAAAGGGCAGCGAAGGTGGAAACTTTAGAGCAACGTCTTCCATCAGGTAACAGCTCCACTCCAGCAAGTAAGGGTCAGCCACCTGAAGATGATGCATACGACACTCCACCTCCACGTCAGCGCTTTGAGGAACGACGTTGCTATAACTGTGGACAGCCAGGTCATCTCCAGATTGGTTGCCTCATCAGGACAGATCATCGTCGACGTGATTTAAACAGGAGAGGACCTTCGTCAAGGGGCAGACGATAGGTTCGTTTAGACAGAGCCCCTCACAAGTGAGACAGACATATCCCCCTGGACTGATTGGCACAGCTAATGAGACAACAGTACAAGTTAACGGAATACAGTGTAAGGCATTGTTGGACACAGGTTCTACAGTATCCACAGTCTCTTCTTCATTTTACAAGGAGTACCTATCAGAAGTTGAGCTCAAACCCTTACAGGATTTTATACAAATCGAATGTGCTGATGGTGGATCTCTCCCATACCTAGGTTATATCATGGTCAAGGTCAACACAGGAGAAGATGAAGAGTCAAGACACACAGTTTGCCTTGTTGTTCCGGATAGTCAATATAACTCGACTGTTCCAGTGCTGCTAGGAACAAACTATCTCGGACAGCTAATGGAGGATTTCAAGAACAAGAACGGCACCAACTTCCTTCAGAGAGCCAACCTCAAGACTTCATGGTACCTTGCATTCAGGAGCATCGTTCTGCAGGAAAAAGCTTTAAAGAGGAATTTTGGTCGCCTAGGAATCATCAAAAGTAACCATCACAGTAAAGTCATAATCCCTCCTAACACCACAACTACCATCAGAGGTATCATCGACAAGGAACTGCCATATAGAGACACTTGTGTTATGGTGCATCAGCTTACAGAGTCAAACTCTCACCCAGGATTGGAAATTGCACCTGCTATATTCAGATTCAACCATCAGGCCAAGTATATTCCAGTTCAAGTTTCCAACTTGTCAACCCAGACACTTGTTATCTCACCTCGTGCCATCGTCTGTGAAGTTCAGCCAGTCCAGATAGAGGAGGTCAAGGCCATCGACTTGGAGCAAATTGTTAAAGAGCATCCACTAGACAAGGTAGATATATCACCTAAGATCAGTGAGGAACAGCACAAGTTGATTGGAGACCTTCTTACCACTTACAGTGACGTCTTTTCCACTGGGGATATGGACATAGGACATACCAAAGGAGTACAGCACAAGATAGAACTCACTGATGAAGCACCTTTTAAACAGCGACACAGAAGGATTCCACCATCAATGTTCAGTGAAGTCAAGAATCACATCAAACAACTGTTAGCATGTGGCATTATTCGACGATCACACAGTCCTTGGGCTTCAAACATTGTGCTTGTCAGGAAGAAAGATAACTCTCTTCGAATGTGTGTGGACTTTCGCGTTCTTAACAATCGGACTATCAAAGACAGTTATGCTCTCCCAAGAACTGAGGAAATCTTTGACAAGTTAGCAGGAAGCAAGTTTTACTCTGTGCTCGACATGAAGTCAGGTTACCATCAGATTGAAGTTGCTGAAGAACATAAGTGCAGAACAGCTTTCACAGTCGGACCACTTGGTTTCTTTGAATATAATCGTCTACCATTTGGACTTGTCAACGCACCTGCTACTTATCAGCGACACATGGAGGACATGCTTGGAGAACTGCATCTTGACATCTGCATGATATACCTTGATGACCTGATTGTTTTCTCCAGTACCTTTGAAGAACACCTAACACGACTTGAGAGAATTCTACTTCGACTACGAGAGTATGGAATCAAGCTGAATCCTAAAAAGTGTGAATTCTTCAAGGAAAAGGTCAAGTTCGTAGGTCATATTGTCTCAGCTGAGGGAATAGAAGCAGATCCAGTGAAGACAGAACAGATTGTAAACTGGCCAACTCCTCAGAGCGCTGAAGAACTTCGTCGATTCCTAGGATTTGCGGGATACTACCGGAAGTTCGTTCATAGCTTCTCTCAGATCGCCAGACCTCTCAGTGACCTACTACCACCAACTGTCAAGAAGAAAACGCCTAAAGGAAAGAAACCAGAACCACGACTTCCTTGGCAGTGGGGACCTAAACAACAGACTGCATTTGACACCTTGAAGGATCGCCTCACTTCACCTCCTATTCTTGGATATCCAGACTATGGCAAGCCTTTTGAGCTGCACACAGATGCTAGTGCCTCAGGACTTGGAGCAGTACTCTATCAAGAACAGGAAGGAGTCAAGCATGTTGTAGCTTACGCAAGTAGAGGTATCAACAAAGCAGAGAGGAATTATCCAGCTCATAAATTAGAGTTTCTTGCGTTGAAGTGGGCAGTGACTGAGAAGTTCTATGACTACCTCTATGGGAACAGCTTCACTGTCTATACGGATAACAACCCTCTCACTTATGTGCTAACATCTGCCAAGCTCGATGCCACAGGACACCGTTGGTTAGCTGCACTGTCATCGTTCAACTTCAACATCAAGTACAAGCCTGGTAAAATCAACACTGATGCAGACGCTCTGTCAAGACTTCCTATCAAGACCGAGGAACAAACTGATATTGACCTTGATGTCATTAGGAGCATCTGTACCAGCTGTCAAGTACCTAACTACGTTGAAAGTTTATCCTTCAGTGCAGAAGTTATCAACGAAGACACAGACATCTCTGATATCTCCAGCTTCTCCAGTAGAGATTGGCATAAGGCCCAGTACAGAGATCCGGACATTCGAGCTACCATAATTGGAATCAGACAGAACAGAAGGGCAGATATACCAACTACTTACCAGCGTGAGTTTGAACGCCTACAGCTTCTTAAAGGAGTACTTTATAGATGCACGAGTGCCAACGGGGAGGACAAACAACAACTTGTGTTACCAGTGGAATACAGAGACAGAGCTCTAAGAGGACTCCATGATGATGTCGGCCATCTTGGAAGGGAGAGAACTCTTTCACTCTGTAGAGATCGTTTTTACTGGCCAGGAATGTCCCGTGATGTAGATTTGTGGATCAAGAGATGCGACAGATGTATCAGGAGGAAGATACCAGCTAATTCCAGAGCTCCTCTCTGCAACATTGTCACCAGCCAGCCATTAGAACTTGTCTGCATCGACTTTTTGACCTTAGAAACATCCAAAGGCGGTTACCAGAACATCTTGGTACTTACAGACCACTTTACCCGCTATGCTCAAGCCTATCCGACCAGGAATCAGACAGCACATACCACAGCAGAGGTACTATTCAACAACTTCTTTGTGCACTATGGATTTCCACAGAGAATTCACTCGGATCAAGGCGCTAACTTTGAGAGTAAGGTCATCAAGGAACTCTGCCAAGTCGCTGGAATCCACAAATCACGGACCACTCCCTACCACCCTCAAGGCAATGGAATGACCGAGCGCTTCAACCGAACACTGCTGGATATGCTGGGAACTTTAGAACCATCCAAGAAGAAGGATTGGAAATCCCATGTTGGAGCCCTCGTCCATGCCTACAACAGCACTCGTCATGACTCAACCGGAGAAAGTCCATTCTTTCTGATGTTTGGAAGACAGCCTCGACTTCCCATCGACCTTGCTTTTGGAATCGACCGACCACAGGAGAAGAAGACACTGACCTGCTATATCGACTCACTAAAGAAAAGACTAGCAGACTCTTACACTTCAGCAGCAATGGCATCAGAAAAAGCAAGACAACATCAGAAGAAGCACTACGACTTCAAAATTCGAGGAGCTAACATTCAACCAGGAGATTGTGTTCTTGTAAAGATTGTGGCATTTGAGGGAAAGCACAAGATCGCTGATAGGTGGGAGGAAGACACCTATATCGTTCAGAGTCAACCAAACATCGACATACCCGTCTACAGTGTGCTTAAAGAGAATGGTGAAGGTAAGAAGAGGACTCTCCATAGGAACCTCTTACTGCCCATAGGATCCCTCATCCCTGAAGACCAAAGACCACAACCATCACAAGCCACAGGACCAGTACCGACACCACGACCAAGACCAAGGCGAAAACTGCAGGAAGAAGTCATCACCGTTACTCCAGGAGAGCCTCACTCTACTGACCAGGACAGTGATGACAGTGATGCAGATACCATTCTGCTAGTGACCAGAGACGTCCCTGCTGAGTTAACCCATGCTTCAGTCAACGTTGTCGAAGGAGATGACGTTGCTCCAACTGAAGACAGGACCACTGAAGATGATCAGACGCCTGCAAGTGAGACGCCTGATTCTTCTAATCAGGGGGGAGAGGAGGGTGAAACTCAGACCAGTGACGAAGAACCTCAGGCACAACCTGAGGATGAAGAACCACCTGATGATGAAGAACCTGCTGCAAGTCAAAACCTGCCCGGAACCGAGGAGACAGTCCGTCCACCTCCGCCAGTACCGCCTCCAAGAAGATCTCAGCGAGACCGCCGCCAACCGTCTTGGATCACAAGTGGAGAGTTTGCCATGGCCCAGACAACATCATCACAGCCTGCAGACTGGGAGAAGAGAGCTAACTACCTCAAATCATTGGCTGCCAATGGTACCCTCAGCTCCCTTCCTCCAGACGCCTACAGGGCCATCCTCTCACTTGTTACCAATAATATACCATGAAATATGACTAATGATAAGTTTTATTTTTTCAGCACTGTATATATATGTTCACTAATTGTTTGTTTTCTATTCTCTTCTAGGAAATGTCGAGACGCCATTTCACGAGGGAGGGGAGAATGTGACAGGATATATATATTTAGTTTACCCATATATATTTATTTTGTTAGTTTTAACTTATTATCCATAGTATTCTTAGTTTATTTCAACCATATCTTAAACTTATTATCAATAAACAACAACTTTAAGTTAGGCTTACCAACTCAAACCTTAATGTACTAATGCACTCTTGTTTAGACTAATCAATTTGCTTATGTAATAGGTTTCATTGTTCTGTGCTCAGGCCACTCAGGTCTCAGCCCCGGCTATTGTTCTTGGCTGGTCAGCTTCTATGCTTGGCCATGCTTTTCACTCTTTCTCATAGCACTTTTATCTATAAAAGTGACTACATTTCTCTATCTGCACACACTCTGGCACAGTCAAGCACGGGAGGGAATCTCTTTTGGGGTAAGATATATTCTTTAGCCTTTTTGTATGTATGTTTATTTTATGGAATAGATTAATCTTTATCTATTCATATTGTGTATGTATAAATCCTTTATGTATATTCTATACTAGTAGTATTTAAACTAGTATTGTACCATGTGGTACATATGTATTTCCATGTTCGATAATTGAACATGAAAGAGATTATTTAAAGTGTATCAGTGCATTTCAGTATATCATGTTTGTAATTATATTTCCTGCTTTTATCTTATCTAAATATACATAAATATGTTACTATCATATGTGCATAAATTATTATAATATCACAAGTATATATTGGTATTATTTATCATAGGTATCCATAGTGCACATGCAGTGGTATTGTCGGCAGCACATGCTTTTTATGCCTGCGTCCCTGAGACGAGGTGAGGATTAAACCAACATTTTTGCTATGTATATTATATTTTATGCTATGAATTTGTATTATGTACTTCATAATGTAAGCTATTAGCGTACATTGTCACGAGCATTGTAATGCTCAGTCTTATAAAGTATTGTATACTTATACGAATGTTATAATTCATTCTTAATGTATTAATTGTCTGACTTAACAATTAATGTAAAGTAACTGTGTATAATTCTAATTGTAATTATTCGTACTGTTATCATATACTTTCTACATATGCTTATATTATCATCATTCTTGTTTTAAGGGCATCATTACATGAGATGAATAAATCCCGATTATCCACGCAACCTTTTGTGTCCTTGATCACCACTTAAGACCTCTGCGACAATATTAAATGAAGATTTTCTACTGAGGTTTTGTAAACATATGAAAGTATATGATCAGTAGCTTTGTTTCCTGTCAGTGTAAATCAACTAATTGACTGAGTAATGGAATATATGCTGTCATAATCAATTTGCCGTATGTTTACATTGCATTAATTTATTTCCTATCATTTTAACTTGTTTACATAACCTTTAATCAAAACTATAATTTCATATACATTTTTAGAAGAACATACACATTTGTCAGTTTTCCCTTTTGCAAATTTGTCAACTTAACTAAATGTAAATAGGAATTGTTTTAACTAAATTTATCAACTGTGGTTCAATTGTACCTGCATTAGGGGGAATGAAATGTTTTGTGGAACACAATACATCATAACTGCAATTCAATCAAAATTGTCTGACTTCATGTTCAGTTCAGCAATCTCTTATATTTTGACATGACATTGTTTTGATTGTAAAAATTCTTTCAAACATAACATGAACCCATGATGCCTGCCTAATCTAATATCTCATATCAATGTTACAGTTGTAGATTTACAGTTCTAGAGATTTAGAACTTTATAAAGCAAACATTCACTCATCTATGTTTTGACAGTTTGCAAGTGATTACCAGGATGTACCTTGAAATACCACAAAAGATCATATTATATTTAAAACAAAACATCCAACACATTTTCAGAAATTTACATTTATTTTTAATCTTTAAAACTGGAATTACACAAATGTGATATCTGTTGGTGGCATGATGTCAATAATCTGCTGCTGACAGGAGCCAGGAGGGTGAAGAACTGAAGATGGATCTGAAACACAACACAAGAGTCTGTATCGCATGTACAGATGATAAGACCTAATATAAAATGAGCCGAAAGATTTTGCTGCAGACACTATTCAATAGTGAGTGAAGACTGAAGATGGATCTGAAATACAACACAAGAGTCTGTATCGCATGTACAGATGATAAGACCAAATATAAAATGAGCCGAAAGATTTTGCTGCAGATACTATTCAATAGTTTGTCATTGTAGATAGTTCTAAACCAAATTTTGTTAAGGCTGATATGGGTCGAGGGCTGATATTAGGTATGATTTGAAAAGTGACATTTTGTAACCTTTTTCTCGTATATCAATTTTTTTTCTCTACAACAATTTTTTTTTTTTTTTAAAGTTTTAGATATATTGTTTACAAAACAATGTAGGCTTTTTACACAAGCACGTGATGCATGGGCAGTGCTCATATATACTATATATATAGTATACTTATGAGCAATATCCAAGTGCTTTTGGCTTATTCCCAGCAGGCATTTTAACGTTGAACCAACGTTGAAACAACGTCGTTTATCAACGTTGAATTGACGTCGAATTTTGATTGGATTTGAAATTTGCCGCGACGTCGAAACCCGACGTTGTTTCGACGTAGAAATGACGTTAATAGATACGACGTCGCAACAACGTTGGTATAACGTTGTCTCGACGTATATACGATATTGTATCAACGTTGAAACAACGTTTTATTGACGTATTTTTAACGCGACATCAACGTCGATACAACATGGCTTTAACATTGATACAACGTTGATACGATGTTGCTGCAACGTTGGTAAAAAGTTAATCTAATTTCTAATGATGCTGAATAGGTATGATGAGAGACGTTTTTCAATGTATATAACACTGCAGAGAATCATAGAGACCGGAATCGTATCATAAAAAAAATATGGTATATCGTCGGGAATAGCTGTATCAATTCAACCAACAAATTAACAAGTTAAAAACAAACCGAGATAATGTTTACATAAATGTTTATTAATATCTTATACATTTCTATGAAAAACCGTCTTGTCATGTATTCTTGTATATGTTTCATCACAGCGTTGGCCATCAGCAAAGTTCTGTACAAAAGAAAGATAAAAGTAAATGAAGTGAAAAATCAATCACATCATGATATGTCGATCCCTTATCAAATATGTGCTAATAACTTGATCTGTTCTTTTGAATCCTGTCTTGAATGACTTTTGTGTGCATTGTAACTGATTTATTGTTTAATTGTTAACTTATTTAACATTTGAAACTGGTAAAATAAAAATGAAATGAATGTCGATTGGCATTTACAACAGTATACACTATACATACCTGAGGGTAGTTTGACAGATCATGCACGTGCATGCATGTATCTTCTGTGCTTCGCCAGTTTCCATTCTCCAGCTCTCTCCTCCCTCTCAATCGGCAGACTCTGAGAAAAGTTTATAATATATTCATGTATTATATTCAAATATAAACAATACTGTAATATCCTAACACATTTCTTTAAAAAACTTCTTGATTCGTGGATTCCTTCAAACATAACTGTAATGGAAGTGAAAAGGTGTCAGTGAGGAATTTGCCTTAAAATTAATTTGTATATATACACATTATAATTATACAATGAATCGTACTACATGCCGGTTCAAGCTTAAGTGAGTTGATATCAATCTTAGTCATATAGATATAATGCTAAACTGTCATGCATTAAAATATTAGATGGTCTGAGACTGGTCACTGGTAATATTGTGTTTTGCAAGGAAATAAACAATTGAAAACGAATTTCATCCATCAACACTCAACAGTTCTGAACTTCAGAAAAAAGTATGTAGTATGCCATCCAATCTAAATAAATTTAGATCAACAGGTTTTATATTTGGTCATACATGTCAAAATAAAAAATCTGTTGATCTAAATTTATTTAGATTGTATGCCATCATTCCGTCATACTTGAACATAATTATATGATTAGTCTGATACAAAATTAATAAAGTTAACAATGAAAATAAAATCAATTTAATATAGCTGGAGCCCTTCTTGTTCTTAAATACGGGCGTATAATTTCTACTTTTGGCAAATGATATTTCAGTTACGGTATAATTATTAAATACCAATTACATATATACTGTAGGCCTACATGTACATGTATAAATGTGCAAATAGTATGACGCAATGCGGAACAACATTATTACAACAACCCTAACTTATTAAACGTAAGTAGCCATATCTTTCTATGACGTGATCATAGTTCAAGTGACGGAGTCATTCAAATAATTGATCAAAATTATATAGTTTTAAACTGAGATGATTGTCAATCTACCCGGTTTCAATCTAAATAAATTTAGACCAACAGGTTTTATATTTGGTCACAACAGTATGACAAAATAAAAAATCTGTTGATCTAAATTTATTTAGATTGACCCGGTTTGAACACAACCCTTTTCATGATCTTTTTCCTACAAAAATAATACGGGACAACGGTGATTATGATGCACTCATTGCCACTCTATGATAACAATTCAACTGCTGTTTCGTTTAAGCTGATGCTCAGAGTAGACAATTATTAATCAAAAACAACAACGAAACTGTGCACGTACAGTGAACGCTCTGAACCAAATGAACTCCTAAACAGCTGATCGAATACTTTACGAGCTCCGTGCTACACCGGTTACGATATCAAGTACTTTATGCTATGCCACAACACTGTATGGAGTTCAACAATGTGGACACAAGTTGAATGACAGCAGAAGTTTTGACTTATGACTTTCTTTTATCATTGTGACTCACTTAACTAATTAAACAAATGCTATTTTTCAAATAATAGTTTAGTATTAGTGCTATAATAATATATAATCGTACTAGATCTACAGTTGCCTTGGCACTAGGCCTAGGCCAACAGAAGTCAACGAGATGCGTTCAAATTTTGACGCGTCTAGTGTAATTTCAAGTTCAGTATTGCCTATTGGAATGACTAATGAAACTCAATGATGGAAAGTTTAGATCAAGGGAAATACTTACCATTTCAAAATAGTAGAGCGATGTCAGTGCGCCAGAATTGTGATCCGATAATAACATCTAACAGGACGTTGATTTCCCCTTACATCGACCGACAAACATGGCGACGAAAGTACTAAGATTGTGACGTAATAGTTGAAACTATGCCGTCATCAGCATTTGTGCTGGCGCGAAAATGTGGTATGCTTGTTGGCGAACAAAGTAACGTCGGGAATATAAGAAAAATGACTTTTTTTCAATTCATACGCCGTTTAGGGAAACAAATTATCGGCAAATATTGTTTATGAATAAAGTGATCACGAATTTGTTCCTGAATTTTCAAGTGCTAGCCTATTAACGAAACAATTCCTTTAAAACGGTATATTTATTCATTTGTTCATTGATAGATTAATGACTGTTTTACATAAATTTATGTATATTTGAAAATGACTTTTAAAGTGTACTTTTTTAACTGATTTCATATCTATACATTTTATTGGTAATTCGAAAAAGCTTTATTATAAAAGGAATGGAAAAGGTTAAACTTTATAAAGGAAAACAACTCTAGACTATACGTAAAGAATAATTATTTTCTATACGATATCCTAGAAAAAATGCCTTTCTTGTCGCGCAATCTGTTAGTTGTTACTAACAGTAATTTAGTTAGTCCTTTCATAACGGGGCGCTCTTTACAAGTTTAAAGGCGAATATCACAAAATTTTAACAGACAATTATTCGCGTTTTTAATGAATGATCAACTAACAAACGAAAATCTTTAGTTTCACAAGAGACAGACGTGCTTTCATCTGATATAATTCGTAGGTTGTAAAATCGGAACAAAGTATTGTCATTAATCAACATAAATCTCAAATACATAGACGTCGGAAATAGAAACGTTGAAACGACGTTGTGTATCTTGGTTTTCTCGACGTCGAAATAACGCCACCTTAACCGAAATAACCGACGTTGAAACAACGTTGTTCAGTCAACGTCGAAATTACCGACGTCGGGGCAACGTCGTTGTAATCGACGTCGAAATTACCGACGTTGTAACAACGTCGTTAAATCAACGTCGAAATTAACAACGTCTTCATTGACGTCGAAATTACTGACGTTGAAACAACGTCTATTTTAAGTTGAACGACGTCGCGACCACATCTAAACTATAATCCAACGTCGATTCGACGTTGTGTGCCTGCTGGGTTATCATAACAAAAGTCAAATCAATCATGCTTTTAAGAGTTAAGTTTGAGGAAGATATTGTGAGCAACTCCGCTTATTCAAATCACAAGATTATTTAATCATTTGATGTCTTAAAAGAAAAGTAACAGCAATATGGGTGCTGTGGCTTTGCCTCTTTCACATATGCAGAACACCCCATATTATTGTTAGATATATGATAATAGGATTTATCATATACTTGCTTATAAATACAGAGATTTTGAATGCACGATACACCCTTCATCAAGCACCCTGTATCAGCCCGCCGGGCAAATAACCAGTATCAGCCCGTCGTCAAGGGCAAAAACCTGTATCAGCCCGTCGTCAAGGGACTTGAACGTGGAACCCTACAACAGTAGGCAACGAACGCAAAAAAAAGATCGCAAAAAAAAGATCGAAGTCGCGAGGAATTTAGAGTTGACTCCCTTTGAACAGCTGACGTTAGAACGTGGCCGATATCTCGAAAACGCTGTGCACAGTCACTTGCGGATAGGACTTGTCAGTTTGATTATTAATACAACCTTTCTTTCCAGTTTGGAAATTCAACCAGAGATTAAATGAGATCAAAAGTCGCAAGAGGGATAGGCTCGGGAGCTGAATGTTTATCGGTATTGTGTTAGTTATCCATTTGGATAAAATCAGCCATGAATTAAAGTTTTAATGTTACTATTATTTTTGTAGTTTGTCTGGTAAGTATATATGATAAAAAATAGTATGATATGGGTATTTTCATATCACATTCGGTATCAGCCCTCGACCAATATCAGCCCTCGAGCTAAAGCTCTCGGGCTGATATTGGGGTCTCGGGCTGATACCGAATGTGATATGAAAATACCCATATAATACTATCTATTTATTAGTGAAATAAACTGTCTATCAAGCTACAGTGAAAATAACTTTTATTTTCACTGCGAACGGTGACTGATATAATTTGAAAAAAAATTCATAAAACAATGGTCTCACGCGGCGAATTGGCTTATGACGCCACTGTGTTATTGTGGTGACGGGCTGTTCCTAGCGGCCGCTCGGCGTGAAAATGACCTTTTCGGACGTAATTACAATGGTAAAATCATATAATAAATAGAATATCCGTCATTTCTTGACAAATACCATGTTAATCTCATCTCGTGCGCCACTCGTGAAAATATAACCTTTCTACCTTACTCGTTGAGATAAGCATGGTATTTCTCAAGAAAAGACAGCTATCCTCTATGTATTGAATGAAGTTATAACAGATTTTAAGCAAGCCCTTCAATTCATAAATATACTACTCAAATTAAAATTCATTTCTTGAAAAGAAGTTTGCCATTTAAAGCAAACTGTAGGTATCTCAGGATTAGAAATCAGTGTAACATAAAACAATCTGGAACCTTTACACGATTTTAATCAATTCAAAAGGTTTTTTAATTGGAGATACGTATATGTGCCTTCTGGGTTAATGAGCAATGTTGTTTTCATAATGAAGCACAAAAGCAGCACAGAGGAATTTAACCTTACATTTCAATTACACAAAACAACTCCTATTATCAACTAGATTAGCGTTTGCGGGATACCGCAAAAGCAGAGCAGCCCCGGAACTTGGGGTTTCGCCTTACCCTGTGCCGCCTTTTACAGGCCTCACCACATTAGGAATTTTCACGTAACCTTGACCTTTGACACTCAAGGTCACACAATCAATGAACACATTTCATTGAGTATAACATCATTGTAATGAAATAAAGTGTTAAAAATTAAATTAATCCATTTTCTCCATAAATGTTGACCTTGCTGTGACCTTGACCTTCGACATTTCGTACCCAAAACTTTTGGAAAATTCTTCTCAAGAGGAAATATAAACAAAATCTAAACTTCATAGCACAAAAACTTTTCAAGTTATTGTGTTTACAAGGAATTGCAATAACTCATATCTCATGACCTTGACCTTTGACCTTCAAGGTCACACAATAATTGAACACTTTTTATGGAGTATAACAATCATGTATTGATTAAAAGTGATCATAGTTAAAATGAAGCATTTTCGCTAAACCATGCTTAAGTCATGACCTTGCTGTGACCTTGACCTTTGAGGGATTGTAGCCAAAACCTTTTCAAAATCTTTTACTTTTCCAAGGATGATTTATACCAAGTGAGAGCTTCATAGCACACACAAATTTCAAGTTACCGTGTTTACAAAGAATTTTGCTGTGATTTTATAACTCGTGACCTTGACCTTTGAACTTGAAAGTGAACATGTCATAATGATTCCCTGGAAGTATTAACATTTAGACATGTTCATGAGTTCTGAAAAGCTAAATGGGATAAAGTTATACCAAAATTTAGTGCATTTTGTAATAACTCATATCTCATGACCTTGACCTTTGACCTTCAAGGTCACACAATCATTGAACACTTTTTATTGAGTATAACAATCATGTATTAATTAAAAGTGTTCATAGTTAAAATAAAGCATTTTCGCTAAAACATGCTTACGTCATGACCTTGCTGTGACCTTGACCTTTGACGGATTGTAGCCAAAACCTTTTCACAGTTTTTTACTTTTCCAAGGATGATATATACCAAGTTAGAGCTTCATAGCACAAAAACTTTTCAAGTTATCGCGTTTACAAGGAATTCTTAGAGTGAATACATATCTCGTGACCTTGACATTTGACCTTGAAAGTGAACGTGTCAAAATCGTTCCCCCGAGGTATGAGTAGTAAGGCATGAATAAGAGTTCTGGAAAGCTTAGTGGGAAAAAGTTATAGCTAGGAGTACGAGTGCGGCCTCGGCGGCGGCAGCGATGGAAACTTCACAAAAACTGATAGCAGCCCCGTCCTTAGACGGGGCTGCTAATTATCATATCCTGAGATTTAAAATCCCCCATGAAATTATTTGTATTTATTGAAATAAACCAAAAAAGATATGTTGAAGGAATGAGTGACATAATTTGATTTGTTAAAGAAAATGAAACATTTATAATTGTCATATTATTCTTCATTGTAGATATCATTTTGACAAGAATTTATTGCGGATAAAGAGATTTTATTCGACTTGTCAAATTTCAATTTGGATTTAATATTTAACTATTTTGATTTGCTAGTAAAAATGATAATTTCAACGCAAGAGATTCTTATCAGTTGGCTATCAAAAAATTAAAACCCTGTGAGAAAAAATACTACATGGCAATTAATAAAATACCAACATATATTTAAGATTCACTTTGAATAGATCCCTTCTCACATGGAGAACAATCGAAGTAATTAAGCTCAAAATAAATTGAAAATAATTTCTAAATTTGAGAGAACTTTATTTTTAATATTAAAATATCTTAATTATTTTAAAATTAAGGGAATTAACATTCTAGATTTCTTCACCAATGATTCGTGTGAAGAATGGATTTTTAATTATCAAAATGTATTTTCTGTCAATAATTTCTGATAAAAATAGATTAGGCCACATAATTTAGAAACTGCACCATAATCATGTGTTATTATCATTGATATTTGCTATTTTCAACAATCAAAAGCGAATTTCGAAATAAAAATCGCGGAAATTTGAATTAAGTTGTCATATCAAAAAAGAATCTTCTATCACATTAGTTAATACTTTAATTTTATAAAAGGCCTTTCACGGCTTCTGTTGTGTACACGGCATGCAGTCAGTCGATGCCTAGGCTAAAGTACTACTACGTTCAATGAGTTTTCGTCAGTTGACAATACAATGTCAGCTCCGAGTACTCACAAACGTGATAAATGTATTTGATTATCATACCTGATATCGCTGGCATGTGTTGTATCCCTCCTAGATCGATGTTGTTCTTGAATTTTCGACCGTCAAAACTTCGCTCGCCATGCTGTTTGATTACGTTAGCGACACTTCCGGGACGGAAATTTCGACGCGCCACCTAGCGGATTAGTACATCGGGGTTCCCTATTCCTACCAGTGAACAATCTGTTATGCAGAGGGACATTTGACATCACCTTATCTTTGACAGTTCATTACTCTTGGCATTTTTTAAACTGGTTACACACAAATTTTCTATACCTGATACCAGAACATATCTTATAAGTATTGAGACCAAACTGCGTAAGATGTGTAAAGGTGTATTAACACGTTTCATTTCATCACCAGTCCTACAAAAACGAAAGTAAATATAAACCTTCAAAGTATGAGCCATAAAAAGATCCAAAATAAATCTCCCTTGCTCACATGATTACAAAGGTGTTTATATAAAACGATAATACATTTGCATGATTTATTTTCGGAGAATAAAAATGATTAAAAAAAAAACGTGCTACTGTCCCTTTACGTTTGAAGAAAACTTCTTTCTCTGTGTTTTGCCTTTACTTTTATTGTATTAGTTACTTCAGATGACCAATAGTTTTATGTAATTTGTCCCAAACTTGAACCATTACAATTTGTGATAAAGTTTCTTTCGGACATAACACATTGTATATATCAACCACTTACTCAGAAAGTGATATTTTACACAACAAATATTTCTATTGTTATTCAAAGCTTGATATATATTTATAATACATGTTTGTTATAGACTGAGTTATTTTTCTCTGAAATAGTTAACCATTCCCTGTTGTTTAATGTACCAATAGACAAATCTTTTGTGAAAACAACAACTTCTGTTTATTTATCATGTTACTCATTTACAGAATGAAAGTCTCATCAATATTCATATGTCTCCCACCAGAATGTGATCCCGGATCTTACGGAGCTTCCTGTGCATCTACCTGCTCTACCCGTCGTTGTCTCAGTGCTTCATCATCATGTGACCACGTGACCGGGCAGTGTGATGGTGGATGTCAGCCTGGCTACAAGGAAACTGACTGTGTATATGGTAAGTGTTACTTTACAGTATCTTGCATCAACTAACGTATCGTTTGATACAGTGTGATAAGTTACTGCATTCTTTAAACAGTGCAATAAAAAGTACATAAAGTGAATTCAAATGTGCTTGTTCTGTAGGAAGGTCCATCGCGATTAAATAAACAATAAACCGAATAAGACTAAGTTCTCACAAAGCTGACTGTCTAGATGGTGAGTGTTATCTTACAACATTTATCTATATCTTTCAACAAATAGCGTGTCGTGTTATATCAGGTAAAGGCAAGCTTTAATCAGTGCAATAAACGTTCAGAATTCGCGTTCCAAATCGGATATATCGGCATGAATAGATGTGACAATGTTGTTGAAATGCAGTCTAAGTAAAGCTAGCCTCAACAATACTCGTTACACTCCCGATATTGAGTCTAACAAGACACAGAAACAGGTCGCGTCAGCCGAACTTTCGGCGACCTAGACCCTTCATTCAAACGTGAGATGAACGAATAGATTTATCCAACCGTAAAGCGGTTAAATATTTGTAAGTTTGATATTGGAACGTTATATGCGAAGCAGTCTATTACGGCTTGGTAAGGTGAGCCCTGATTGGTCAATTCCGTAGGTTGGCTGATGCTGCCTGATACTGAATCTCGCCTGAATCAATATCGGGAGTGTAACGACACTTTACACCTGGAAGTGAGATTTTTCAAAGGAGTAATTTTCTCCTAGAAGTAAAAATATATTTACTTTACGTTCCAGTGAAATTTAGTGACCCTTAAGTATGTCATTATTTGCTTACAGTGAAAATGTTATTATTCAAATGCCCTTTTTACATGCGCACTTTAATCCTGAGAGAATAATTACTCCCAGGAGTATTCTTGCTCCTAGGAGTAAAAGTATATTTACTTTACATTCCATTGGAATTTAAGGACCCTTAAGTATCTCATGGTTTCCTTTCAATGAAAATATATTTTTTCTTAGAAAACTTAATGCTAGAAATGCATATCCTGAGGCAGAGAAGAAATTACCAAACGTTTACCAAAAGTGTTGTTTGGTCAACTACCAGTGTAGTGTAAAAGGGGGAAAATCAGGTTTTCAGCTTTAAAAGAATGTCACTCAACACAAAAAAAACAAAACAACAAAAATAGAGCTATTGGCTCTGTAGCTCATCAGGCTTCATCATCAATTATGCTGTAGAATACTAGTGTGGCCAATGTGATTCCCCCTTTGTAGAGGCCACAGGGTCACAAATAATAAAATTAAATATATTGGCGCAAGTTTCACTTTTCTAGGCCTTATACTTCAGAAGAAGAAGATGTAAATAGATTTGAAGAACGTTCCTGTTGCCTTTATTAGGAGCAACAGTGTCACCAAAGCTACAATTTATAATCTTGACTAGTCAAGGAGTCTGTACACAAAGTTTCAGCTTTCTAGGCCTTATGGTTCTATAGAAGAAGATGAAAATAGGTTTTAAGGGCGTGGCCCCTGTGGCCCTTATTAGGGGTCACAGGGCCACCAAAGCTACAATTTTAAATCCTCACTAGCCAAGGGGTCTGTACACAAAGTTACAGCTTTCTAGGCCTTATGGTTCTGGAGAAGAAGTCGAAATTCCACTAAGTTTACGGACGGACGGACGGACGGACGCCGGACACCATGCCATGCCACAAGCCCATAAGCCAGATGAGCTAAAAATTCAATAGAAAACACGTTCTTGACAAGTGTATAAGAAAAATCTTAATTGTAAGTTATTATGATTAAAAAACAATTGTATTCTTTAGAAACTGTATAAATGCAAGTCAATCACCTCAACGTTATCATTCAACTATGCTAGTACAAAAGAATATGACGCGGTTACTTACAGGAGTTAAGTAAATAAATTTATACTGTACATCTTGGGGTGGAGTTTTAACTCTTAGGAGTAAAGATACTCCTGTACGAAAATTAGTGCTTGCTGTTTACATGGCACGTTTACTCCTTGTAAGTATATTTATTCCTTGGGGTGAATAACTCTACAATGAAACAATTTCCGTGATTAAGAAACATGCTCACGATAAGTTGAATGAATGGTATTAATGACGAAAATATTGCTTCGACACTCATTCAACTATGCTAATACTATATAACTTAACACGGTTACTTACAGGAATAAGAGTAATTATTTTTTTATTTTTTTTATCACTTTATTTCTTTTTCGTGGGTACAGCGACTTTTCATTTCACCAGTAATACATTGGTTGGTACAACAAATGTTATTGATATACAAATATGTATCTATATACATAGATTGTGGCAAGATGACCAAAATGAAATAAAAGAATCGTATTTACATTGTGAGAAGGCGTTGGATTTATGTAAATGATAATTGTATCTTAATTTCGGCTTGAGTCCATCAAGGGAAGGTAATGTATTTGAAAGTTTTCGTGAGTATATATATTCTTTTGTCAGCGTGAAAATCAAATTGAGAACGTTATTTCTTCTTTCTTTAAACCCAAGAAATATTGTTTCCGCATTTATTCTTAAACAAGTATCTGTTTTACTTTCAATCCATTTAAGTAAATCTTGCCACAGTCTTTTGACAATTATACATTCATAAAGTAAATGACAAACCCATTCTATTTCCACATTGAAAATGTACAACGTGGAGAATCTATCAATTTGTACTTATACATGTCTTTATTTGTAATAAGGATTCTATGGAGAACTCTATACTGGAACCACCTGTGTTTGATACTACAAGCTGCTTGGAATGGTATAGAATTATAGGTCTTCCACGGTTCGGGGCTGATGTCTATATCTAGTTCATTTTCCCACTTAAGTTGGTAGTTAAGTGTTTGAGTTGAGTCATCCTTGCACAATTGGGAGTAAAATATATTACATCCTTTTTTGGTTCTATAAAGAATTTCTAAGTTTGGAGGAATAAAGGGCAGTTCATTCTGTTATTTTTAATGGTATTTGAATAGCGTTTGAAATAGTTTTTCATTGATGAAATTAAACCTGCATATTCAAGAAAGTTTGTTTTAACTCCATACAGGTTTACGAATTCATTGTAGGATAGAAATGTATTGTCATCTTCTAAAAAATCGTTTATAAATCTAATATTGGATTGCAGATAGTGGCAATATATCACAGGTTTACTTGAAATTGTTACATTATCCTTTGCTCAAATGTACTGCCTGCTGAGTAATTATACTATTTTATACTTTTACTTTATTTAACTCCATGATACATTTACTCCCTGTAAGTATGTTTACTGAAGAGTAATTACACTTATGGGATTAAATGTGTGCATGTTAAAAGCTCTTAGGCTGGTTGATATGCTGAGATATATTTTACCTTAGCTTTCATCAACTAGAGTATCCAATTATATTTGGTTACAGCATCCTTAGTAGTACAGTATAATAGTGTGTTAAACAGTACATGATGTTATCATGAATCCCAATTTGCATGCTCTATACTCAACTATACTGCGAGTGAAATAAGCAATTAGGAAAATAAGATTAATCAGCATAAAAAGATATTATATATTCATTTTCATTTCATTTTCAATTCCGAATTTACTTATTAGTTCAATGTAAATGTCGTTCATACTCTTGAGTTTAATTCAAGGTCATGACTTGATATTCAAATACATATTAGATAAATCTAAAAGATAACTAGGACTGTCGCGGTAGTACTTGGGTCCTTAAAGGGGCAGTAGCACGTTTTTTGATAATTTTATATTTTAAATATTTCACTGACAATTGTAAGTGAATACTTTATGTAATATATTTTGACACTGACAAAAGTCTCATTGCACAAGCCAATTAACCATAGTCAGAGGACAAAGTGTGAAGATTCACATAAAATCCATTGGCGGCCATTTTGTGTGTGAACACCTTTAATTCATTTTGTGTAAGAAAAAGGAAGCACATGACTTTATTTATTGTAAATATATTGTCTTTCAATTGGAACCATTAACTTTCATTTGCCTGACATCACCTTATATTCCTCCTAAAATGTGCTACTGCCCCTTTAAGACTGCCTGTTCGTTTCATACAGTGTTTGACCTTCACTTACATTTTCGTCATAGTGCTATACAAAAAGTAACTAATACATCATAAACTTGACCAAAATTAACATTCTTACCCAAGCGGGCACGGATATGCCGGGTATTAAAGTTTGCATAATGTTCATTGGAATTACAGTTTTTTCTAAAAATAACTCGCATTTTGATTGGTTGACGGAACTATTTTGCATCCATTCATGTTCATCTCTTGGATGTTCTACTTCAGTTGAGAAATATAGATATAAAATCTGTTATAGAGAACATGTGCTGTCATGCAAATAATTAAACATTATTTCATTTGACATCATTTAATATAAGTATAATCAACTGGTTGCGAGGAATTACTGATTATCTGTCCTGAGTTAATTATTGTGATAAACACGCTTTCCCCGAAATAGTAACTTAAGTTTGGAACTGTCATTTTTAACATCGACTTTTGAATAATTTAGTATCTTATTGTTTAATGGACGATTGATAGTTTCAACGTTCACACGAAATTTATTGAAGATAATATCATACCAAACTGATCTCAAAGTCAGAAATCTAGCTAATACCCATATGTGTCTGCATTTTATATACATATTACAATTCTAAAAAGCATTTCTAAAGCAGAAAATGCGTACACGCTTCTTTTGATTCCTTGTAATGCTTTAAACATATTTCCGAGTTTATTACATGAAACAACAAATAAAGTATACTTTGCAATCAATCTCACCTTAATTACCTCCTCGAAACACTGGCAAATATATCTGTTTGACACCAGCGGCGGAGAGTACTTCATTGTACCAACCTTCTTGAAATCATGTGCTTTAGGTTGTGTGCTGCACGTGAATTTTGAGGAGTTGCTTAGCAACTTGGCGTACAAGAAGTCCGTGCATCACAAGATGAAATAGACGACGTCCGTGCAGCCACACAGTATTTGACTAGTGACGGATTATTACATTTTGCATCATTTGCCACCAAACAAAATTTAATTGACGTCCGTTTAAAATTTGCATCAAAATAATTAAATTATAGTTCAGTTCAGTGTGACATTTTAAGGTTAATAGCACAGTAAAATAATGAAAATGCACGGTTGGTAAACGGCTTAGAATTGTTTTACCGACAATTTCGCCAGTATTATCTCAAACTGCACGTGAAATACGCGCAGTGTTAATATGAAATTGATCCATTCCTCAGGAGTGGAAGTTAACCATGCTAGACACCATTGTCACTTTTGAACTCATTATCAACAAACTTATATTCGGCTAATATTGATATTTTCATTAAAAATGGAAAACAGTTTTAACACTAACCATATAGTGTATGTGAAATAATAACCTCGACCTCGTTAATATCTGTGATAACCATCTCGGTGATCGCTCGATGGTTATCACAGATATTCACTCAGTCAGCGGTCATTATTTCAACCATAATCCTCTCTACCTCTCCACAGCATGTGACTACGGTTCGTACGGACCTGGTATTAGACTATAATCCTCTCTTCCTCTCCACAGCATGTGACTACTGTTCCTACGGACCTGGTATTAGACTATAATCCTCTCTTCCTCTCCACAGCATGTGACTACGGTTCCTACGGACCTGGTATTAGACTATAATCCTCTCTTCCTCTCCACAGCATGTGACTACGGTTCCTACGGACCTGGTATTAGACTATAATCCTCTCTTCCTCTCCACAGCATGTGACTACGGTTCCTACGGACCTGGTATTAGACTATAATCCTCTCTTCCTCTCCACAGCATGTGATTACGGTTCCTACGGACCTGGTATTAGACTATAATCCTCTCTACCTCTCCACAGCATGTGACTACGGTTCCTACAGACCTGGTATTAGACTATAATCCTCTCTACCTCTCCACAGCATGTGACTACGGTTCCTACGGACCTGGTATTAGACAATAATCCTCTCTTCCTCTCCACAGCATGTGACTACGGTTCCTACGGACCTGGTATTAGACTATAATCCTCTCTTCCTCTCCACAGCATGTTACTACGGTTCCTACGGACCTGGTATTAGACTATAATCCTCTCTTCCGCTCCACAGCATGTGACTACGGTTCCTACGGACCTGGTATTAGACTATAATCCTCTCTTCCTCTCCACAGCATGTGACTCCGGTTCCTACGGACCTGGTATTAGACTATAATCCTCTCTTCCTCTCCACAGCATGTGACTCCGGTTCCTACGGACCTGGTATTAGACTATAATCCTCTCTTCCTCTCCACAGCATGTTACTACGGTTCCTACGGACCTGGTATTAGACTATAATTCTCTCTTCCTCTCCACAGCATGTGACTCCGGTTCGTACGGACCTGGTATTAGACTATATTCGTCTCTTCTTCTCCACAGCATGTGACTCCGGTTCCTACGGACCTGGTATTAGACTATAATCCTCTCTTCCTCTCCACAGCATGTGACTACTGTTCCTACGGACCTGGTATTAGACTATAATCCTCTCTGCCTCTCCACAGTATGTGACTCCGGTTCGTACGGACCTGGTATTAGACTATAATCCTCTCTTCCTCTCCACAGCATGTGACTCCGGTTCCTACAGACCTGGTATTAGACTATAATCCTCTCTACCTCTCCACAGTATGTGACTCCGGTTCCTACAGACCTGGTATTAGACTATAATCCTCTCTACCTCTCCACAGCATGTGACTCCGGTTCCTACGGACCTGGTATTAGACTATAATCCTCTCTTCCTCTCCACAGCATGTGACTCCGGTTCCTACGGACCTGGTATTAGACTATATAATTCTCTCTTCCTCTCCACATCATGTGACTCCGGTTCCTACGGACCTGGTATTAGACTATAATCCTCTCTTCCTCTCCACAGCATGTGACTCCGGTTCGTACGGACCTGGTATTAGACTATATTTGTCTCTTCCTCTCTACAGCATGTGACTCCGGTTCCTACGGACCTGGTATTAGACTATAATCCTCTCTACCTCTCCACAGTATGTGACTCCGGTTCCTACAGACCTGGTATTAGACTATAATCCTCTCTACCTCTCCACAGTATGTGACTCCGGTTCCTACAGACCTGGTATTAGACTATAATCCTCTCTTCCTCTCCACAGCATGTGACTCCGGTTCCTACAGACCTGGTATTAGACTATAATCCTCTCTACCTCTCCACAGTATGTGACTCCGGTTCCTACAGACCTGGTATTAGACTATAATCCTCTCTACCTCTCCACAGCATGTGACTCCGGTTCCTACGGACCTGGTATTAGACTATAATCCTCTCTTCCTCTCAACAGCATGTTACTACGGTTCCTACGGACCTGGTATTAGACTATAATTCTCTCTTCCTCTCCACAGCATGTGACTCCGGTTCGTACGGACCTGGTATTAGACTATATTCGTCTCTTCCTCTCCACAGCATGTGACTCCGGTTCCTACGGACCTGGTATTAGACTATAATCCTCTCTTCCTCTCCACAGCATGTGACTACTGTTCCTACGGACCTGGTATTAGACTATAATCCTCTCTGCCTCTCCACAGCATGTGACTCCGGTTCGTACGGACCTGGTATTAGACTATAATCCTCTCTTCCTCTCCACAGCATGTGACTCCGGTTCCTACAGACCTGGTATTAGACTATAATCCTCTCTACCTCTCCACAGTATGTGACTCCGGTTCCTACAGACCTGGTATTAGACTATAATCCTCTCTACCTCTCCACAGTATGTGACTCCGGTTCCTACGGACCTGGTATTAGACTATATTCGTCTCTTCCTCTCCACAGCATGTGACTCCGGTTCCTACGGACCTGGTATTAGACTATAATCCTCTCTTCCTCTCCACAGCATGTGACTACGGTTCCTACGGACCTGGTATTAGACTATAATCCTCTCTTCCTCTCCACAGCATGTGACTCCGGTTCCTACGGACCTGGTATTAGACTATAATCCTCTCTACCTCTCCACAGCATGTGACTCCGGTTTCTACGGATCTGGTACTAGACTATAATCCTCTCTACCTCTCCACAGTATGTGACTCCGGTTCCTACGGACCTGGTATTAGACTATATTCGTCTCTTCCTCTCCACAGCATGTGACTCCGGTTCCTACGGACCTGGTATTAGACTATAATCCTCTCTTCCTCTCCACAGCATGTGACTACGGTTCCTACGGACCTGGTATTAGACTATAATCCTCTCTTCCTCTCCACAGCATGTGACTCCGGTTCCTACGGATCTGGTACTAGACTATAATCCTCTCTTCCTCTCCACAGCATGTGACTTCGGTTCCTACGGATCTGACTGCAGCTTCCTCTGCTCTGACCGGAAGTGTAGGGATTCATCCACTGAATGTAATCACGTGACTGGCCAGTGTCGTATAACCGATGGCCAGTATAGATGTACAGCCGGTTACAAAGGAATAGATTGTGTCACGAGTAAGTTGTTTTAGTTGTACCTATTTCACGGAGAATATTCACAAACTTTACTGAGTAACCTGGGACAGATTGTTGTATATCGAGTCTTCTTGTAACACAGATCAGTGCAAAAGTCAATACCGTCTTCTTCAAGTACAATTTTACCCAGAGAACCATACATTGCTTAAAATATCAGAAATAACAATATTTGGAAATAAAACACAATCTCATTAAAATGATATCTTAATTGCTTCACTACGTTACGCAGATTAAAGATCTCACAAGGCCCCGTAAGTCCAGCCGCTTGATGTCATCCACCAATCCAATCGTACGTCTCTTAAAGGACAATTTAAGAGATTAAACCGTAAATCGGCACAGCTCAAATGATAAAATGATAACTTATGACCTTTCGAATTTCCCAAAAAGCAGTGTTAGGTAATTTGCATAGGTCGTAAATTCATTTGTAATGTTTGACTATTTGACAGAACTAGATTCTTTCTAATTTGCATATGTACATCGAATATGTGTGATATCAAATCAACAAGATTTGATCTAATGTTTTTATGTCAGTTCTGGTCTTCTCATTTGTGTCAGTATATTTATGGATACAAAATACACCGAATTTATTGAACATGAATCGTTTCATATAAGATTTAAAGATGGACTGAAATGCTATATGGCAACTTTCAGGATTCGTGAAATAGTGATTACAATTTGACATTGACTCAACTTTAAATTACTGAAATCGACCTAGAAACGGCTTAATTACGACTGTATACATAACACTGCCTAATTAGGCCGGCGAACAGAATAAAACGCACTGAAGCGTGACTGCCTCGTGACGTGTTAGTAGGCGATGTTATACCCCGTTGTGAGCCCTCGTTATGTTAAACAACACAAGCTAACAGTACAGCTCAATGTTTAACCGTTGATTAAACACCCTAAACAACATCCCAACATCTCAAACCTTCAATAAATCGGTAGTCAACTGGCAATTTGTATTGATGAAAATGTAAGACCCTGATTAAAAACGAAGTTGTGCGCATAATGCTACAGCATGTAGCTGGTCTCGATTTGCGCAATGTTGTCATAAAACTGCACGTGAGAGCCCGGAAGTATTTTCGTCATAAACAATTGCTCACGTGTGAACCGTTTTATCTTCGTCACAGTTGTTTGTTGTTATTGAATATAACTTTAGTAGCACAACAGAAAGGATGTTATTATACAATACTATTTTTTACACATTTAAACCAATTTTTTTTCAATGCCTTTGACTTCATTTTGTAACAGGATAAAAAAATATACGTTTTTCTTAGTTATTTCATTTAGTGATGGATAAGTTACAATTCTCAATGAAAGGCATGTATTGGATGATGACTGATGTCTTGTTTAAAACATTATTTTAATAGCTAGGGCATTTCACTGACAATCTTAATGTTTTCACTCTTGTACATAGAAGAGATATTGTTCACAACAATACCCGATACATGGCCCAAAAGAATGAAGATTTATTAAATGAACCTTATTCAAAATAATTATCAGATAGAGCAAAAAATGTATTTCTTATTTCAACCGGTTATAATTTACCAATCGGAGGAAAAGGGATGTTAAGGAATACAATTGCTATTGGATGTTACCTAATAAGCTGATGTCATAAAATAGCCAGGTGTTGATGACTGTGCATTATATAACCTACCTGCTATAGTCATCATTTGATAGCTTTTAATTAGGAAACAGACAGGAAATACGATAGACAGTAAAGTAATTGTGTAATAGGTGAGTATATAATCTAAAGAAAGTAAATAACACATGCAGACCAATGTCATTGTTTATTCAACAACGTTCAAATCTAAATGTGAGCATTGTTAATTCGGATTATTACCATAAATCAGCCAAAAACTTTGTGCTATGTTTTATATTTTACTAATCTCTTTTTTTCTCTGCATGCCAAACTGTTCATTCAGTGAAAATGCGAGCTCGAAACAGAAAATCGGTGTAGTGATCGGAACACGTGAGTTCGATGTAGATTGTCACATTGCTCTGTTTGACCTAACACAGCGGGTCAATTTGGCGTGAAACGATCAATGTGATGGGAATTTGTCTACGGAAACTTCATCAGGAGATATTCTAGGACAGTTGACAGCAACACAATGATATGACATACTGTTAATCGCTTTGAAAACGCAGAACTACGGATTTCGCCTACTATTTTCCATATAAGCAGACGAAAGCTTCGCCTACTGCCACGTCACTTCCGGTATCCCCTTCCCGTGACCTCTCAGCCTTGTTTTGGTTTGTCGCTGGACGGCGACGAGCAGACGCCTTGTTACGCAATGTTTACTTAGCTGTAGCTTCATTGAGAAACTGTGTATCGTTGCTGTTTTGGCCTAATATTTATGTTATATAGTTATTTGACCAATATCTTATGAAAAATATATTTAAAAAAGGTTATACAGCGGCTCTTTAAAGGGAAACGTTTATATAACGTAACTGTTCCAAAAATAGCATCTACAGCTTGCTGTTTGAATTTGTCCCGTTTACGGTGATTTCTTCGATAATGATAACATTAAAGTATTTACCTGGACGATTTTGGACCAACAAATTGATAGGAGCGATATAAAGCACAGTTTGAGTTATTCATTCGGACATGACAGGAAATATTTGTTGTCGACATTTAGAAATAGTCGGAAATGTTCGTTTTTCGAGTTTTGAAGATTAGATATGAATACCCGTCACCAGCAACCCGAGTTACGAGGCAAAGTCGCTGATTGGCTGAGTCAAAGGATACTCTGACGGCTGTTATAACTGAGCCTGGTAAGATCTACATGCGTAGCGTAGTGTAGCAAATAGATCGTATTTGAATAAGATTGAAATAAAACAATAAGTGAATTGATTATGAAACGAGATAAAGCAACCCCGAGCTCAGCCCGAGCATTGTAGTGCAGCCTCAGTAGGCACAAAGGCATGTCAGGAATAGATGCTGATTATCTATCAAGTGTGATAATAGATCTCGTCATCACACAAGTGACAAAAAGTAACTTATCTGCTTTCCTTCTACAGAATGTGACTCTGGCACCTATGGACCAGACTGTAGTTTAGTTTGTTCTCACCGGAAATGTTCTGACCAATCATCTCAGTGTGATCACGTGACTGGTCAGTGTGGTCAAGGTGGATGTCAGACTGGGTACCAGGGAACAGATTCCTAATATCATAATAACATCTTTAAACATAAACTCAGGTATTAATTAAACATGAAGTCATTAGTAATATGCTGTCCGAACAGTCTTGGTGATACACTTCCAGTTGAGTGTACAGTTTGAGCGATTTCACTTAACTTTGTCACTGCGCTACCAAGTGTCCTTTAACCTTTTTCTTCTCAGCATGTGATCAAGATGTCAACTACGGAGTGAACTGTACCAAGTCCTGCAGTGCTCGTCATTGTAATCAACGACCATCTGTGTGTAACATTGAGACTGGACAGTGTATTGGTGGGTGTCAGGATGGGTGGAGAGGAGTGGACTGTACAAGTCGTGAGTATTATCAGTAAGGTTGATACATATGTGTGTAACATTGAGACTGGACAGTGTATTGACGGGTGTCGAATGGGTGGAGAGGAGTGGACTGTACAAGTCGTGAGTATTAACAGTAAGGTTGATACATCTGTGTGAGACACTGAGACTGGACAGTGCATTGGCGGGTGTCAGAATGGGTGGACAGGAGTGGACTGTACAAGTCGTGAGTATCATCAGTAAGGTTGATACATCTGTGTGTGACATTGAGACTGGACAGTGTATTGGCGGGTGTCAGGATGGGTGGAGAGGAGTTGACTGTAAAAGTCGTAAGTATTATCAGTAAGGTTGATACATATGTGTGTGACACTGGACTGGACAGTGTATTGGCGGGTGTCAGGATGGGTGGACAGGAGTGGACTGTACAAGTCGGGAGTATTATCAGTAAGGTTGATACAGCTGTGTGTGACACTGAGACTGGACAGTGTATTGGCGGGTGTCAGGATGGGTGGACAGGATTGGACTGTAAAAGTCGTGAGTATTATCAGTAAGGTTGATACAGCTGTGTGTGACACTGAGACTGGACAGTGTATTGGCGGGTGTCAGGATGGGTGGACAGGAGTGGACTGTACAAGTCGTGAGTATTATCAGTATGGTTGATACATCTGTGTGTAACACTGAGACTGGACAGTGTATTGGCGGGTGTCAGGATGGGTGGACAGGAGTGGACTGTACAAGTCGTGAGTATTATCAGTAAGGTTGATACAGCTGTGTGTGACACTGAGACTGGACAGTGTTTTGACGGGTGTCAGGATGGGTGGAGAGGAGTGGACTGTACAAGTCGTGAGTATTATCAGTAAGGTTGATACATCTGTGTGTAACACTGAGACTGGACAGTGTGTTGGCGGGTGTCAGGATGGGTGGACAGGAGTGGACTGTACAAGTCGTGAGTATTATCAGTAAGGTTGATACATCTGTGTGTGACACCAAGACTGGACAGTGTATTGGCGGGTGTCAGGATGGGTGGACAGGAGTGGACTGTACAAATCATGAGTATCGTCAGTAAGGTTGATACATCTGTGTGTGTCACCAAGACTGGACAGTGTATTGGCGGGTGTCAAGATGGGTGGACAGGAGTGGACTGTAAAAGTCGTGTGTATTATCATTAAGGTTGATACATCTGTGTGTGACACTGAGACTTGACAGTGTATTGGCGGGTGTCAGGATGGGTGGACAGGAGTGGACTGTAAAAGTCGTTAGTATTATCATCAAGGTTGATACATCTGTGTGTGACACTGAGACTGGACAGTGTATTGGCGGGTGTCAGGATGGGTGGACAGGAGTGGACTGTACAAGTCGTGAGTATTATCAGTAAGGTTGATACATCTGTGTGTGACACTGAGACTGGACAGTGTATTGGCGGGTGTCAGGATGGTTGGACAGGAGTGGACTGTACAAGTCGTGAGTATTATCAGTAAGGTTGATCCAGCTGTGTGTGACACTGAGACTGGACAGTGTATTGGCGGGTGTCAAGATGGGTGGACAGGAGTGGACTGTAAAAGTCGTGTGTATTATCAGTAAGGTTGATACATCTGTGTGTGACACTGAGACTTGACAGTGTATTGGCGGGTGTCAGGATGGGTGGACAGGAGTGGACTGTAAAAGTCGTTAGTATTATCAGCAAGGTTGATACATCTGTGTGTGACACTGAGACTGGACAGTGTATTGGCGGGTGTCAGGATGGGTGGACAGGAGTGGACTGTACAAGTCGTGAGTATTATCAGTAAGGTTGATACATCTGTGTGTGACACTGAGACTGGACAGTGTATTGGCGGGTGTCAGGATGGGTGGACAGGAGTGGACTGTACAAGTCGTGAGTATTATCAGTAAGGTTGATCCAGCTGTGTGTGACACTGAGACTGGACAGTGTATTGGCAGGTGTCAGGATGGGTGGACAGGAGTGGACTGTACAAGTCGGAAGTATTATCAGTAAGGTTGATACAGCTGTGTGTGACACTGAGACAGGATAGTGTATTGGCGGGTGTCAGGATGGGTGGACAGGAGTGGACTGTAAAAGTCGTGAGTATTATCAGTATGGTTGATACATCTGTGTTTAACACTGAGACTGGACAGGGTATTGGCGGGTGTCAGGATGGGTGGACAGGAGTGGACTGTACAAGTCGTGAGTATTATCAGTAAGGTTGATACAGCTGTGTGTGACACTGAGACTGGACAGTGTATTGGCGGGTGTATGGATGGGTGGAGAGGAGTGGAATGTACATGTCGTGAGTATTATCAGTAAGGTTGATACATCTGTGTGTGACACTGAGACTGGACAGCGTATTGGCGGGTGTCAGGATGGGTGGAAAGGAGTGGACTGTACAAGTCGGGAGTATTATCAGTAAGGTTGATACATCTGTGTGTAACACTGAGACTGGACAGTGTATTGGCGGGTGTCAGGATGGGTGGACAGGAGTGGACTGTACAAGTCGTGAGTATTATCAGTAAGGTTGATACAGCTGTGTGTGACACTGAGACTGGACAGTGTATTGGCGGGTGTATGGATGGGTGGAGAGGAGTGGAATGTACATGTCGTGAGTATTATCAGTAAGGTTGATACATCTGTGTGTAACACTGAGACTGGACAGTGTATTGGTGGGTGTCAGGATGGGTGGAGAGGAGTGGAATGTACAAGTCGTGAGTATTACCAGTAAGGTTGATATATCTGTGTGTAACACTGAGACTGGACAGTGGATTGGCGGTTGTCATGATGGGTGGAGAGGAGTGGAATGTACAAGTCGTGAGTATTATCAGTAAGGTTGATACAGCTGTGTGTGACACTGAGACTGGACAGTGTATTGGCGGATGTCAGGATGGGTGGAGAGGAGTGGAATGTACAAGTCGTGAGTATTACCAGTAAGATTGATACATCTGTGTGTAACACTGAGACTGGACAGTGTATTGGCGGGTTTCATGATGGGTGGACAGGAGTAGACGGCACAAGTCGTGAGTATAATTACTCTGCATACACATAAGCGCCTTTGTTGTGCTCAGTATTAAATTTTCAACTTTAAATGTCCTTTGAATGCACGTGTTAATCAGGCTAACAGGGTGTTCATGATGAACAACCAGTATTACCATGATCACCTGATGGTTTTAAGAGGATATTTTATTTCGAAATTAACTCAAATCAAAGACACTCATTTAAAATTTTAATTTAATTCCAACGTGTGTGTACGTCTGGTTGCTATTATATCTGGTCGCACACACTAACCTTGGCCTTTGGTTGAACAGACAGCGAGATGTTGCATTTAGGACATGAAGCTTCGTTAACAAAACAGCGTGAGGAAAACAGATTGTGATCATTTAAGGGAATTGTACTGTCATACGGTATTTTGGACCTATTTCACGTTTGTGCTGTCATTTCTTTGAATGCACAAGCGTGCAATATAAATTAAAGATGGTATATTTGGAACGTTTTAGTCATCTGTCATTTGTTTTTGCAATTGATACAATGTCGAATGCTGAACAATAGACCCTACTATCATCCAGTGACTTAAAGACTGGTTGAATGGACCCTGATAGTAACATCAACAAACCACTTGTACAATAAACTGTCAATTTTACTGTAACATGGGTAACGTTTTTATTGACTATCAACTGGGATTAAAGCGTGAATAATTTTGGTATTTTGCTCATGGGCGTAAGTGTATGAGAAATAAATACATGTATACATCTTAATTGTTGACAGAGTGTCCCGCTGGTACATTTGGATCTGACTGCACGTCCTGCAGTACACGTCACTGTCAGGGAGAGTCGGACTGTCCTGCAGATGGAACCTGTTCTCAGGGATGTCAAGACGGATGGACTGGACATACGTGTTCGCAAGGTACACTTTGATTGGTATTTTGACAAGACAACATGATATTATGACAGTATGTAGTTCATTAATACTTATGGTCTAGATAATATTTCATGTGTCCTGTTTTACAATGTATTTTCTCAATATTCATACGTTTTGTGTTGTCCCTTTGAAAGCATCCGTTTAAAACATTACGAGTTTTAGCAAGGCACACAATGTAGGTATATATATTTTTACTTCAGTTGTAGTTGAAACATATTGTTAAACTGAGAGAGATGCTTTGATTTTCTATCTATCATTTTTTCTTGAAGGAGAAAAAGTCAACATTAAATCTATATTCACCTTCTTATTCATCTCCATGTTATTAGACTGACACTTAATTAGTTCTTTGATTGTTAAGGAATTATGATTTGACTTCTCTGTGAAACATATTATCAGAATATCAGAAATATGGATATGTATCGGCTTGTACAAACATACTTTTGATAAATATGCCATACAATGAAACCTTAAGTGTTCAATTATTGTTTCCTATTCTATGTTGAAACACTTCCGCAAATTGCAGTCTACATGTTTTTCCTGTTGCTGTGTCTGGTGAACACAAAACCGTTTCTTGTCTCCCTGCAGAATGTCTACGAGGCATGTATGGACCCGGATGTAGTATGACGTGTGGTAACTGTAGCTCCGACTATGCATGCCATCACGTGACCGGAAACTGTCCAAGTGGATGTAAAGCAGGATGGAGAACTGAGAAGTGTAATGCAGGTAAACTTTGCTTCTATCTCTTTATTATTTATTGGCTTGTTTGTAGGATTGATCACCCAGGTGTTGCTGGTTTCTTTTATCTGACTCTGTTTGGCACTATTGGAAAGAAATTATAATTTTTGGTAGTCTCATATAAGGATCTGAAAAAGGATGATTGACTTCTTGTTTGCAGGTCTCATAGTATGGACTGACAGAAAATACGTTCCTTAAAGTGCCTATATTGTAAGAGTTCACTATTTTCTTTTAAATATTTTAAATATTCTCAAATAAAACTCCACCCGTAAGCGATTCAAGTGATTGAATGACATCTAAAAACTCTAAGGTATCTGTGAAAACATCATATTCTTGTTTAATTGTATTTAAAAACGTACATTCATGGGGAACCGTCGAAACCCTAAGCTTGATAGTGTATGCAATGCATTTAGTTCTAGTTTATTCCAAAATGAATTACCACTGAAAGCATCTATAACAGCTTTGGGAAGCTTTGATATTAAACATTTTGATATTGACGCTATTTTTCAAGGAATCATGGTCGTCTGTTTGCATAACAGAATAATTACAAAATGGTTTTGTTACACTAATTTCCGCGATTCTGATTGGACGAGAGCGCTCAAAAACCTGCTGCCATTTCTCGATAAATGCAGAAACTTGCAACCATACCATGTGACGTCACAATTATCTGACGCAATAGTTCGATTTAGACAGTTGCGAGTTACTTTCTGTTGCAAAGACAGATATGACATATCTTATCACGTACCACCTGCGTTTGTAACAAGTTAATACATTTTTCTCCCTAACACAATCCATACATTCACCGGAAAGACTGCATTTTAATAACTACGAGTCCTCAAGCTTGTTCGCTCCGAGCGTCTCGCAAACGGCGGACATTTTGAACGACGTGTGATATGCTAATTAGGGTTATTCCGAAAATGCGGATTCCGGTTAAGACGAATTGTGATTGCATCGGTGTCAATGGTTGCGAAAACGAAATTAAATCTTCGGCCGTTTTAGTTTAGGGAGTTCTCAATTTTGATTCAACTTTGTATTGTTTCGTGTAACAAACCACAATTTCACGACATTGATGACAGATTTTTATAATTAGGAAAAACTTTGTTTAAATGTTGATTTTGTAATTATAATTACCTTTGCTGAAGAACTCAACAGTTTCTACAGCCGTTTTGATCATCAGGATTTTAGCATCAATAGGGACCAAGTCAGGAAAACCATTCGTGATAGCGATCTTCCTGTCCACATATCGGAAGAAGATGTCATCCAGAGCTTCTCCAGAATCAACATTCGGAAAGCGAAAGGTCCTGACAACCTTGACGGCATAGTGCTAAAGGAGTGTAGAGTTCAACTGTGTAAAGTGTTTTCAAGATTGTTCCAACTCTCAGTTGATACGCATGTCATTCCTTCCGTTTGGAAAACATCAGAAATAATACCTGTTCCAAAGAAGACGCAGCCTAAAGAATTAAATGACTACCGACCAGTTGCGCTAACATCTATTGCAATGAAGTCCATGGAACGCATCTTGCTGAGACATCTCCGACAGGCAGTTTCCGATATAATGGACCCACTTCAGTTCGCCTACAGATATAGGAGAGGAGTTGTTGATGCTACATTGTCACTCCTTTATAATGTCTACAACCATCTTGAGACACCGAAGTCTTATATCAGGATCTTGTTTGTTGACTTTTCATCTGCGTTCAACACTATACAGCCTCACATCATGATTGAGAAACTGTTGAACATGGGCGTGAACTCTAATCTCATCAAATGGATTGGAAATTTTCTTGTGGACAGAAGGCAATTTGTCAAAGTTAACGGGGCAGTATCAAGCACAATATCCATAAATACCGGAGCGCCGCAAGGTTGTGTCATCTCGCCCGTCCTGTTCACCCTCTACACTAAGTTATAGTTCAACCTGCTCAACGATCAAGTTTGCGGATGACCCCGCAATTGTTGGAAAATTAAATAATGATATATCTGAATAACTGTATAAAGATGAAATTACAAAATTGACAACTTGGTGTGCAGACAATCATCTACTTTTAAATGTCAAAATAACGAAGGAACTGGTTATTGACTTTCGAAGTAAACCATCTCAAATGCTTCCAGTCATAATAAATGGTGAATGTGTTGAGACTGTGTCGGAATATATATATTTGGGAACCTACATTGATTCTAAATTGAACTGGAATTCCGACATTGAAGCCTTGTATAACAAATGTCAGCAACGTCTTCATCTAATGTGAAAACTCTGATCTTTCGATGTTAACCCCTCCGTCATGTCAACCTTTTATACAGCCTTTATTCAAAGCATATTAACATTTTCATTCCATTGTTGGTACGGGTCTCTCTCAGTTCATCTTAAATCTAAAATTAACAAAATTGTGAACGTTGCGAGTAAGATTGCCGGTGTCAAGTTCGAGTGTTTAACTGATGTATATGAGCGGCAAATCGTAAATCAAGCTGTCAAAATCATATCTGACCCGACACATTACCTTCATTCAGAATATCACCTTCTCCCTTCAGGCCGCCGCTACAAAGTTACAGTTTTGAAAACTAAGAGAGCCCGTACATCTTTTGTTCCAAACACAATATGTCTATTAAATAAATGTGAAAAGAATTAAATGCATGTACATAAATATTTCATATGATTGTTCTCCTGTTCAAGCTCTGTGTTGATGTAAAACAAATTCCTGAAAAGGCAATAAAGTATTATTATTATTATCATAAGGATTGTTTTACATGTTTTGTGCCTCTATCGAGATATAACAGCAACAAAGTTTGTATAAAATCGCTATGCTATGCTACGCGTATTTATACAAGTTGTTGCTGTTATACATCGATAGAGGCACAAAACATGTAAAACAATCCTTAATTAGTTGTATGATATTAACAATCTTTATTTTTTATTATTGATTCCAAATAACAAGGTCAAGCGTAAACATATTATAGTAATTTCAGCACATTCACCAGATTAATTTGGCGCTGATCTATAGCCATACAAATGTAACATTTAACTTAACACTCTGAGTGATAAGAAATTCCATCATCGTACTGACATTATACATAATTTAAATGGTTTAACAACATAATATTATGTCTTTACATCTACTATTCACTGAGTTGTTAAATATCTTTCTCTCCTCCTCTCTCAGTGTGCCTGGACGGCACCTACGGTCCTGACTGTACAGAGAAGTGTGGTCAGTGTGATGGTGTCTGTGACAGTGTGGATGGGAGGTGTCCTGCTGGATGTCTGGACGGATTCTGTGGAACAAAGTGTGACATGGATTTAGGTGAGAGGCCATGTCTTAGCTCAAAGGGAGAAACGACAAGTGGCAATGGCACATTTATGTAGGAATTGATTCAGAAAATATAACATATGAGCCACATGTTACAAAGTTGTAGGTTTCTATTTATAGATGTTCATATCTTGCATTCTTACTAAGGTATATTTGATTTGTTTATACTATATTCGTCATTAGTAAGGAAACGTGTTTGTTGTTTGATTTATAACAAGGAGCCAGTGGAAATTTCGGTGTGGCATCACTTGTGGGTGCTGTTGTTGGAACGTTCCTGGTGGTGGTTCTGCTGTGTGTTGGAATAATCATCTGTCTCATCAGACAGGGGAGGTGAGGAACCTTTGTGTTTTATATATGTAGCAAATCAACTTAAAACAAATTCATCAATGGTAAAAGGTGCTTTGTTAGATGTAGATGCATCTGAGTCTAACATTCTATCAAGGTTGGCATAGTGGTAACAATCTTTATTTGTGTTTATACATGTTTGCATATTCCTTCAACAAATCAACATGTATCAATATATGTAACAATATACAAACCTTCAGAACCCTGTTTTACAAATCTCTCTTGTAGACTGCAGTGGATCAGGAACCTTGACGACAGTAAACAAGCTCAGAGATCACGTGACTTCAACCAGATGAGCAGCATTGTTACTCGACCTGCTGACGTTTCAGAGCATGCGCAGTCAAGCAATAACGCTCCCAACAACGATTATGCTGAACTCGATTCAGGCACAATAAGAGGGAATAAAGATTATGACGTCATCCAAACAAAACATTACGAAAACCTCTGACCTATAACCGTTCTTTCTTGACAACATCAGAACTTGAGAACAAAGGTAACTTCGGATAAAGTGAAGAGAAGCCTATTGTATCAAGGATTTTAGCTAGTATAATTATCCCTTTCAAAATCGGGTAGTTGTCTGATATGAGGAATTTTATCATTAATCATCCATTAATTTATACATCTTCCATAACAAGATTTAACATTTAATGTATCAATAGCGAGGACCTCACGCCAATGTGTAAACAGTGGATGCTTTCCCAATAACAAATTCTCTGTCAGGTAGGAAGAGGGAGGGGGTGGTTTGGATGGTTATACAGTGTCGTCGGTGGAACAAAACAAACTCTCAAAAACCATCAACACATCTTCAACAATTATGGACTTCCCAATGATAGTCTCTGCATTTATATTGACCAGCACATTTCCAACAAAATTGATAAGATTTGAAGGGGTTCGTCACAATCACTGTTTTCGGAATACTCTTCACTACTGTCTGGATGTTAGCTTTGCATGCCGACTTTCCGAACAACCAGGGTTCGCCCATCATTTGTAGCAAATAGTTTACGCTAATGTAAACCATGCAGTAAAGTGTGAAAGTAAAGTGAGTTATTGTTAATTTGGCAATTCATCTATGTCAGCTATTAGCGGCGTAAGTCAAATAGAAATGTATCAAATTGATGTTTTTATGTTATTGATTATCTTCTCATTTTATCAATTGGCATACATGATGTAGTTATAATATGTTATGTGAATATTCTATATATCTGTTTAGCCTTGTTATTGTTCTTACATTTGAGAACTGTATGAAATATAAAACAAATGTCTTCTTGGGATAATAAAGCCCTTTTCTTATATATCTTACCTTATTCATTTGCTTCATATTCATAATCTTGAAGCGTCCTAATATAAAATTGAAGTTCGGAAAATATGTGACCTTCATTGACGATGCGAATTATCCTTAAACGTACAAGTTGGGTTCCAAGTTGGGTTCCGTCATTTTGTTAAAAGTGGATTGATTTTCAATCATAAATGCTTTTCAACTGTCCTGTAAGAGTAAGAGTTTGGGGGAGTCCAGTTTGTTAGTAAGAAACCTTTATGTTGCCTTGGATGAGTAAAGCCTGCAGCCCAAATGAAGGAAAACCAATGATATGCACAAATCCACACATTTATAAAGATCATGATGCCTGTTAGATATATCGTGGAACAATCATTCATGGGTAAAATTGCTTCTTGATTATTTATCATGAAACCAATCCTTCTTATATATTGTTCGTTGGTTCGTTTTACTCTGGATGGTTAAATTAGATGAATAATTCATCATGATCTGTTTCTAATCTTGCCGTTACGAAATTATTTTGAAATATAACATCATAATATTAAGCTTTTGCGTTTCGTACCCCGAGTGTTTCACAACTCCTCACCAAGTTTCAAGTGTGTGATCGGAATGTTTCTAAATCTAGAATTGTTGTTTTATTAGTTGAAATAAAGTTAAAACCTACTTAATATAAAGAGTAAATTTGCACAACATGTTTTGATGTGAAGCTTTAGAGCTACGATATTAGAGCCTACTGTTTCTTCTGTGTTATTATTAGATAAACCGACACTAAACAGTGGCACATCTTTTAATTATCTCCCTTTAACTCTATTGTGTTTTCGCGGTAATCATGACGATTCAAATTACTCACTTACCTACATCTCACAAATTTCTTTTATCATTATATCGTCCCTATACTATATACCTTCATCTCACAAATTTCTTTTATCATTATGCCGTCCCTATACTACAAAGAAGAGGGCACGTTCCCAATATTTACAGGGTCTCTGTGACAACGTGGTTTAGAAGACAGAGGATATATCTTGTTTCATTTGTGGTCTCATTTGAAAACAGGCTTTTCCCGTGATGAGATTAGATAATCTTATAAGTGATATCTTCAAATATTGTCTTTATCATGTGAGGTTGTGGTTTGCTGATTTACGTTCAAATTCGCTTGACTTGGAAAACCTTGAAAAAGTTATATCCATCTCATTGGCGGGAAAATTCGGTCTCTAATCTCGCTGTATATGCATATAAATAGAGCATCTCATGCAAGTGTCTCCTTATTCCTGAATATTTTACTGAAATCAACCAACATTAGACGACGCGAGGGTGAGATTTTCTATCACCCAAAGTCATTCCAGAACTATAATTAAATCAGTCTCTCTGAAATTAAAACTACCAGCAAATATATTCTACAGTGATGTCATCAACTTTGTGACGTCACAGTTTAGAGAAATCTGTTCTAAGTGATATCAATACCTCCTGTTATCACTGACTGATGGTGTCCTTGTATTATGACGATTTGATTGTAGGGATAATTACAATGTAATAGAAGATGTGATAATCGTTTGATCTCACACAAGAGATACCTACATCTACTGTGGTAGCCACTTTTGGATAATACTTGATATCAAACTCAGCAGCGGAAAGGATAACTAAATAGACACTCCGTGTTGTAAAGATTTTGTGCAACACGTCATACAAGACAACACAAGCTGATATATGTTCATACACACCATGACAATGGACCATGTGACCTGTGTGAGCCAATTACACGTAGAGTGTCCCTGTGATACAAGACAACACAAGCTGATATATGTTTATACACACCCTGACAATGGACCATGTGACCTGTGTGAGTCAATTACACGTAGAGCGTCCCAGTGATACAAGACAACACAAGCTGATATAGATTCATACACACCCTGACAATGGACCATGTGACCTGTGTGAGCCAATTACACGTAGAGTGTCCCAGTGATACAAGACAACACAAGCTGATATAGATTCATACACACCCTGACAATGGACCATGTGACCTGTGTGAGCCAATTACACGTAGAGTGTCCCTGTGATACAAGACAACACAAGCTGATATAGATTCATACACACCCTGACAATGGACCATGTGACCTGTGTGAGTCAATTACACGTAGAGCGTCCCAGTGATACAAGACAACACAAGCTGATATAGATTCATACACACCCTGACAATGGACCATGTGACCTGTGTGAGCCAATTACACGTAGAGTGTCCCAGTGATACAAGACAACACAAGCTGATATAGATTCATACACACCCTGACAATGGACCATGTGACCTGTGTGAGTCAATTACACGTAGAGTGTCCCGGTGATACAAGACAACACAAGCTGATATAGATTCATACACACCCTGACAATGGACCATGTCACCTGTGTGAGTCGATTACACGTAGAGTGTCCCTGTGATACAAGACAACACAAGCTGATATAGATTCATACACACCCTGACAATGGACACATGTGACCTGTGTGAGCCAATTACACGTAGAGTGTCCCTGTGATGCAAGACAACACAAGCTGATATAGATTCATACACACCCTGACAATGGACCATGTCACCTGTGTGAGCCAATTACACGTAGAGTGTCCCTGTGATACAAGACAACACAAGCTGATATAGATTCATACACATCCTGACAATGGACCATGTGACCTGTGTGAGCCAATTACACGTAGAGTGTCCCTGTGATACAAGACAACACAAGCTGATATAGATTCATACACACCCTGACAATGGACCATGTGACCTGTGTGAGCCAATTACACGTAGAGTGTCCCAGTGATACAAGACAACACAAGCTGATATAGATTCATACACACCCTGACAATGGACACATGTGACCTGTGTGAGTCAATTACACGTAGAGTGTCCCGGTGATACAAGACAACACAAGCTGATATAGATTCATACACACCCTGACAATGGACCATGTCACCTGTGTGAGCCAATTACACGTAGAGTGTCCCTGTGATACAAGACAACACAAGCTGATATAGATTCATACACATCCTGACAATGGACCATGTGACCTGTGTGAGCCAATTACACGTAGAGTGTCCCTGTGATACAAGACAACACAAGCTGATATAGATTCATACACACCCTGACAATGGACCATGTGACCTGTGTGAGCCAATTACACGTAGAGTGTCCCAGTGATACAAGACAACACAAGCTGATATAGATTCATACACATCCTGACAATGGACCATGTGACCTGTGTGAGTCAATTACACGTAGAGTGTCCCTGTGATACAAGACAACACAAGCTGATATAGATTCATACACACCCTGACAATGGACCATGTGACCTGTGTGAGTCAATTACACGTAGAGTGTCCCGGTGATACAAGACAACACAAGCTGATATAGATTCATACACACCCTGACAATGGACACATGTGACCTGTGTGAGCCAATTACACGTAGAGTGTCCCTGTGATACAAGACAACACAAGCTGATATAGATTCATACACACCCTGACAATGGACCATGTGACCTGTGTGAGTCAATTACACGTAGAGTGTCCCTGTGATACAAGACAACACAAGCTGATATAGATTCATACACACCCTGACAATGGACCATGTGACCTGTGTGAGCCAATTACACGTAGAGTGTCCCTGTGATACAAGACAACACAAGCTGATAAAGATTCATACACCCTGACAGTGGACCATGTGACCTGTGTGAGTCAATTACACGTAGAGTGTCCCTGTGATACAAGACAACACAAGCTGATAGAGATTCATACTCACCTTGACAATGGACCATGTGACCTGTGTGAGCCAATTACACGTAGAGTGTCCCGGTGATACAAGACAACACAAGCTGATATAGATTCATACACACCCTGACAATGGACACATGTGACCTGTGTGAGCCAATTACACGTAGAGTGTCCCTGTGATACAAGACAACACAAGCTGATAAAGATTCATACACACCCTGACAGTGGACCATGTGACCTGTGTGAGTCAATTACACGTAGAGTGTCCCTGTGATACAAGACAACACAAGCTGATAGAGATTCATACACACCTTGACAATGGACCATGTGACCTTTGTGAGCCAATTACACGTAGAGTGTCCCTGTGATACAAGACAACACAAGCTGATAGAGATTCATACACACCCTGACAATGGACACATGTGACCTGTGTGAGTCAATTACACGTAGAGTGTCCCTGTGATACAAGACAACACAAGCTGATATAGATTCATACTCACTCTGACAATGGACACATGTGACCTGTGTGAGCCAATTACACGTAGAGTGTCCCTGTGATACAAGACAACACAAGCTGATAAAGATTCATACACACCCTGACAGTGGACCATGTGACCTGTGTGAGTCAATTACACGTAGAGTGTCCCTGTGATACAAGACAACACAAGCTGATAGAGATTCATACACACCTTGACAATGGACCATGTGACCTGTGTGAGCCAATTACACGTAGAGTGTCCCAGTGATACAAGACAACACAAGCTGATATAGATTCATACACACCCTGACAATGGACCATGTGACCTGTGTGAGCCAATTACACGTAGAGTGTCCCGGTGATACAAGACAACACAAGCTGATCTAGATTCATACACACCCTGACAATGGACCATGTGACCTGTGTGAGCCAATTACACGTAGAGTGTCCCTGTGATACAAGACAACACAAGCTGATAGAGATTCATACACACCCTGACAGTGGACCATGTGACCTGTGTGAGTCAATTACACGTAGAGTGTCCCTGTGATACAAGACAACACAAGCTGATAGAGATTCATACACACCCTGACAATGGACCATGTGACCTGTGTGAGTCAATTACACGTAGAGTGTCCCGGTGATACAAGACAACACAAGCTGATATAGATTCATACACACCCTGACAATGGACCATGTCACCTGTGTGAGCCAATTACACGTAGAGTGTCCCTGTGATACAAGACAACACAAGCTGATAAAGATTCATACACACCCTGACAATGGACCATGTGACCTGTGTGAGCCAATTACACGTAGAGTGTCCCTGTGATACAAGACAACACAAGCTGATAAAGATTCATACACCCTGACAGTGGACCATGTGACCTGTGTGAGTCAATTACACGTAGAGTGTCCCTGTGATACAAGACAACACAAGCTGATAGAGATTCATACTCACCTTGACAATGGACCATGTGACCTGTGTGAGCCAATTACACGTAGAGTGTCCCGGTGATACAAGACAACACAAGCTGATATAGATTCATACACACCCTGACAATGGACACATGTGACCTGTGTGAGCCAATTACACGTAGAGTGTCCCTGTGATACAAGACAACACAAGCTGATAAAGATTCATACACACCCTGACAGTGGACCATGTGACCTGTGTGAGTCAATTACACGTAGAGTGTCCCTGTGATACAAGACAACACAAGCTGATAGAGATTCATACACACCTTGACAATGGACCATGTGACCTGTGTGAGCCAATTACACGTAGAGTGTCCCTGTGATACAAGACAACACAAGCTGATAGAGATTCATACACACCCTGACAATGGACACATGTGACCTGTGTGAGTCAATTACACGTAGAGTGTCCCTGTGATACAAGACAACACAAGCTGATATAGATTCATACTCACTCTGACAATGGACACATGTGACCTGTGTGAGCCAATTACACGTAGAGTGTCCCTGTGATACAAGACAACACAAGCTGATAAAGATTCATACACACCCTGACAGTGGACCATGTGACCTGTGTGAGTCAATTACACGTAGAGTGTCCCTGTGATACAAGACAACACAAGCTGATAGAGATTCATACACACCTTGACAATGGACCATGTGACCTGTGTGAGCCAATTACACGTAGAGTGTCCCAGTGATACAAGACAACACAAGCTGATATAGATTCATACACACCCTGACAATGGACCATGTGACCTGTGTGAGCCAATTACACGTAGAGTGTCCCGGTGATACAAGACAACACAAGCTGATCTAGATTCATACACACCCTGACAATGGACCATGTGACCTGTGTGAGCCAATTACACGTAGAGTGTCCCTTTGATACAAGACAACACAAGCTGATAGAGATTCATACACACCCTGACAGTGGACCATGTGACCTGTGTGAGTCAATTACACGTAGAGTGTCCCTGTGATACAAGACAACACAAGCTGATAGAGATTCATACACACCCTGACAATGGACCATGTGACCTGTGTGAGTCAATTACACGTAGAGTGTCCCGGTGATACAAGACAACACAAGCTGATATAGATTCATACACACCCTGACAATGGACCATGTCACCTGTGTGAGCCAATTACACGTAGAGTGTCCCTGTGATACAAGACAACACAAGCTGATATAGATTCATACACACCCTGACAATGGACCATGTGACCTGTGTGAGTCAATTACACGTAGAGTGTCCCGGTGATACAAGACAACACAAGCTGATATAGATTCATACACACCCTGACAATGGACCATGTCACCTGTGTGAGCCAATTACACGTAGAGTGTCCCTGTGATACAAGACAACACAAGCTGATATAGATTCATACACACCCTGACAATGGACCATGTGACCTGTGTGAGTCAATTACACGTAGAGTGTCCCTGTGATACAAGACAACACAAGCTGAAAGAGATTCATACACACCTTGACAATGGACACATGTGACCTGTGTGAGCCCACTTAAACATAGAGAGTCCCGGTGACAAACACTGATTGTGCGCGAGGCACAAGTACAACTTCTCATATTTGGCAAAAAATAACATATATCCTGCTTCATGTTAATAATTTTATTATAAACATTGCAATGAAACAAAGAATAGAATGTATACTATATAAACTGAAATGAAATACAGCACTATACAAAATACCGGATTATTAATTTATAATGAACAAAGAATGTATATTATATAAACTAAAATGAAATACAGAATTTTACAACGAAAACAGAATCTATATTATACACATTGCACGATAATACAAAGTTTTACAATAAAAATATATAATATTTTCCAACAAAATGAAAAGAAAGTCAGATTTCACTGCAGGGAGTAAGTAGGAGGGGAACTTACATACAAAAATATATGTGGCACAATAAGATAAAAGTAAAAGTAAGATTTTCAACAGTTATCCTTTGCTCCTTGCTCCTTTGTATTAGAAAATAATAGCCGTGAGCAAAGGTACAGTACCCGGACAAAAGTGAGTTATCGCTCTTGAAATGCCCATTGGCTGGCTTACATGTTAATTACCTGTTGCAAGAATAATTTTCATTGATTGGGTTTGGATCAAATTGCAGCCGATAAATACTGACAAAATGAGAAATCATCTCACCTACAAGTACATTATTTTCATAAATCTATGAGATAATTTTTTTAGAAAATCGCAGCTATTAAATCATCATATATACAGCAAAATATGGCAAACTCGTTCAACATGGCAGTCAGAGTTGAATATGTGTCACTCAATCAGTCGTTATTAAATAAAAGTACCGAGGGTACAGAAGCTCACCTTAAAATGAATGATGTGGTAATATAGTTTAATTGTGTAACCATATTTTATATGATAATTGATTATGGCTGCCATCATGATTTTTGTATCTTTTAAAATGCTAGTCTTCTGTTGAAAAAAATTAGAGCACGAACAAACATTAATACAAGAATGTTAATAAATCATGATTTGTTAACAAGCAGTAGGTTTTTGTATAACTTTTTTGTATATCTATGGCTGAATTGGTGACCATCTTGTATTTTTTAATCTTCAAAATGTTACTTATATGTGGGCATCCATATTAATTTCATTATCTTGATTGGTTTAGGAGTATTCATTTAAATGTCAATCAATAATAACAGGTTTTGTGACTCTTGAAGTCAAGAAATAGTCCCGAAAATCTCAAGAATTCTTTCTTAAAAGTACTTGTACAGTACCAAAGTTTTCAAACACAATCACAAAAGTCAACAAACTGGTTAATCCAATGTTAGATTAGTCACACTCTCAACTTCCAAAGAACTAAAAAAAGATGCACATAAACATTTGGAATATATCCCTCTGACACAAATCACAATTTCAACTAGTGATAAGTCCAATTGCCAAAGTAAACTGTCCAGGTCAATGTCTCATGTGATTCTAACTGAAGATTTCTGAATATCTTAAATCTTGACATATGTTAGTGCAATCTGATTGGTCAGAATAGGCTAGCCACATGGGGGTTTATGCTAATTACTAGATATGATGACCTGTGATGACCTCTTGCACCTGCATGTAGCTTATGTAACTTATCCTCTTATGTAAGTTACTGTTATTCCATAATGTGAGTGTCTTCCCCTTAATTCAGTATGCAATACAGATATTAGGAGGGGAGTTGCAGGAGAGGGGCTGGAGGATAGGAAGGAAAAGGAGGGATAGAAGAGAGGTTTGCAATGGAAGGACAGGAGACAGGAGAGGAAAGGGGAGGAGGGGAAGGGAGGATAGAAGGGGTGGGGGTAGAAGAGAGGTTTGCTATAGAAATAATCTGGAGGTCAACTCAGTAATATGTTTATTGAAGTATTTTAATATTAATTGCATGGAAACAACAGTTAGTGTTGAGAGTGAACAAATTTATTCATTTTAAATGCTTTTGAAAAGGATTTGTTTGAATTGAATGATCATTATAATTATCTAGATAATCATCGTTCAGATTGTAATCAGATCCCTCACTGGCTATGTTATTTGGCCTTTTATGAAGTGGCAGGAATTATGTAACCCACTGATATCATTAGATGTTTTATTTAAAAGGATTTATTAAAACACTCATGGTTCAGGCTGTTCGCAGATAAAGATGATTCATAAATTTGTTTGTAACTGTATTTATAGTGTTGATAAATATTACAACAAGTGCATCAATACAAATATAAACACATTCATTTGATTGACCAGGAAATGTATTCTTTTCAATGAATTTTATGAAATCTAATTGAAAATTCAATATAAATGACATATTGACCATCTTGGATTCTTGATAATAAAATGAATGCGTCTTTGTCAGGAATCACTATATAAAAAAATACTCACTTTTCAGAATGATATCTTAATTGATTTAGTAGGAGAAGTACTATGCCTGAAATCTAATTGAAAAATAATGACTTCTATGTTGACATGTTGTTCCCAGAGCCCCTTCAGCATGATACAATTATCATTTAGTTTTACAGGTTTTCATAAAACATATGGTATTGGAACTGGAACCTGATACAAATTACCTCTTTCTACAATAACTTATGTAGATTACTGTACATAAAAGCAGATTCTTGACTTATTAATATTAACTCATCTTGCAGATTGTTGTACACATAAGCTGATTCTTGACTTGTTTAAATTGTTATTTGTAAAAAGTATTATTATTAATAGAATACAAGTATACTTTTCATAAAGTCAATTTATATACTTTCCATAAAGTCCATTGCTTAGACATGATAATTGCCATACATCATTATGTTGTATTTATCAATTAAGTAAAGATAACTAAGCAACATACAAGCAGGCAGGGCTGCTAGACCCAGATCCTTAAGGAGAGTGTAGCAATTTGTGGATTTGGCTTTGTGTATTTGGAGAAGAATAGTGTGCTGAGCATGTAAACCTGAACTCTGGCTAAGCCCTTATGTGTGGTATTTAAAAACTTGACGGGAGAGAACATGCATTGTTGTGAAAAATATATATAATTTCACAAAACATAGTTAGCTTATGTCCTAAATTGATTTTGTGTCAAGAAGAACTTATGTTAGATATAGAAATGGTACAAATATGAGTAAACACAGAAAATGGAACCTGATACAAAAAAACTCTTTCCACATCAACTTATCATGAAGATTGCTAAACACAAAACTTATTGATGACAACTTTTGTGTAAGTTGTTATTCTTAGAAAGAACATATCACTGTCATGAGATTACAAGTCTAATTTCCATAACTCTTATTGCATACACATGGCCATATAGCATATTGCTCTGCAATATCAATTGGGTCAGATTATGCAACAGACTAGCAGCTGACACTGTGATGCTTGCAGCCTGTATCAGGATGTGTATTAGAATAAACACTGTGGACTCTAGAGGCATATCTGAACTCTGGTTGACCCCTTATGTGTGGTATTTAAAGGAATATAAGGGAGATACCATTGTTTAAAATTTAACATGATGTTTAATGTGATTGGGTTTTTGCAGCTAGTTGCCATGAAGATTTTAAGCAAATTAATTAATTATGTTTGTCTTATATATCTTAATTTTTATTAAAAACACTTAAAAATATAGAACATCTTGCATGACAATCTTAAATATTCCATATTCAAGATAATATTATGATTAGTAAGTTCAAATTAGAGAATTTATTTGATGCAAGTGATCACTTGATGAAAGCTTAAAATTTTATAATAATGATGTGTCATTGCAGCTGAAAAGTCAATATGACTGCTTTTGCGGCCATCTTGGATTCTCAAAACTGAAACGTCTACCTTTCTGTGCGGAATCACTATAGGTATAACATACTACAATTTAGAAAGTATATCTAGATTGGTTTAGGAGAAGTAGTCTTTTTCATGAAATCTAATTGAAAATTCAATATGGCTCCCATGGCAACCATCTTGGATTCTCAAAACTGGAACATCTACCTTTCTGTGAGGAATCACCTTGGGTATAACATACTACAATTTCAGAATGGTATCTGGATTTGTATAGGAGGAGTAGTCTTTTTCGTGAAATCTAACTGAAAATTCAATATGGCTGCACTGGCGGCCATCTTGGATTCTCAAAACTGAAACATCTACCTTTCTGTGAGGAATCACCTTGGGTATAACATACTACAATTTCAGAATGGTATCTGGATTCGTATAGGAGGAGTAGTCTTTTTCCTGAAATCTAATTGAAAATTCAATATGGCTCCCATGGCAGCCATCTTGGATTCTCAAAACTGAAACATCTACCTTTCTGTGAGGTATCACCATGGGTATAACATACTACAATGTCAGAATGATATCTGGATTCGTATAGGAGGAGTAGTCTTTATCATGAAATCTAATTGAAAATTCAATATGGCTCCCATGGCAGCCATCTTGGATTCTCAAAACTGAAACATCTACCTTTCTGTGAGGAATCACCATGGGTATAACATACTACAATTTCAGAATGATATCTGGATTCGTATAGGAGGAGTAGTCTTTTTCATGAAATCTAATTGAAAATTCAATATGGCTCCCATGGCAGCCATCTTGGATTCTCAAAACTGGAACATCTACCTTTCTGTGAGGAATCACCTTGGGTATAACATACTACAATTTCAGAATGGTATCTGGATTTGTATAGGAGAAGTAGTCTTTTTCGTGAAATCTAATTGAAAATTCAATATGGCTGCCATGGCGGCCATCTTGGATTCTCAAAACTGAAACATCTACCTTTCTGTGAGGAATCACCATGGGTATAACATACTATAATTTCAGAATGATACCTCGATTCGTATAGGAGGAGTAGTCTTTTTCATGAAATCTAATTGAAAATTCAATATGGCTCCCATGGCAGCCATCTTGGATTCTCAAAACTGGAACATCTACCTTTCTGTGAGGAATCACCTTGGGTATAACATACTACAATTTCAGAATGGTATCTGGATTTGTATAGGAGAAGTAGTCTTTTTCGTGAAATCTAATTGAAAATTCAATATGGCTGCCATGGCGGCCATCTTGGATTCTCAAAACTGAAACATCTACCTTTCTGTGAGGAATCACCATGGGTATAACATACTATAATTTCAGAATGATACCTCGATTCGTATAGGAGGAGTAGTCTTTTTCATGAAATCTAATTGAAAATTCAATATGGCTCCCATGGCAGCCATCTTGAATTCTCAAAACTGAAACATCTACCTTTCTGTGAGGAATCACCATGGGTATAACATACTACAATTTCAGAATGATATCTGGATTCGTATAGGAGGAGTAGTCTTTTTCATGAAATCTAATTGAAAATTCAATATGGCTGCCATGACGGCCATCTTGGATTCTCAAAACCGAAACGTCTACCTTTCTGTGAGGAATCACCATGGGTATACGATACTACAATTTCAGAATGGTATCTGGATTGGTAAAGGAGGAGTAGTCTTTTTCATGAAATCTAATTGAAAATTCAATATGGCTGCCATGGCGGCCATCTTGGATTCTCAAAACTGAAACATCTACCTTTCTGTGAGGAATCACCATGGGTATAACATACTACAATTTCAGAATGATATCTGGATTCGTTTAGGAGGAGTAGTCTTTTTCCTGAAAGTTTAAGGACGGACGGACGGACGGACAGACGGACAGACGGACGGACGGACAGACAGACGGACGACGGACGAAGCGCCATGACATAAGCTCACATTTACTTTGTAAAGGTGAGCTAAAAACTAATCAACCTAAAGATGAATGATAATTACGTCAGCGTAGCAGATCTGTTTTCCTAACTCTATGGTATAACAATAAGAAGATAAACCGAGTGTAAATTTTAAAATGAAAGCGAACGCGCATCAAAGCGATACATTTTTGGTTTCTAACATACATGTTCTTGTTGTACTTAGGGATCAAATACTAAATGAAATGTTGATTTGTTGACTAAATTTGGTTACAATTTGATCTACTTTGACCTCTTAAAATTGCCATTGAAGGTCATTCATAATCTTTAAACTATAACTAAACTACAACTTGTTGTTTCATGGTGTACCGCGGTCTAAGCCCGGGGAGACCTGGCAGGACTGTGAGGTGTTGGTACGAGATGTAATTAAGAAAGATATGGGTGTTGATGATAGTGGTATCACTATCGAACGTGCTCACAGGGTCAATAGAGGTAAATCTATCATTGTCAAGTTTTTAGATTATAGTATGAAAGCGTCGGTACTCAGTCAAGCCAGGTTACTGAAAGACACCGGTATATTTGTAACAGAGGATTTCTCTGACTTGGTAAGGTCCAAACGACAAAAGCTCAAACTTATCATGGACAGTGAGTATGTGAAGGGTAGGCGATCACGTCTCAGATTTGATAAACTTGTCTTTCAAGATGGAGAGGTTCTCACATGGAATTTAAGAGACAATACTCCTGTAACCTTGAAAACTAGTTTAGGAGCTCGATCCCCAAACACTGGTTACGAATAACATCACGGCCGGGTCCAATATGATAAGAATGTTATATCCCTTCTAGCATGGAATGTTCATGGTCTTTTGAGAAAGCTTTATTCACTTGAGTTTACTGATTATTGTTCGCAATTCGATATTGCTGGTGTCATCGAAATATGGAGTAACTGTGATATTGCAAATATACAAAGCCGTTTTCCTAATCATGATGTGTATATAAACCATAGAGGCTTTAACAGTAAAGGTGGTGTCGCACTCTTGTTACATAAACGTCTAGCTAGTGGTGTGATCAATGTCGATACATCTTTTGTTGACTGTATTTTTGCCACAATTGATTCGTCCTATTTTCACTTAGTCAAAGATATAATCATCGGTTTTATATATGTGCACCCAGAAAATACTTCTGTTTTAACAGATAACCGAGATGTCAAAGGTATTGAGTATGTTAATGACATATTACTCGGTCTTTATGCTAAATATGGAGATGTCGATATCATAATAGGAGGCGATTGTAATCCAGGAACATAATGATTACGTTCCTGAGTTCAATGATGTTAACGACGTGGCCGATAATTTTGAAAGTCCTCGCTCATCTAGGGACAGTGAAGTGAATAATTACGGAAAAGATCTTATAACTCTATGTACACAATATGGTCTTCATATGTTAAATGGGCGTTTCCCAGGTGATAAAGACGGCTCCTTCGCATGCTTCACTAATAAAGGTGCTAGTGTGGTGGATTATTTTATTTGTTCTACATCACTGTTCGACTCAATATCTGATTTTAGAGTAAGTACTCGGACAGAGTCTGACCATTTCCCGATCGAATGTGACATACTTTGTAATACAGATGTACAGCCTGCACCTGATATATCTATCAGTTCGGATATAACGAAGTTCATATGGAAACCAGAGGTAAATGATTTATTCAGTGAACTGATCAGAAATGATCTAAGCAATCTTAACATTGTAGACTTGTGTGAGCATGATACATTTGACTCGACTAAGGCAGTTGATGAACTTGTGTCAGTTATTCACTCCTGTGCGTCACGTTGTAATATGTCATCTATTAGAAAAGGGTTGAACAATAATAAGGGTAGGAAATCTCCTTGGTATGATGACGAATGTGAAGATACTAAGAAACAAAAGTATGACATTTTGAATAGATTCAGATTGACGGGAGATAAGGTACTATCAACCAACTTTCATACCTTACGTAATAAATATAGAGAAATGTGTCGTCACAAACGAGAACAGTATTTAGTTAAATCTACAGAGGACATTTATAACGCAAAGTCATTTTGGTCACATGTTCAGTATTTCAGTAAACGTTCTGTGCAGTTAACTTCTAGTATCACTATCAGCAGTACTGAATGGATTGATTATTTTCGATCAGTATTGAATATCAGTGACAACGTAATAGATGATGATTTTGTACAATTTTCAAAGGAGTATATGGCCATGCGTGCTGACCGTTCTGTCTTTTGTGATGACTGTAATAATGATGATTTTAACAATATTCTCAATAATGATATAACACCTCAGGAAGTTGAAACAGCACTTCTCAACCTAAAGTTAAAGAAAAGTCCTGGACCAGACGGAATTGTACCAGAAATGCTTAGACATAATTCGCAAATATTTACGATATACCTTAGTAGACTATTTAATTTTATATTTAAATCTGGTAATTTTCCTGAGCAATGGTCGAAAAGTATAATATTATATTTCCATTGCACAAAAAAGGTAACATTAATGATGTTAATAACTACCGAGGCATTTCCCTCTTGGACATACTTGGGAAAGGTTTTACTTCTCTACTGAATAGTCGATTGAAGCATTTTATTGATGAATTTGCTAAATATCCAGAATCACAGTGTGGATTTCGAAAGGGTTTCTCGACAGTTGACAATATGTTTACCTTACAAAGTCTTATTCAGATATATTTATCTAAATCCAAAGGTCGTTTTATTGTTTATTTGTTGATTTTAAAAAAGCTTTTGATTCATTGAATAGAGATCTTTTATGGCATGTTGTTGCAACAAATAGTATTCACGGTTACATGTTGGACATTATCATGGATATGTACTCAAAAACCAAAGTCTGCGTAAACTTATCACAAACCACTATTTCCGACTATTTTGACAGTCTCAGTGGCGTGCGACAAGGTTGTATTTTAAGTCCTTTGTTATTTTCCATGTTTATAAATCAAATACAAACAATTATGGAACAAGATTGTGATAGAGGTATTTTTGTTGATTCAGATTTTTTAGAATTGTTAATGTTATTATATGCCGATGACTTATGCTTGTTCTCAGATTCTGTTTTAGGCTTACAAAAGAGAATTAATGTACTTTCGCAGTTTTGCAAAACATGGGGTCTCTCTATTAATTTTGATAAAACAGAAGTCCTTGTATTTAGAAATGGAGGAAAATTGAGAGCTTATGAAAAGTGGTATATGGATGGTCTTAAACTCAATGTATCAACATATTATCATTATCTTGGTTTAACATTTTCAAACAGATTATCTTGGTCTAAAAATGTACAAAATTTAGTTATGAGAGCTAATAGAGCAATGGCATCAGTCAAATTATTTTCTTTTAGATTGAAAAATATTTCTCCATCTGATCTTTGATGTTCAGCTAAAGCCAATTATATTGTATGGTTGTGAAATTTGGGGAGTAAACAAATGGGAAATTATTGAAAGATTTCATGTTCGATTTTGTAAATATGTTCTTGGTGTGAGTTATAAATGTTCAAATGTTGCTGTGCTTGCTGAGTGTGGGCGAAATTATGTATATATTGACACCCTTCAAAGAGTTATCAAATACTGGTTTAAATTACTAGAGTATCATGAAATGAGATATCCAAAGCAATGTTATATAATAATGTGTAAGCTAGAAGCAGTAGGTCGTAACACATGGGCTCCTAATGTTAAAAAGATATTACTTATGTATGGTTTTGGTTATGTGTGGGTAGCCCAGGGTGTTGGCAACAAAAGTGAATTTTTACGTAATTTTGTATTAAGAATAAATGATTGTTGTGTACAAAACATATTTGCTGACATAAATGAAAGTTCTTCTTTAGATTTATATTCTACCATTAAACGCACTTTTTGTATAGAACCTTATCTCACAACAGTTAAATCGAAAGAAGCACGTCGTAGAATAACTTTGTTAAGAATAGGTGCCTTATCAATACGTAAAAATACAGGAAGAAGAGAAGGAATACCTAGATGTCGAAGATTTTGTAAACTGTGTAAAAATGATGTAATTGAAGACGAAATACACTTTTTATTCAAATGTCCTTGTTTCAGTGAATTAAGAAAGAAATATATCCCAAATGTACCTGAAAATAATCATATATGTTACCTTCAAAATGTTTTACAACATCAAAACTTAGAAATTATTTCATCATACTCATGTTTTATCAGAGATGCACTCGCTCTACACTCAATGTTTTTATCATCAAATTAACTTACAATGTACTTTCAATGTTCTCTCTTATATAATTGTCTTGTTTTGTATATATGTTTTGTACGTGGGCCTAAGGCCTTTTACCGAAATAAAAGAATTGAATTGAATTGAACTATTCGGGTAACTCATCGGAATAAGATTATTGACAATTAATAAACATTTTCATTTAATATCTGAATAAAAACTCTGTAATTTAAAGATGAAATAAGACTGAACAAAAGTGCATGGAATAACATTCCTCTAAGTTTACTGCTTTCACAGGGTACTTGTTATTCCGTACATACACAGACCGACTTTAGGTTTAACCCTCTCACTGCCACAATCCAGAATATGAATTACATGCCTATAACCTTTTGTTTAATTTCATTTTAGAATTTGCTATATTTACTACTTTGAACTAGTTTTGGTCACCTTAGAACATGACATTCGTCAGGATTATATCAGATTAAAAAAATAATATGCAAAGATTCTGACTTATTTCTGATTTTTCGTATCAAAACTAATTTGGATTCGTTTTTATTGCTATTTTAATTGAACTGCTAAAACTACAACAAATTGCGGTCCATGAGTCCAGATTTAAATTGTCCGCTTAAAAATTAAAAGTAGAGATTACCAAACCAGTGCAAAGTGTTCGCCAGCTGCTTATGACTTATAAAAAATATGTTAACACCTAAAATAAGTAAAATTGGTGGGTTTTTTTCAGGATGACTTTTAAAATCAGGCACTGTTGTTCTATGTTGACAGTTAGCACATGATATTACATGAAATAAATCAACACTGTTTGTACTAAAGGTGATGTACAATTGTTATCAGATAATGTCGCTGTTTCTATAGCTGACTATTAAAGAGCCACACAACTTGTTCAGGAGTGTCATTTGATTGAGAAATATCGACTGTTGTACAAAAACAATATTTTATCGGTAAACGACTGTGTATAGTAAAAATAGTGACAATATTGGTAAGGTTTGAAGTCCGGATCATTATCGAAAACCGGACAATGTCGTCAATCAGTTAAACTTGATTGTTCGGATGCAATCAGAAATACACTTACGAGTTCGTTAGGTTTGATAAACTATAAGATTGATGCGTTATTTGGAGGTTGAATAGTATTTGAAGTTTATTTCGATTTAGACCAATTACATATTGTACGTTCGTATCAAAGAATAACGATATATGATGAAAAACACCGAGTTGCCCTGTAAAGCAAACAATGCGTTAATTAGACCTAAAGGTCCAATGAGATAACATAACTTGAAGAATATAGGTTATTTCATAAAGATTAAAACATAAAACCCCTACAAAAGAAACTTTACACCCATCTCCTTCACTTGATAGAAGATAACATAGCGAACCATTTTATGCCTTGTTTAAGGTATTATGGTGATTAAGTATATTTACATTCCATTTAAAAGCAATTATTTCAATCGTTTACGAAAACGATTTGACGTTTGCTAGGCACGGATATCACAGTCAGTTCGGCAGTATGAGGTCTGATATTATCTAGGTGTAGAAATGCTTTGTTACATATTTTGGGCAGTGGTTGCATTTGTGACTATTTGACAACCATTCTGCAAATATGGTATTTGAATGTAGTCAAGATGCAATCAGCCCACATCTTCCTTGTATATTTCGTGGCGTTCTAATAGGTCTAAGATAATTAATGTCCGAATTAATATCCATAAGTAAAAAGAATATTGTAAATGGAGAAGATATACATTGTCAATCGTTATGGAACAACGCTTATATTATGATTGATGAACAGCCGTTTCTGTATTATGATACGTATAAAAAGGTGTATTTTTTGTGAATGGTTTGCTACATGTCGAATGAAGACTGTTAAATGTTGAAGAATTTTCCAAAACGTTTTCAATCAAGACCAACTTTTAAATTTATGAAGCCGGGAAAAGAGCAGTAATGACATATGTTCGATCATTTAACATAAAACAATTTGAAAAGAAATTATCAAACTCAATAAACCCTTTCAATGTGTCAAAAGTAGATACCATCATTGGGAGTTAAAGTTTATTACAACCCATGTAATCTAACGATAGTAATACGTAATGAAATACAACGAATTCCGTATTGCACTCCTCAATCCGTATTGCACTTCTCACGGAACTACTTTCTTAGCGAGGGATGCGAACTCGTTGTTTCTTTGCTCTTTGTGACATCTACTCGTTCAATACAAACGAAAAATGCACTAGAATGACGTTCTATATATTTATTTGCCTCTTTTGTTTATTCGAAATTTTTTCGCCTTGAGAGTTTTTCTAAATGGGAGAAAATTCTACAAACGGATTTTGATGAAAAGAATTGGAAAATTTTCAACATTGTTGATCAGAGCACAGATCTAAAATGGTTGCACTACAGAATTATTCATAATATACTCCCAACAAAGCACTTATAAATCATCGCCGTAGTGTCTATTTTGCGAAAGAGAAAGAGAAACAATCAACCATATGTTATTTGAATGTGAACCAATCTTAGATAATGACAGAGCTCCAGATAACTTTTGAGGCAATTGGGTTATACTCCTAGGCTTGAATATATTTGACATGTTTTGAGGAGGAAGCTGAAATTTGTGTACTCCCAGAAATTAAAGGAATTGAGTACTTTTACTCATAGTTTCTGAACCTTATTGAGTAATCAATAAAACTTACATTTTCAAATAGGAATGCTTTTAATTGACCTAATTGATTAAGTGTAAATGAGTATGTGCACATCTTCTTTAACAACTGAATGTAATACACGCCTGGGTAGTCCAGGCCTCAAAAACAAAAAGAAATAAAGAAAGATTCCATGAATTAATAGTTATTGTTATTTCAAAGATCATTTAAGTTGTAATTCATTATTAATTGAAGCCAGAAGGGGTTAGGATAAGAACGCTAGCTGGAATTTTTCTTAGTCCATTATTAATCTATTTTGTTTTAGCTATTCAAATTTTCTTTTCTTTAATATTTGTATGAAATATTGTTAAATCTTTCAACAATATATCTATGAAAATAAGAATTTAGAAATATACTAAAACTATCTAATAAATGTAATAAAACTTGAGACTCGCATTTGAAATACAAATCGTTGTCGATTTCATGTAATATTAGCCATGGGTACTTTCGTTTCCAGACTTGATGACGAGTGTGCCTTGTTTCTTGGTCACATATTCATACACTTCGTTAATCAACCATTTGCCTCACTACTAGCTTTATCTGTTTTGAAAAAAAAAGATTTTTTTTTGTTTTTACGAGTGGGTAGAGTTTCTCCCTCGAGTAGCCATATTACTTCATTTCATTAAGAGCCCAAAGTTCGAGTTGCCGCATGCGCCTAAACGTATCTTATCAAACGCCGGGTAAAGGTTCGCCTTGTAGTTTTTGAACGAGTCGCCAAATCAAACAAGGCTCTAGGGGTCACGTGACTACAAACTCTGTGGGGTTGCTGCTTAGATAAAATAGTTGTAGACGTCGCTCTCGCTAACCCAATTGCAGAAATTAAAATGCCGATGAGTGCGCTACCCAAGCCCATATCGTTATTTGAGTAAAGTACGCAAGGTATTTGTTTAAAATGAATTTTAAGTGAATCTCATGCGTTTTTGTACTCCCTGATTATTTTTGATTGAGTAAATTGTTAATTTATTGCGTAAAATACTCAAATACGCACTCTATCTGGAGCTCTGGAAAGAAATAGAATCGTGGTAAAACTCAAATTAGAATTTACAAATAAAATCATCATCTTGGGAATGAAAGGAAAGAACAATAATCCTGTTCATGCAATCATTTTATTAGTAAAACAGTATATTTACAGATGCAGAATTAATGGTTTTACACCAAAGTCAATTGAAATATCTTAAGAATGAAATTGCACGTTACTATAATTCAACAAGATATATATTTCTATCTACAGAAACTGAATAAATGTATTTTTCAATATTGGTCAACTTTGCATTAATTATTTAGAAATTAGAATCGTATTTAGCTTAAGTGAAAGAGCCAATGGTGGATTACGTATTTGTATACATGTGATAATTGTGAGCATTTCAGCTCATGTATTGGCCTGTACTAAAAATATGGAAAATAAACAAAAACAAAAACTATGTCACCATACAAATTGAACGATATCCTACAGCATAAAAATTATTACAAATCGTCATTGGAATTAAAGGGGCAGTAGCACGTTTTTTGATAATTTTATATTTTAAAAATTGCACTTATAATGGTAAGTAAATGCCTAATGTATTATATTGACAGTGTCAACAATCACATTACACAAGCCAATCAACCATAATCAGAGGACAAAGTATGAGGATTTACATAAAATCAATTGGCGGCCATTTTTGTGTGAACACCTTTAATTCATTTTTGTAAGAAAAAGGAATCGCATGGCTGAACCTTACGTTATATATTTGAATTATTACTGCTCCATTTAGTTTAAATACATTGTCTTTCATTTGGAACCATTTATTTTAATTTTCCTGACATCACCTTATATTCCCCCTAAAAACGTGCTACTGCCCCTTTAAGCAATGTGAAACTGTTCACTACACGCATAACGACAGATAATGTGTGAGAGTTGTGATTTCCTTCTACAAGCTATCGCAACCTATAACAATCATACTGTCACAACCTATAACAATCATACTGTCATAACCTATAACAATCATACTGTCACAACCTATAACAATCATACTGTCACAACCTATAACAATCATACTGTCATAACCTATAACAATCATACTGTCACAACCTATAACAATCATACTGTCACAACCTATAACAATCATACTGTCACAACCTATAACAATCATACTGTCACAACCTATAACAATCATACTGTCACAACCTATAACAATCATACTGTCACAACCTATAATAATCATACTGTCATAACCTATAACAATCATACTGTCACAACCTATAACAATCATACTGTCACAACCTATAACAATCATACTGTCACAAACTATAACAATCATACTGTCACAACCTATAACAATCATACTGTCATAACCTATAACAATCATACTGTCACAACCTATAACAATCATACTGTCATAACCTATAACAATCATACTGTCACAACCTATAACAATCATACTGTCACAACCTATAACAATCATACTGTCACAACCTATAACAATCATACTGTCACAAACTATAACAATCATACACAACCAGGGTGTGAGGTTTGGTAGTTTGGTTTATTTGAAATAAGCTATCTAAGATTAACAATGGACATAATCTGTGATTATAAGCATGCGGGGAACACCAAATTCCCAAATAGAAATAAGCTATCTAAGATTAACAATGGACATAATCTGTGATTATAAGCATTAGGGGAACACCAAATTCCCAAATAGAAATAAGCTATCTAAGATGAACAATGGACATAATCTGTGATTATAAGCATTAGGGGAACACCAAATTCCCATATAGAAATAAGCTATCTAAGATGAACAATGGACACAATCTGTGATTATAAGCATGCGGGGAACACCAAATTCCCAATTAGAAATAAGCTATCTAAGATGAACAATGGACACAGTCTGTGATTATAAGCATGCGGGGAACACCAAATTCCCAATTAGAAATAAGCTATCTAAGATGAACAATGGACACAATCTGTGATTATAAGCATAAGGGGAACACCAAATTCCCAATTAGAAATAAGCTATCTAAGATGAACAATGGACACAATCTGTGATTATAAGCATGCGGGGAACACCAAATTCCCAATTAGAAATAAGCTATCTAAGATGAACAATGGACACAATCTGTGATTATAAGCATGCGGGGAACACCAAATTCCCAATTAGAAATAAGCTATCTTAGATGAACAATGGACACAATCTGTGATTATAAGCATAAGGGGAACACCAAATTCCCAATTAGAAATAAGCTATCTAAGATGAACAATGGACACAATCTGTGATTATAAGCATGCGGGGAACACCAAATTCCCAATTAGAAATAAGCTATCTTAGATGAACAATGAACACAATCTGTGATTATAAGCATAAGGGGAACACCAAATTCCCAATTAGAAATAAGCTATCTAAGATGAACAATGGACACAATCTGTGATTATAAGCATGCGGGGAACACCAAATTCCCAAATAGAAATAAAAACGAAAATGAAAAGATAAACCAAATGTTAGAGAATGTATGTTTTATGACAATGACCTAAACAAAATGACAAACAGATTTAAACACCAAAAAACTTTAACATACAATATCGTCACAAGAATTATTAATTCAATAGATTTAATTAAATGTACAAAGTTCAAGGTAATATCAAATCATCAATTAACAATTTCCAATTCATTGAATTCAACAACTTTGTAACAGAAGATTGGATACCAGGCTAATGGATGAATGGCCATTTTAGGTTTCTTCTTATGAAAGCCATTTTGATAACAATATTGTTCGATTTAATTTAATGGAATCTTGAAGACACGAAAAAGGAATAAAGTGCGTCCTCACTGGCGTGACCACATTGTCAATTTGCTGTTTCAGATAAATGTTTGTTAAATTTATCAGCATCAAGATCGCAACACTCAAAATACAGACGACAGTGAAGGATTTGACAACGCCTCGAGTCTACATAACGATCAAAATGAATATTGGAATTAAATACAGATTTGAAATCATTGACGTAGTGATTTGATAAGTTGGAGTAAAGAGTCAGGTCAAATGAGTTTTTTTATTTAACTGTAGATTTTGTACCGAGATGCATTTCCTAATGGTGTGCTAGGTTCGTTTTACCGAAAAGTATTTTAGGGCTGCGTTGTGGTAAAGATCTTTTACGCGTTTTATTATTTTATTATATAGTTTAATTAGATCAAATTCGAGATGAATGTAATTTTTTTTAATTGTTTGTTCATTGTATTTTTATCAATGATAATTGTATATGATCTTTAAACCTCAAACCCGACTAAAATGAAATTCAACAAAATTACCTTAAACAATTATTGTTTTGTATTAACCAACTACTCAACTAATGTTAATGTGAGTTGGTGTTGAAATAATTGTGCTCCTGTTTCGTCAGATAGTTCAGAAATTAGTATAACCCAAAGAGTTAATCTTTTAAAACACCACAATTATGTCTACATGTACATCCCTCTAACATCATGACATTTCACTGTAATAACAAATATCTACTTCTAGGTACGACGCCGGTAGTTTGACCTTCATTGTGATTTGTCGTATCATTGCCCTGCTTTTCCTGTCAAAATTACGGTAACTTAAAATGTTCATTATCATTAATATACTCGGAAGACAAGAGTAATTCTATGAACGAGAACGGTATAAGAATCTCTACCAAAACGTCGCCACAATCCAATAAATAAGTTGTTCATCCATAGAATTACTCTTGTCTTCCTTATACCATCAACTTCTAGAATGCCACAAGCTCATTAATATACTCATAGATACCAATCTTCCTGTTTTATCCCTCACGGTATCGGTGTAATGCGTTTAACAAAATCTATAGACTACTTTTGTATTGACAAGAGTCACAACAGCAGAATTTTAAAAGGACTGGTTCTTTCATCGGGTGTTCGGATATACATGGGTCTTCTCGGACAATGTTCAACTGTTACAAACACTAATATTTAGTCATCTTCTAAATAAAGTAAAAAAGTTAGCTCGAAATAATAGTCAAAGTTGTATAATAAATGTCACATACGCGTTATATACTTTAGGAAATCCGTGAAATGTTATGGAAAGAATGATTAGTTGTCTACAATTAAATCAATGTATTTTGGGATCATAAAAGTCAAATATAGAAATGAAAATAAATTGATTATAAACGACAGAGACGTTTTGCATGCAAATGTCCAGTGGAGAAATCAAAGCAAACCCTGGTTTAGTCGATTGTAATTAAATTGATATTCTCTATAAATAAATTATTTTGTTATTTATCAAGACAGAAAACTTCAGTGATCATTTTATTTTGTTGCTTCCTACATGCGACCGATTGTTCATGAAATAAGTTTTTTGTTATAATTGGTTGAACATTGTTCGCCATGACGTCATTGACATACAAAGAGCGCACAAACACCTTGCTGGTTTTATTTTCCAAACTCGTGCATAAGATGTAATTTCATCAACAGGAAGGTTTGGATTCGACTTTGAAAATGATATAACGTATTTACCATTAGCGTGAGTTCTCAATCCTGATAACAACAAACCCATAATGTATTATTCAATAAATTATCTGTGACGAAGTGTGGCAATGTTTTGTCATTCTCCGCCTCGTTCTGAATTACGACAGTTGACATAATACAAATGCTGAAATCAGTGATGTGAATCGCTTCTCAACTATAGAAAATGTATCAGTCATTTAATTCCGCTATGAAAATCGGGAAAGTATCTAAATATCAAAATGATCATTTGGTATATCCATTTTTGAACACGTTTTCCATGTTTTTACAAGAAATTACATTATGAATAATCAACTCGAAACAATGTATGACTCATAGTAATGCTTTCCTTTGCCTTGTAGAAAATGACCCCAGTGACCATGACCTAGTACTATATGTGTCTTTCATCAGGTGTTCGGATATGAAGGGGTCTACTTTAACAATTGTTAAAATGTTACAAACACAAATAACTAGTTATCTTCTAAATAAAGGTTATCATGCTCGTGTGTTTGGGATCCTAAATATCCTGCATAAGGAACAAACCTTGTAAAAGAATTATTAAGTGCTATGACTGCATTGAGTTAAGGCTAGGGACCATAGATGGTGGGGAGAACTCATATATGGTCCTGGGGCACTGTAGGGGTTAAACTTTTCCAGGGATGATGATGAGGCGAAAAGCGCGGGGAAATTTTCTATCATCAGATTGCAAGATAATATTGACTCAATTTTTTTAATGTTTTTACTTATAGATTATCAAATTGTTATATCTCATGATAAAGATTTATTATGACTAATCTATTATGCATATAATAGTTCAATTATTATGACAGAATAATCAAACGAATACTGGTTGACGATTCCTTCCACTAGACAGTTTTAGTAGCCTACTGTTTCAACACGAGATGAATTATCATAAAATCAATCGTGATATGGTTCTCTTAAAATTCAAGAATGATTTATATAACATATCTTAATTTTGTGTAGAGGATTTCACTGTTGCACGAATATAACTTTAGACCGGCCACTTTGATATTATTAGATTTCGTATTATTAGACCAACGAAATAAAGTAGATGTATAAATATCTTTGAAATCATGAAGATGGGGTCTTGTTTTTCATGTTATATAATGATAAATACAATGATGATATTTTCAAACAGGTACTTTGGTACTTTTCACAAATTTGTTTTGTATGCAAGAATTGTTGACGGTAATTTTACACCCAATGATACCAAACCATTAGTTGAACTAAGCACACAAACTCCTATGTTTCATATATAAAATGTTTATAATGTTTAAAGGTATGCAAATGTGGTCTAGTTTTTCATATTATGTTATTATGAATACAATGGTAACACTTTGAAACAGATATTGGACAATTTTTCAACAAATCGTTTTTTTGTTACAGAGATCAGAATGAACATTTGAAGGCCGCTTCACTCAACAAGTCGCGGTTACTGACAGACATTCGTAGGGATAAAAATTGGGGTTTTATTTTCCAAAAGTAATTAAAAAGGGTTCAAATGTATATTTGTTTTTCATATTATGTTATTATGAATACAATGATAACACTTTGAAACAGATATTGGACAATTTTTCAACAAATCGTTTTTTTGTTACAGAGATCAGAATGAACATTTGAAGGCCGCTTCACTCAACAAGTCGCGGTTACTGAAGGACATTCGTAGTGATAAAAATTGAGGTTTTATTTTCCAAAAGTAATTAAAAATGGTTCGAATGTATATTTATTTTTCATGTTGGGTCATAAGAAATACAATGAGAGTATTTTTAACCACGTATCTCTTACTTTTTTACACAATAATCATTCCATATTCTAACTGACAGGTCACAAACTAACGACAGTCACAATGTAACGTGTATAACATTCTAATTTTGATCTAACTCTAACTTATTATTATTTACAAATTCACAAACAAGATAAACTAACTATATTCAGTCTGACAAGGCCTGTTGAATGAGTTTTATTTTCTGGTCAGTGACGGAGATCTCGCGCCCGCTGACCAGCCTCATTCTTGTAGCACAGTTGTCGTTGAGTGGAGTAACGAAAAACATGGGGAAAACCTGCTGGGTGAACTTCAGGTCTAATTTACACAAGAGTTTCCCCCTCCCCACGTCTAGGAACGCTACCCTCCCCCTCCCCACATCCAGCACCAACCCGAAGGTGAAGCTGACCTCTTCACCAGATGTGGGGAGGGGGAGAGAGACACACTCACCAACCTGATGTCCCGGCAACTCCTCCTCCTGACCTCTCCTCCTCACCTGGATACAGAGCTGGTCGGGGTGATCCTCACACTCGTCCCACACAGACACGCTGACCCCGCCGGGGAGATAAGAAACACAGCGCATCTCGTCCATGTTGCTCTCTCCCTCCTTCACCCCCATCTCCAGCAGGATCCCGGCTCCCTTCCTCCACCCCAGTGTAGATAGAGTCTCCCAGTAGGAGGGAGACGTGAGGGGGGAGGGGGAGGGAGGGAGGGGGAGCGGACTGCTACAAGTCCCTCTGAACTTCTTGAACTGACCCGGAGTGTTTCTCCTTCCACTCCGCGCCATGTTGTTCAGTTCCCGTCCAAAATCTTCCACTTGTAGCTGGCTGTACACTTCCTGTGAGTTGAGAATCATCGCCCGGCCTGGAATAAACATGTTTGTTGTTATCTAAACATATACAAATAGCATCTTAAAATCTTTATTTTTATATTTCAAACATGTTAATGACATTTTTAGTGGTATTTGCCAAGATTTTTTAAAACTTTGTTCAACCGCGCAAAGTAAAAACAAAATGGCTAATTTCAGAGTTCATCAAATAAAAGAAAATTGTCATCAAAACATAAACATATGGCATATTAAAATGTTTATTTTTATATTTTAAGTAGTTTTATGATAAAATAATTGATAATTATAGCTATATTTTGAAAATTAGTTCAACCGCTCGAACAAAAAAACTGTCTGATATTTTAGAGTTGATTATCCTGTGAATAAACAAATTGTGTTATCCAAACATATACAAATAATATCTTGAAATGTTTATTTTAGTATTTTGAATAATTCTATGACAAAATTATCGATGATTGGAACAAAAAATATAAACTTTGTTTAATCCGGCAAAACACAATATTAGATCTACAGCTGATTTTACCACAGTCGGTTTCAAAATGGATCCATTTGCGTTAAGCATAGAACAAATTGCTCTTATAGAAACTATACAAATGGCATCTTAAAATCTATATTTTGATATTTAGAATACATTTATGTACAAATATTTTATAATTGGGCAAAAAAAATTAAATTTTGTTTGTTACTCAAATTGACATAATCAGTTGTTTTCTCAAAGCTGGAGTTACGGTCTGCGAAATACAGATTTTCTTTGAAAAACATTGATTGAAATATATACAAATAGCATCTTGAAATGTTTATTTCACAGTTTCAAATACTTTTATGACAAAATATTCAATAATAGCAAAATTAAATTTAAACTTAGATCACTGACAAATGACTGATAATTCAGCTGCTTTCTCAGCGCTGTGAGTCCCGGTTCGTAAATATATCAATTGTGTTGTTAAAATTGTGTTGCCGGAATATATACAAATGGCATCTTGAAATGTCTATTTTACAGTTTTAAATACTTTGGTGACTCAATATTTTAAAAGTTGCAAAATAAATTTAAACTTTGATTGCTGCCAAACTGACCGATAATTCAGCTGCTTTCTCAATTGCGGTCGGTAAATAACAGCAATAACTGTTAAAATGAGTTTCCAAAAAAGGTACAATTGGCATCTTGAATTGTTTATTTACATGTTTCAAATAGTTTGGTGATGAAATATTTAACAATTGAAATATTTTTTATAATTTAGTTTATCACTAAAACTGATAAAAGGGTTACATTTTGAAAGCTGATTGTATGTTGTGTTTTTCAAACATGGTATCTAAAATAGTTACATTTTTCACGATAGCTGTATATATAGACTATAAATCATTAATAATTTGAAAAACAAAACATTTCTAAAATTCTTTTCCTGTTGCCATTTAGTTTTCGTCAAATAAATCAAAAACTGTACAAATTTAAGTAGTTTTTTTTAGACCAGATTGACCTGCAAAAGTGGAGCTGAGAATTACTAATTTGATAGTTCGTTTTCCATGTAGTATTTATCCAAAATATGTTTTTGACCTTCAGGCTTTTTAGAATAAACACACCTTGTCGCTCCAAACATGAATTAATTGCATATCTTAAAATATTTAATCAAGATTCTGACTAATTTGGTGAGAAATTCATCAATGAGTGACAATTCTCTCCCTGTCACTATACAGTTGATATTGCTGACAGTCGTACATATACATGGCTTTTCATTATGAACTAGTTTTCATTCAACAATTAACAAACTCTTAACTCTTTATATATAAGCTCACACAAACGATATCTTTCATTTCTATGGGCCCCGTTTGTGTACACATTAATATCATATCAATTACCTTCGTCAAAACTATGCTGCTTTTGTAAAGTTTACATTTAATTGATTTTCATTGATTTGATAAAATGTCATTCTTATTATTAAAAAGTTAATTGATTTTTATTTTCGAGTAATTAGAGCACTATTTCTATTTAGTTGATATCAAAACTTAGAAAAACGATGATTTATATATGTATAGGCCTACGCCTAACTTGAAATCACCTTCGAATTGACATTTACATTAAAATGTGTTAATTTAAGTGGGAAGAAGTACGCTAACATACAAGAAGTACGCTAACATACAAGAAGTACGTTAACATACAAGAAGTACGCTAACATACAAGAGGTACGCTAACATACAAGAAGTACGCTAACATACAAGAAGTACGCTAACATACAAGAAGTACGCTAACATCACTGTGCGTAAACCGATGACCGATCATCCCAACATGGCGGCAGGTCGTACGCTTCGGAACTTTTCACGCGATATTCTAGTTGTTCAGATACATTGAGATAAATTCAATAATGCACTTAGATTCAGGTTGATGTGGAGACGAGATTCTAAAAATATTACCTTTTATAAATACACATTAATGCAGATATTTAAGTTTTAAAAATCGGGCATGATGACGGTAACTGGAAAATCATAAATGAGCATGATGACGGTAACTGAAAAGGATAGATGACGGTTACTGCATACAGGAAAGTAATAAAATGTGTACTAGCGTGTAGGAAATAGAAAATATTAACCATGGAAGTGATCACAGAGGGTGGTTGAAGTTGGAATCACAAGCTGATCATCTGATAACCTGTGTAATTATTTGTATTGTAGAGTTTTTTGTATTTTAAAAGCACTAAACAACGTTCTGGACAACGCAATGCAGGTATCTGTTTAAAGATATATATCACACTGTTTTCATTTTGTTACCAGCACTGTATAATATCTTTAATTCAAATGAATTTTATTTAAACATTATGCGGTTTTACTTTCTTATGTTGTGTTTCAATTTGATTTTAGAGTTCTTTTGAAGTTGTGGGATAAGAAGATCTATATTAACAGGCGTTAGCAAAACATTCTCCCTGTTTGTTGATAATTAAATCCGTAAGAAAACGTAAAGAAATTTTTGATAATAATGTTTCAAGTAATTAGGGAAATCCATAGAAGTTCATTTTATCACTAGTAGGTGTTGATATTTGGACGAGTATAAAGGAAACCAATAGAACTCGCTATCAAGAGTTAAGATGACCCCGACCCAACCGGGGTTGCACTTATTTAAGCCCAGGGCCTAATTACGGGTTTTACCTGTTTTGATAGAGAAACATGAGCTTAAAAACGAAATATGACTATAATATAAGGATATTTGTATTTTTATGAACATATAATTTCAAGGGGCAGTAGCACGATTTTAGGGGTAATATAAGGTGAAGACCGGAAAACGAAAATAAATGGTTCCAATTGAAAGGCAATGTATTTAAACTAAATAAGGTCATAATAAATAAAGTATATGATGTAAAGTTCAGCAAATGGCCTTTGAGTTTCCCTTTTCTTACACAAAATGAATTAAATGTGTTCACATAAAAATGGCCCAAAGTGAATCTCATAATTTGTTCCCTTACTATGGATGATTGGTTTGTCTAATGAGAATTTTGACACTATCAACATAGTTATCATTAACTTACAATTATCAGTGAACAATTTGAATATGAAATTTTCAAAAAAGTTCTACTGTCCCTTTAAGTATCAAAGTTGTTATAGAAATTTCATTAATTATTAACCGCTGGGAATAGCCGACATTCACAGAACACAATAATTTAGTTTTAAAAGGCGAACATACATAGCAAACGATTGAATGACTTGAGTGATTTGATCTTACACATTGTAATGTAGAATAGTTTATGATATTAAATAAACTGATGACCGCTTTAGTGATACTGGAAGGCAAACTCTCGCAATACGCAGATGTCATAGAAATAAACATTTTAATGTTTTATTTCAGCCAGTTATCCAAGGGATTTCTATGGCACGCATTCTGACTTTAAGCTTGCTATGGCCCTTGTGAAATGATATCAGTACAGTGAAAACAATTATACGAGTAGTCATTGACAACAATGAGAAGACATGATACTTACAAACGTTGATATATATGTAAGGAAATATATTTTGTATCTATATAAAAGGACGACGCTTATATATGAATGCTTATAACATACGCTTTTGTCTCAGTATTGAAATCTTCAAAAAATATATCTGCAGGTAGTCCCTGTGTGCAGTAAAATACATGAGCTGGTTACTAACAGTATATGCAGTAGTTTGAAACTTAACAAAACGTTACTTAATTGGTTACTATTAGACTAGTATATGAATCATCTAACCTTTTATTTGTTCCGCTATCCCGTGGTGCAAATGTAATTCGACCCTTTCCTGTGATTTTAGAGTAACATTTGATTTCTCTTGAACCTTGACTTTGAAAACTCTTAAGTATTGGCTCAAATCTTGCGAATGAGACCGGTTTAGAGTGTTATGCTATTCCGTGTCATCATGTGAACCAGACTACATATCACAATGCAATTAATGTTTTCTGGCTACAAAATCCAGGACAGTGGATGCTTGCCGGAAAAGTTTTTGAAAACTATGGTTTAGCGAAATCATTTCTAATTTGATTCAGTGTGAAAATTTTAAGACAACAATAAATGTTTGTTGAATTCCAATATATATATATACATTTTAATGTTCGTAGTGAAATAATATGTTCTTGTTATTCGGTAACTTTACAGTTTAATTCTGAAATGAGGCGTTTTTAAAACAAATATGCCAGCAATTTCGTCCAGATTTAAAAAAGATCTAAATGGTACGTTTTTAGATTGTTCATGTGCATGCTGTTGTTGAGTGAAGTAGGAATGAAATCAGTTATGTGGCTTCAAATGGGCACCAAGTATAAACAAACTCTTTCTCCTGTAAATATTATACAAACATATACCACCAACCTTCGTTTTGAATTACTAAAATTTATGTCATTTAAAGGGTGTTTTCATAAATAGTTACACTTATTGATCTTGGAAGTGCTCAGTTACCGTCATCCTAGCTTTGACGAACATTTCAGTTACCGTCATCATCATGTTTCAGCATTTTTTCAAACTTGAATATCTTCATAAATATGCATTTACAAATGGAAATATTTTTAGAATCTCTTCTCCACGTCAACCTGCATCTAAACGCATTATTGAATTTATCTGAATGTATCTGAACAACTAGAATATCGCGTGAAAAGTGAAAAGTTCCGAAGCGTATGGCCTGCCGCCATGTTGGGATGATCGTAACTAAAGTTACGGTCATCGGTTTACGCACAGTGAACATACAAGAAAGGGGGAACTAATCATCAAACCCTATATAAAATCGCCCATGCAAATGTAACAAAGTATGTGTATATGAATCCCTGTTTAGAATCACCCCTCTAAATTATATACATACTTACAATATACACAGTAAAGAATCGCCCCTTTAACTGTCTTTGAAGTGTAAATAGAATGAAAATAGAATCACCCTCTGTAATTGTCTAAATACATATTAACATTAAACCCTATATAGAATCGCATGTAGATAAAAATTTCACGTATGTTTAGATGAAGGAATTAACGAAATCTCCACTTTACTAAACTAAACTGTTAGAGAGAGTAGCAGGTTTTTCTGAATTTTTATTTTGTAAATTGTCCACAATAAACAAGGATTTATGCTAAATGTATTATCTTCAGATTGCCAGGAATGTCAACCCAATGCTCCGTAGTCTTAAAACCAATATTTATAATGAGTAATAAGTTCAAACTGTTTATGGCAATTCTGTTCTAACATCTTTTATGTTAAACACTCAGGCAAAAAACTGAATACATCATGTGTAAGATATTCAATTTAAAATATCTCAAGTATTTGTTGTCGTATTCTTACACTGATAAGAACAAAAGTAAAGTCATCACTCAAATAATGCGTTTAATTGTTAGTTTTTTCCCAAAACAATGAAATTATAATTATGTTTATTAATTGTTCAAAATCAATTTTCATGTAACACAAATGTACATCAGCAGAGCAGACATATTAATATATGATGAGAGGAGAAATACCGAGATCTATCAATGAAATAAAACCGTGTTAACAGTTATTCTAGTATTGTTCCCGAACAGATCAAAGGCGCCGCCACCCTTTATTCCGCAATGCCCCATGACGTCAATAACAATCAGCTATGACGTTACTTGATATGGGGTAGTAACGTGAGTTCGACCTTTGGGTCGAGGTAGAAATCCTTTGAAGTTCAATGTTGTTATAACGTTGTTGTTTAAAGGGACTAAGTCTCTGGTTTTCCACAAAATGTGGAATGGATGAAATAGGTTCACTTAGGAAACGAATAAGAAATAAGCAGTGAGTTCACTCAAGAAACACTCATTAGTTTTGATTAGTCATGATCATACATACACACTATGATAATGTTGAAAATGACAGTTAGCATCTTTATTCCTTTGCATTCAGTTTTGACAAATGCACAGTTAAGTTTTAAGTTTTTGCCAACCCACCGTGGAGGGAGATACCTTTGCGTGAATGGATATAAGTTCATTGTCAATAAGAGGAAATTAGAAGAACAAAATCAAAATTCATCTGTCAGTGACAAATAATGATTATTTAAGTAAATATGATACAACAAGAGAACCACTGTAATGTAATAAGGGCTGAATAAAATAGTCTGCCTGTTTGTCAGTTAAATTCGTGTGTAATGTGTATAAATATTTATAACGTATTTAATGTAATTTTTCATATTTTGTAGGTCAAGGAATCTCTCCAGAGAATGAAGCTGCTCGCTTTGGATTCCAACTAAACCAAGACAAAATAATCAGAAATGAATAGAAATTGCCTTTACTTGACAGATACCATGTTTATCCCGTGAGGCAGAAAAAGGCAATTACAAGTGATAATTTGACAGGAAGGAAACGACGTCGACGAGGGTCGATGAAGGCAAGGTTAAGGTGACGTTCTAATTGTGATGGTCGACCATTATTTTATTGGTGTTTGGAGTTACAACATGACTCGAGCCGGTAGTACATTCACAGGTCAGTGAAGACGCCAGGGCGTATTTCCCAACCCCCTTCGTCTATCTGAGCTGGACCGACTCGAGAGAGGAGACGACTAAACTACATGGGATACATGTGCGCCCGGCGGTGGTCTGGGCGAATCTGTCGAGATAATCTTCCGGCTGCATTTAGACATGAAAGATGGAGATATTTGTCAAGTAAAAGCTTGAGAATTAACCGATATCCTCTGAATAGGACTGATTATCAGTATCAATACACCTTTGTCTAAACATCACTATAAATGTCCTACCCTCTTCTACACTCTGCCTTATCCATACGTTTCTTAATCATTCAACTCTTGAGGCCCAGCAATCAATTCCTCTTTCGGCAAGATTTTGCTGATACAATTAAACATTACGGAGAATAAAGTTATCATTATGAGACAATAAACGTAGAAAACCTTGTCTCGAATAATTAGGGTTAACAACATTTCGTTCGGTAAGCAGTCCGTTCTACTAGTTATATTCGGATACGTTATACTACCCTATACAGTACTCATTGAACTACATTTCCGTTAAAGAAGGTTTAAGTACAGCAAAATAGATTTTAGTACGGTAACTTATGTTATCTGAACTTTTAAACTACGTCTTATTAAGTTTCATTTAAACACATTGTCGTTGAAGTTACTCAACATATAACTACACAAAAGTAAGTTCTAATATGCTGAACTTCGATAAACAACACCTACCTAGATATTTTTCAAGTGAAAATGTAATTCATTTTCCAAAGAGTTATCTCTCCAAATATGATAACTTCCCCGGTGTATTTGATAATCCACCAAATCTACCAATGCACTCTTCCGGTGGCGCTGCGTTCATGACGAGTCGCTAGTTTATAGCTCTCCCAAAAACCAAACAGGATAAGTGAAAAAAATGTCCTCCAAGAAGAATACGAAGGGTAAACAGCCTGCGGACAACACTATAAACCCCGAACTACTACAGGCTGAAGACGGAGTGCAGACAAGGGCCCGTTCTAGCTCCGACAAGTCGCCACCCCGACCGAGAGTACAGACCACGTTGTCCGCCATGTTGGCTGACTCGGGTAGGGCAGAGATCTTCGCCTTTATAAAGGACCAAACTTCAGAGATTGTAGGCAGGATAGACCTATTGAATATCGAGATAACTGACCTGCACTCTAAAACGTCAGATATTCTTACCTCAGTGACAAGTAACGCTGCGCAAATAGAGAATAATACTACTGAGATTGCGAAGCTCAAAGTTGAAATGTCCGAGATGAAAACAAGTTTTGAGAAGAGATTACTTTCGCAAGAAATGTTTTCTAGAAAAAACAATCTACTTGTATATGGAATAAAAGATGACGAAGATGCGCTGGAGGGGGTGAAGAAACTGTTTTCAACCCTGAACGTTCCAAACGTTGAGTCCATGCTACTTGGGAACGTACACAGGCTGCCCCGTACGAGTACTGATCCTAGTAACTTTAGAGCGTCGATGCCGAAACCCATCGTTGTGAAGTTCCTCAGAGCAAAGGACCGTCAAAGTGTTCTTGATGCTACATTTAAAGGATGGGCAACACTGAAAGAGAAGAGGATAAGTATCCGCACAGACCTTCCTGTACCCCTAAAGAAACTAAGAGGTCTCCTCGCCAATAAAGCTTTTCAACTAAGAAAATCTCACAATCTTCAAACGAAGATCTTGGAGCGCGGGATAGAGATAACCTTACAAGTGCGGAATAACCCCCAAGATCGTTGGAGGACCATCGGACTTGAAGATAACCCCTGAAGCTCTACAGTACTGTGCATTCAACTTGTAAACAAACGGAAAGAAGTTTTTTCTATTCTGTTTAGTTACCTAAATGGAGAGGTTATCCACCTCACAGGTTGACTGGTATATAACCTACTACATACTCCTGAGTTTATTGCTGTGAACATTATTTTTGCTGCTGATTCCCGTCTGAGTGTAATAGACTTTTACTCGACGATCTTTGTTTACAAACTCACATGTGCTTTCTATTTTTAGCCATAGGTCACTATTTGCTGCTGAACCGGAAGTAAATTAAAAACCGGATGTTTACTACTAATCGTGTGTTGCAGTGCTTTCCACACATGTGTTTTCACTTTATGTTGATCAAAGTAAGGATCGATATATGAAGTAAGTTTTCAGTTATTTATATGAACTCTATTAACACCTTTCCATGATTTTTATGGAACGCAAAGACTCAGGCAGAAACAAGGAGACAGTGACAATATGTCGTTTATACTGATTCCATCAACAATAATTATCTTTTGTTTATTTATGATGGAGGACAATGTTATTTCATGTTACATAACTATCCTGCTGGGAAGACACAATATCGCAATCCCACCCTTTTCTTTGCTTTTATTCTTCTTTTTTCTTTCTTTTATCTTTTCTTTATTGACAAAATTATGTTCCCATTTCATCTTTTCAAATGATATACATTTATCTCATATAGCAGTCACAAAACAGACTTCCATGATACTTGCAGCATTTTGCCTATTACCATATTTTTCTACCTTAGTTATGAATCTACTTAAAACACTATACCTTTATCATTATAGATATGGGTAACATAAAGAAAATTAGAATGATTTCAGCAAACTGTAGGGGATTAGCAGATAAAAATAAAAGAAAAGAAGTAATGAATATTTACAGAAAGAAATCATTTTCCATAATCTGTTTGCAAGATATACATATTGCCAAGGAACATGTAGACATAATGAAGAATGAATGGGGTTTGCAGAGTATAATTGCAGCTTTTAGATCTAATTGCAGAGGAGTGGCTATACTTTTTAATAATAACATTGATGTTACTATACATAGAACATTGGAAGATGAGAATGGAAATTATATTGTTGCTGACATAACCGTTGAAGAAAAGAGATTTACACTTGCAAATATTTATGGACCAAACAATGATGACCCTAAATTTTATTTAAACCTATTTGAAAATATTTGTGATTTTGAAAATGAATCTATAGCTATTGTTGGAGATTGGAATTTGGTTATTGACCCATCAGTTGATTTGGAGAACTATAAAAACATTAATAATCCTAAAGCCAGAAATATAGTATTAGAGCAGATTGAATCACTTGACCTTGTTGATGTTTGGAGAGACTTAAATCAAGATATAAGAAAATTCACATGGTGGAAACACAAACCAAGACAACAAGCAAGATTAGATTTCTTTTTAATATCTCAGGATTTATTGAATCTTACACTTGACGCTGATATTTTGCCTGGCTATAAAACTGATCACTCAGCTGTTAGCCTTACTTTCTCAAACTCATTAAACCAAGAAAGAGGGCGGGGTTACTGGAAATTCAATACATCATTACTTTTAAATATTGAATATGCGGATCTGGTTAGGACGATTTTAAAGGAAACAATTGAAGAATATTCAAATGACACCTATGCAGAAATTAATGATGATGCTGACGTTAATCTCAAAATTAATGACAGTCTATTTTTGGAAACTTTTTTGATGAAAGTAAGAGGTAAATCAATCTCCTATTCATCTTTTCTTAAAAAGAAAACAAAAGATAAATCTAAAGAATTAGAAATTAAGATAAAAGATTGTGAGGATACAATAAGAAGAGATTTTCAAAATATTGATGAACCTTTACTTGCAGAACTAACAAAATCAAAATTAGAATTACAGCAGATTAAAGAAGAAGAAATAAGAAGAATTCAGTTGAGAAATAAAATTCTATGGTATGAAGAAGGAGAAAAACCTACAAAATATTTCTGTCATCTAGAAAATAGGAATTATGTAAACAAATCAATAAATAAAATTATCATAGACAAAAATGAGGAAATAACAGATGGTGACTCAATTTTAAATGAGGTTAAGCAATTTTACAAAAAACTTTATTCTTCAGATAGAAATTTCGAAGCTAACTGTAACTTAGACAATATTATAACTCCGGTCTTAAGTGGAGAACTCAAAGAAAAACTGGAAAAGGAAATAGACATAAATGAAGTTGCAATTGCTGTAAAACATATGAAAAATAACAAGAGCCCTGGAATAGATGGCTTTCCCATAGATTTTTTCAAATTCTTTTGGAAAGAACTTAAAGTTTGGGTTTTCAGATTTATTAAAGATGTTTATGATAGAAACATGATGTCTGTAACAATGAAGAGAGGTGTTATCACCTGTATCCCAAAAGCAAATAAAGATAGAACTCAACTAAAGAATTGGAGGCCAATTACTTTATTAAATGCTCTTTATAAAATTTTAGGTGCCTGTATAGCTAACAGATTAAAAAGAAGTTTAGACTCTTTAATACATGATAATCAGACCGGGTTTATGCCAGGCAGAACTCTAAGTGAAAATACAAGATTACTTTATGACATTATGTTCGAAACAAGGAAAAGAAATTTGAAAGGCCTTTTGATTTTAATTGATTTTGAAAAAGCTTTTGACACAGTGTCTAAAGATTTCATTAATTCTGTCTTGACAAAATTTGGATTTGGTCCTGAGATTATTCGCTGGATTAATATATTGACTTATGAAACCACCTCATGTGTCATTCAAAATGGACATCTATCTGATTTCTTTCCCAATCAACGGGGCTGTAGGCAGGGTGATCCATTATCACCATATTTGTTCTTATTTGTAGCTGAAATCCTTGGATGTATGATCAGACAAAATGATAAAATAAAAGGTATTGTTATTGATGATCAAGAATATAAGTTAGGCCAATATGCGGATGATACTGAATTATTTTTAGATGGCTCAGATGATAGTTTGTATGCTGCTATTGACACACTAAATACTTTCTACAATATGTCGGGGTTGAAAATGAATATTGATAAGACTAAGGCAATCTGGATTGGCTCAAAAGCTGGTAGCTATGATACATTGTGTCAAGATTTAGACATAGAATGGCAAAGAAAAGAATTTGAAGTTTTGGGGATTACATTTACTCCTACACTGCAAGATCTATGGGTTATCAACACAAGAAAAAGACTAGAAGATATTAACAGACTACTGGGAGTATGGAGGAAAAGAAATTTGACATTGATTGGCAAAATTACTGTTATCAAAACACTAGCCCTTTCTAAACTAGTTCATATTTTCAATAGTTTACCAAACCCTCCTGATGAATTTATAACCTCCCTTGAAAGATTGTTTTTTAGATTTATTTGGAATGATAAGATAGATAAAATTAAACGCAACAATTTGAAAAAAGATTTTAAAGAGGGGGGTCTACGTATGATTGACATTAAAACTTTTATAAATTCCATGAAACTGTCTATTCTCAGAAGCTATATTAACAAACCTAAGGTTAATAACCCATGTAAATTCCCGCTTAAAGATATTTTGAAATATGGGGCCAATGTTCAAGATATTGTTGAAACAGATAATCCTTTTTGGAGAGATGTATTGAAAGCATGGAAAGCTTACTGTCAAAAAAGTCAAATTGAAGAAAATATAAATGAAATCCTATCCCAACCAATATGGCTCAACCACAACTTCAGGAACCCACACCACTTTATTAGACACTGGGCTGATAAAGGAATTCTGACAATTCAAGATTTGTATAATGATGAAGGTTTTGTGCGTTTTGAAGATTTGAAAATTAAATTTGGGATAAGTGGTACATATATAGATCTTGCATATATTTTATATATTTTGCCTTACTCATGGAAAAAGACTTTGAAAGAATACAGTCAAATACAGGTAAACCAATTCCACACTAATGCCTTGCATAAAGACTTCAAGACACCTATGAAGGGTTCTAGAAAATTCTATGATAAACTGATGTCTGATGGCATTCTACCTTCTATTTGTCAGAGATGGGAAATTTTATTTCAAGATACTTATTTTGATTGGCATTTGATCTTTACTTTTTATAGGAATATTATAAAGGATGTGAAAATACTTGATTTCCAATTCAGATTTTTACATGGAACCATTTATACAAAAAAAGAACTTAAGAAAATGAAACTTGTTGACAATACTGTTTGTATATTTTGTAAGGATACAGATGAAAGTTTAAGCCATGTATATTGGGAATGTGAGGAAACCAAACATTTTTGGAATGATCTTCAAATTTGGATGATTCAAAATAAATTGGAATTAAATTTGACAAAATTTGTCGTTTGGTTTGGTACTTTAAGTACCCAACCATTAATTAACCATATTCTTCTTTTGGCTAAAAGACAAATTTATGTTTGCAACTTAAAAAATAAGATTCCAAAAGTCAAAGACTTTGTTCACATTCTAAAAGATACCTTTATAGTTGAAAATTTCATATCTAAAAGAAATAATGACTTCATTAGATTTGAAAGAAAATGGTCTCCTCTATTCCTTATCTTTAACTATGATAAGACTGAAAAGAAATGAGATTGTTTGTTTATTTTAATAACAAATTCAACTCTGTTATATATATCATATACTTGTATATCATGCTATTATGTATCTTGTAAAAGAATTCTATGGGAACAATAAAAAATAAAAAAAAAAAAAAAAAAAAAAAATCTACCAATGCACATATTTCAACAGTGTTGTTCTTCGCGTCTTTAGAGTTCTTAACACATTAAATATATGTATACAGAAACATATTGTTGAATATTTGTCAGTTTTAGAAATAGAATAAAAATATGATATAAAATCCGTATAATAGTCACAACCATATGAAATTCTGTTTTCTCATTATCAACACTCTGTGCTTTCCAAAACAAATTTATAATGAACAGTATTTCGCACAGAACAAACACACTTTTCTATTTTCTACCAACTTGATCATGACATTGTAACATGTTATAATACTGTTTGTGATAACTGTCTAAACTTGGAATCAATATAAAGTTAATGGATAACAAGAAGACATGGTCATCAACACCTCGACTGACTGACTATTTCTATAAGAAAACAATAAACTTACATAATTTTAATATGCAACAATATTCAATATAACCATATTAATCACCTAATTACCGCTGTCCAAACCACCTTCATGTACCACCTTTGCTGTCTTGAAATGTACAGTCAAAACCCATCTTTAATCAAACTTTTACAAAACATTGATTTATTTTCTGAAGACCAATGGTTAACTATGCGAGCAAAGAAATCATCTTCAGACAGTTTCGAATGGGGCTATGCTTCAATAAATAGGCCATTTTCTTCATAAGTAGATAATTCATGTTAACTGATTATCGAGAAGAAGAACAAGTTACATGGATAGTCAACTTCTTTATTGCATGAAATGCGACGTTTCGGTGTAGATCTTAACACCGTTATCATGATTATATGTTAGTATCTACACCGAAACGTCGCATTTCATGCAATAAAGAAGTTGACTATTCATATAACTTGTTCTCCTCATCAACTTCTTAATGCCTCTCAAAGAAATAAATTGATCATCAAATAACAAAAACATGATGGAGGACTAAGGATGCAGACTTGTCTAACGCCAGTTATAGAATCAAATTAATCTGAAACGTTGAAATTATATAACGTAATAGTAGCCAATGACAGTAATACTGATGGAACACATAGAACCATGGATATTATTTGATCACAGAACAAGATCAGTATTTGCTGGATCAAAGTTATTACAGAAGTTGAACAACATATCAAACAATAAACAAGATGTGTTTGTGAAACACGAATGCCCCCTTACCACATCCTGCTCGCTGTGGTAAGGTCAAGGTCACAAGGTCAAATGTCATGGTGTCATCTGAAAGGTCTCATCACAAGAGATCCATATGTCAAGTATCAAAGACCTAGCTCTGACCAATCAAAAGTTATGACCAAGGTTAAAGTTTTTGTGGACAAACGGACAGACGGACGGACGGCGGGCAGACGGACAGGTGAAAAACAATATACCCCCGGAATCTCCGATTCGGGGGCATAATAAAAAATAAAGCACGGAAACTAAAACTAAATATCAGTATTCTATGAAACGTCATTGAGCACAAACAATAGCTGAAAAACGTCCCTTATTTCCTGACATGTCGCCGGTTCCATTACGTTTTTGAAATTCAATAAAAGTAGTAGATCTATTATATTTATCATTATATTTGCATGAATAATGTACATCTTTGAACACTACATTGCCCTAAAACTCCTAACCCAGTGATGTCAGGAGCTCTTTGAATGTAAAGCAAATTTCCCCGCGGGGATAATAAAGTTTATCTTATCTTATCTTATCTTGTCATGCCATTGCGACGTCATGGTGGTAATGACGTCATAGCATTGTGACGTCGTTGTGTTTATGGCGTCATAACATTATGACGTCATTACTGATGCAGTAAAAAGTTTGTGATGTCATGTATTTTCTGATTACAGTGCACTGTTCAAAATCTACTGTCAAAGCGATATCTCCTAGGAGATATCAATTGATCTTCAACATATCTCCTGTGGAACACAGTTTTGGATGATAAACACATAAATTAGACTTTTAATCAAATAATCGTGACTGCATGGCCCCGTCCATGCCGGGCTTGTCTTCATTTACGTATAGGGTCGGTACGGCTAACTTCGGTCACCCAAAACTTTACCCGTGTGACCGAAGTTAGCCGTACAGACCCTATAGGCCTACCATAACGTCTGGAGACAAACTCCTACAAACTAACGATTTATGTGTAAAATTAATATGATTATGAAAAAGGCCAAAACCAAGTACTAAGAAATAATCTGTACTTGAACTTTATGAAACGGTGAGTCGATATTGTTGTCAGATTCGCTTTGGTGTATGAGACTGAATTAAAATGCGGAATGTGATATGCAAAACAGTGTGATCCCGAATATGACATTGGTGCATTTTCAATACGAATCAAAACCTTATCTTACATATCTTAAATAGATCAACCACTGGTAAATATGTAAGACCACTGGGTGTAATGTGTACGCGAAGACGTTCGTTGTTACTGATCAGTCACGTGACTCTTAAAGCGAGAGACGTGTTATCATTGCCCTGATCACAACATAAAAACTAAATTATCACCATGATTCTGAATAAACCATGTATCAATATGGGTATATATATCTATTACTAAGCTTTAACCATTTACTAATACACAACGAGAAGTCATGTAAACAAACATATGTTTGTCTTTTTTAACTTGATCACTGCAGTTACGTTGTTTGGAGTCCACACCTCATGACCTCTTTCGCCTTATAACAACTTAATTAATCAACAAATCTTAAATATAATCATAACTATTTAACCCTTAATAAACCTAAAACAGACTGCAAATTTTGAAAGAGTTGCGAACTGCATTAACGAAGTTTGGACGAGGTGAATAAGTAATCCTGAAACTAATCGTAGTGTACGGATTGTTTAATCTAGGTATACGGGTATCGTGGTGTACGGATTGTGGTGATTGACTTTTTTAGAATAAAATGACAGAAGTGTGCCAAAATGTTAAATTTCGTTTGAAATAGTTCAATTACAGAATACGATGTCATTTCTCATACATCATTTCTCATTTAAGACTACCAATTAAGACACCTACTAGCTATATAATAGACTGTCCATTCCTCAAAACTTCATCAATTCGAATGAAGTATCTGCAGGGGTCGAAGTAAGTCCTATTGGGGTACTGGCCATTCTGACTAGTGTATTCCTGAAAGCACTAGCCTAAAGACATTCTGACTAGCCAAATATACTGCTATAATCGTATATTCATTAAATTCGACTAGTCGTTCGGAATACCAATCATTGCACTTTACTAGCCCAACATCTTTTTCACTAGCTATTGGCTATTTCACTAGCTATTGGCTACCGGGCTAGTGCTAATTTCGAACCCTGTATAAACAACTTCACCCGCATTTCAGTTCTCAAAGTATCCATTTTCCAATACACAATAACGAAAACGACTAACTGCTTTAATGAATGTGTCTTAACTATACATGCGTCCAAAAACAGAAGGTCATCGCCTTGTTAATTGATTAAATGTAACAATGATAAAAAGCGACCAAGGCATTGGATACAAATTATTAACTCAAAATCTAATAAATGTGAAAACTCTTTATGTGAATAAAAAAACGTCTTCCTGCATAAAATAAACAATTTTTAATCTTTGATACAGGTCGGATTCATTCTTCGGCCAATTTTGTTAAAATTGA